>LPNX010089674.1:370340-399280 GCA_001517045.1 Pseudotsuga menziesii | reverse complement strand
TTTAGTAGGTATTATTTGTAACCTTATGTGATCTGTGAGATTACAACATTCCCCAAAAATCTACTTTCACTCTTATCTGTCAAATGGGTACCTAAATCCACTTTCAACTTTGAATTAAGAGAAGGTCAACAAAAGTGCATCTTTTCAACTTTGGTTTGACCAACCTTGAATGAGGGCCAAAATAGATCCAAATCTCATAAAAATAGGTGTCCATGCTTATCTCTCAAATGGGTATCTAAATCTACTTTAAAATTTGAATTTTGAGAAATTGGAAAAAATGCAACGTTTTGGGCCTTGTCTTGACCATGTTTGACCGAGGTCCAAAATGACTCGCAATCCCCAAAAATTCTACATGTAGTATTATCTCTCAAATGGGTACCTAAATACATTTTCAAATTTCAATTATCAAAAAGTTGACAAAATTTTATCTTTTCAACCTTGGTTTGACCAACCTTGAACTAGGGCCAAAATAGATCCAATTCTCATAAAAATAGGTGTCCATGCTTATCTCTCAAATGGGTAACTAAATCTACTTTAAAATTTGAATTTTGACAAACTGGAAAAAAAGCAACAGTTTAGGCATTTCTTTGACCAAGTTTGAACAAAGTCTAAAATGGCTCACAATCCCCAAAAAGCCTACATGTAGGGTTATCTCTCAAATGCGTACCTAAATAGAGTTTCAAATTTCAATTTCGAGAAAGTCAAAAAAATTGCATTTTTTAGACCTTAGTTTGACCAACCTTAACTAAGTTCCAAAATAACTCAAAATATCACAAAAATATGTGTGCACGCTTATCGCTCAAATGGGTATACACCTATCGCTCAAATGGGTATCTAAATCTACTTTTACATTTTTTCTAAGAAATTGGAAAAATGTGCAACCTTTTAGCCCTTGGTTTGACCAAGTTTGACTAAGGTCCAAAATAGCTTGGAATCCCCTAGAAGTTTGTATCCAAGGTTATCTCTCAAATCAACACCTAAATTCACTTGAAAATTTCAAATACGATAAAGTCATAAAAATAACATCTCTTAAGCCTTTGCTTGACCAACCTTAAATAACAATAAAAATAGCTCGAAATCTCACAAAAAAGGTGTGCATGCTTGTCTCTCAAATGGGTATATAAATGTACTTTCAAATTTCAATTATGAGAAAGTGGGAAACATGCGACTTTTTATGGATTTGTTTGACCAACCTTGACTAAGGGCCAAAATAAATCAAAATCTCACAAAAATAAAAATCGACACTTATCTCTCAAATGCATGCCTAATTCTACATTTAAATTTGAATTCTAAGAAATTGGGAAAAAGTGGAACATTTTAGGCTTTGGTTTGACAAAGTTTGATTGAAGTGCAAAATAACTTGTAATCCAAAAAAAATGTGCGTGCACGCTTATCTCTCAAAGGGGCACCAGAATCAACTTTAAATTTCAATTATGAGGAAGTGGGAAACATCTAACCTTTTTGGCCTTTGTCATTGACTACAAACCAAAATAGCTCGAAATTTAGCAAGAATAAGTGTGCATTATTATCTCTCTATAGGGTATCTATATCTACTTTTAAATTTTAATTATGACAAATTGGGAAAAGTGAAAATTATCTCTCAAATGGGTACATAAATCTTCTTTGAATTTCAATTTAGAATCTTGGTTTGAGATACCTTGAATGAGGACCAAAATAACTCCAAATTTGACAAAAATAGGTGCCCATTCTTACCTCTCGAATGGGTATATAAATCTACTTTAAAATTTGAATTTTGAGAAATTAGGAAAAATGTAATGTTTTAGGCCTTCGTTTGACCAAGTTTTGAAGAGGTCCAAAATAACTCACAATCCCCAAAAAATCTACATGTGGGCTTATCTCTCAAATGGGTACCTAAATCCACTTTCAAATTTCAATTTCGAGAAAATCAAGAAAAGCGCATCTTGAAGACCTTGGTCTGACCAACGTTAACTGAGGGATAAAATAACTCGAAATATTGTAAAAAAAAAATTCATACTTATCTATCAAATGGGTGTCTAAATCTACTTTTAAATTTGAATTCTAATAAATTCAAAAAGTGCAAACTTTTAGGCCTTGGTTTGACCAAGTATGAGTAAGGTCCAAAATAGTTTGATCCCCCAAATATATGCATGCATTCTTCTCTCTCAAATGGGTACCTAAATTCACTTTCAAATTTTAATGTTGAGAGAGTAAAAAAAAGTGCATCTCTTAGACCTTTGTTTGACCAACCTTAATTAAAGACAAAAATAGCACGAAATTTCAAAAAACTAGGTGTACATACATATCTCTCAAATGGGTATCTAAATCTAATTTGAATTCTAAAAAATTGGGAAAAGTGCAACTTTTTAGGATTTTGTTTGACCAAGTTTTACTGAGGTCCAAAATAGCTCGAAAATCCCCCAAAAATCTACTTGCACTCTTATCTGTTGAATTGGCACCTAAATTTCCTTTCAAATTTCAATTTTGAGAAAGTGGACAAAAGTGGATCTTTTCAATCTTGGTTTGACCAACCTTGAACAAGGGACAAAATAGCTCCAAATCTCATAAAACTAGGTGTCCATGCTTCTCTCTCAAATGGGTATCTAAATCTACTTTAAAATTTGAATTTTGAGAAATTGGAAAAAATGCAATGTTTTAGACCTTGGCTTGACCAAGTTTGACCGAGGTCCAAAATGGCTCGCAATCCCCAAAAAATCTACATGTAGGCTTATCTGTCAAATGGGTACCTAAATACAGTTTCAGATTTCAATTCTGAGAAAGTCTACAAAGTGCACCTTTTCAACTTTCATTTGACCAACCTTGAACGAGGGCCAAAAGCGATCCAAATCTCAAAAAAATAGGTGTCCATGCTTATCTCTCAAATGGGTATCTAAATCTACTTTAAAATTTGAATTTTGAGAAACAAAAAAATACAATAGTTTAGGCATTGCTTTGACAAGGTCCAAAATGGCTCGCAATCCTAAAAAAAATACATGTAGGGTTATCTCTCAAATTCGTACTTCAATACAGTTTCAAATTTCAATTCAGCGAAAGTCGATAAAAGTTCATTTCTTAGACCTTGGTTTGACCAATCTTAACTAAGGGCCAAAAATAGCTTGAAATCTCACAAAAATATGTGTGCTTGGTTATCTCTCAAATGGGTATCTAAATCTACTTTTACATTTGGTTTATAAGAAATTGGAAAAATGCGCAACCTTTTAGGCCTTGGTTTGACCAAGTTTGACTAAGGTCCAAAATAGCTCAGAATCCCCTAGAAGTTTGTATGCATGGTTATCTCTCAAAACGGTACTTAAAGTCACTTTCAAATTTCAAATACGAGAAAGTAAAAAAAATAACATCTCTTAGACCTTTGGTTGACCAACCTTGAATAACAACCAAAATAGCTCGAACTCTCACAAAAAGCTATGCATGCTTGTCTCTCAAATGGGTATATAAATATACTTTCAAATTTCCATTCTGAGAAAGTGGGTAACATGCGAATTTCTAGGGATTGGTTTGACCAACCTTGACTAAGGGCCAAAATAATTCAAAATCTCACAAAAATAAACATCCACACTTATCTCTCAAATGCATGCCTAATGCTACATTTAAATCTAAATTCTAAGAAATTCAAAAAAGTACAACATAAAGTTTGACAAAGTTTGATTGAGTTGCAAAATAGCTTGTAATCCAAAAAAAATGTACTTGCACGCTTATCTCTCAAATGTGTACCAGAATCAACTTTAAATTTCAATTCCGAGGAAGTGTGCAACATCTAACCTTTTTGTCCTTGGTTTGACCAACATTGACTAAAAACCAAAATAGCTCGAAATCGAGCAAGAATAAGTGTGTGTGCTTATCTCTCTATAGGTTATCTATATCTACTTTTAAATTTTAATTATGACAAATTGGGAAAGTGAAACTTATCTCTCAAATGGTACCTAAATCTGCTTTGAACTTCAATTCTGAAGCTTGGTTTGAGCAACCTTGAATGAGGACCAAAATAGCTCCAAATCTGACAAAAATAGGTGCCCATTCTTACCTCTTGAATGGGTATATAAATCTACTTTAAATTTTGAATTTTTAGAAATTAGGAAAAATGCAACGTTTTAGGCCTTCATTTGAACAAGTATGGATGAGGTCCAAAATAGCTCACAATCCCTAAACACTCTACATGCGGGCTTATCTCTCAAATGGGTACCTAAATCATATTTCAAATTTCAATTTCGAGAAAGTCAAGAAAAGTGCATCTTGTAGACCTTGGTCTAACCAACGTTAACTGAGGGATAACATTACTTGAAATCTCGCAAAAATATGTTTGCACACTTATCTCTCAAATGGGTGTCTAAATGTACTTTTAAATTTGACTTCTAAAAAAGGACATAAATGCAAACTTTTAGGCCTTGATTTGACAAAGTTTGACTACAGAGAAAAATATCTCGGAATCCCCCAAATATCCGCTTGCATTCTTCTCTCTCAAATGGGTACCTAAATTCACTTTCAAATTTTAATTTTGAGAAAGTAAAAAAAATTGCATCTCTTAGACCTTTGTTTGACCAACCTTAATTAACAACCAAAATAGCACGAAATTTCAAAAAATAGGTTTGCATACATATCTCTCAAATGTGTATCTAAATCTACCTTCAAATTTGAATTCCAAAAGATTGGAAAAAGTGAACTTTTTAGGCCTTTGTTTGAACAACTTTTACTAAGGTGCAAAATAAATTAGAATGCCCAAAAAATCAACATGCACACTTATCTTTCAAATGGGTACATAAATCCAGTTTCGAATTTCAACATAAAAAAAGTCAGAAAAAGTGCATCTCTTTTACCTTGGTTTGACCAACCTTGTACGAGGCCCAAAATAGTTTAAAATCTTGCAAGAAATATTCCTACACACTTGTTTCCTAAATGGGTATCTCAATCTAATTTTAAATTTAATTTCTTAGAAATTTGGAAAAAGTGCAACTTTATAGTATTTAGATTGAACAAGCTTGAAGGAGGTCCATAATAGCTCAAAATTCCCTAAAAATTAGTGTGCATGCTTATCTCTCAAATGGATACCTAAATCTATTTTCGAATATCAATTTTGAGAAAGTCGACAAAAACCCATCTATTAGACCTTGGTTTGGCCAACTTTGACTTTTAGTCAGAAATAACACAAAATCATGCGAAAAAGCGCATGCACATTTATCTTTTAAATGTATTCCTAAATTTAATTTCAAATATCAATCACAAGAAGGTGTTAATTGTAACATTTAAAGCCTTGGTTAGATTAAGCTTGACGATGGGCTGAAATAACTCGGAATCCTACACAAATCTGCATGCACACTTATCTCTCAAATGGGTATGTAAAAGTATTTACAAATTTCAATTTTGAGAAACTAGGAAAGGGTGCAAATTTGTGGGCCTTGGTTTGACGAAGCCTTATCTATGACCAAAATGCACATTTGTTGGCCTTGATTTGACCAACATTGACTACAAACCAAAATAGCTCGAAATCTTGTAAGAAAAGGGATGTATTCTTTTCACTCTATTGGGTATCTATATCTACTCTAAAATTTTAATTCTAACAAATTGGAAAAAGTGAAACTTTTAGGTATTTGTTTGACCTGTGGAAATTGAACCCAGTGATAGATTAATTTTACTCACAACAATTAACAATTGATCATGGAAAATCACTCACAAAGAGACTGAAAATTGGAGCTGAACACTAAAATGTATTAACTTAGTGTACAATATCCAACCCTGTATAATAATAGGTTGCTGTATAAATAAAATACATCAGGTATTCGAATGCATGAGGGGAAATTCGAATCTAGCATAAAGCAAGCTTACTAAAAATAAGCAAATCCCCCATAGGTGTAAAAAGCTGATCCCAAATCTGTCATGGAGCTCACGAATTAGCAAAATGGATTAGGAAAGCTAAAGAGTGGTGGAATGGCAGCTCATACATGCTTTTTTATGGAGAAAAGAGTGGAGGATGAATAGGACAAAAAACTAGTTCACCTCACCTAGTCTAGCTTTTCTATTTGCCTTAAAACACTGAAAAAGCAGGGAATAAAGCAGAAAAGGCAGAAGGGCACCTAGGAGGCCATGAATAAAGCAGATTTGATTCCTTGGGATTTCCCATGCACTACATGAGTCAAATAAGGCAAGTTTGACCACTATGGATAGGTAAAAGACAACTTGCACAAGGTGGGACACATGAACTAGGCTAATAAGACAAAAATAATTAAATTAATGTCTAAGTGGGTAAACTATGGGTTGATTATTCTAACACCCCCCCTTAATCCTGACTTATGAGTAATATATCAAAAAATTATAGGGCCTAGCAACAAGGCTTAGTCACCCTTTACATACTGCATGTCCATTTAAACAGGGAAAGAGGCAAAACCAACTTGGGAAAATCCCCCCTTAAACATGGACTGTAAAACAAAATTTTGGAATCTTGTCTTCACTCATGCTTTCACAGCATGATCAAAAATCCCCAGCAGTGATTTGAGATTGCTGAAGGTATTCTCACAAAATGCTTTGGTGAAGATATCATCTACTTGTTCTGAGATGAACAGAAGAGTAGGTGAATGGTGCCATCATGCACAAGCTCTCTGATGTAGTGCATATGGATCTCAATGTGTCTGGTTCTCTGCTTCTGAACTAGATCTTTTCAGATTCAAATGGTACTCTGGTTATCATATTAGATGGTATTTGAGTACTCTGGTTCGAAGCCACACTCTCCAAGTAATCCCTGCAACCATAAACATTGAGTTGCTGCATTAACAACTCCTCTGTACTCTGCTTCTGTAGATGAGAGTGCAATGGCACTCTGTTTCTTGCTTGACCAGCTGATTGGCCCTTCTGCAAGCATGAACACATATTCTGATGTGGACTTTCTGTCTGTGCTATCACCTTCCCAATCACTGTCAGTAAATCCAATCAAATCAAGATCAGATTTTGCTTTATAGAAGATCCCATGTGTCCTTGTTCCCTGAACAAAGTTAAGGATCCTTTTAGCTGCTTTCCAATGGATCTCATGAGGCTGATCCATGTATCTATAAGCCACAATTACTGCATAACAAATATCAGGTCTAGTATGTGTCATATACAATAAACATCCAATCAATTGCCTATACAGTGTATTGTTTACCATAGGTGAAGAATCAGCTTCTTCCAGCTTCACTCCTGAAAGGAAAGGAGTTTTGCTTGATTTGCAATCCTTCATTCTGAATTTGTTCAGCAAGTCCAAGGCATATTTGGACTGGTGCACCTTTATTCCAGCTTTGGTTTGAGCAATCTCAAGCCCCAAAAATTGACTTAAGAGCCCCAAATCTGTCATGGAGAAGGCTTGGTTCATAGCTCCTTTTAAGGAAGCAATCTTAGCCTTTGAGCTTCCTGTAATGAGGAGGTCATCAACATATAACACAATGATCATTAATGAACCATTAACTAAATTCAAATAGACATTTGGATCTGATTTGCACCGAACAAAATTCAGTGATAGCAAGAAGCTATCGATCTTGGCATACCAAGCCCTGGGGGCTTGCTTTAGCCCATACAATGACTTTCTCAACCTGCACACAAGAGAAGGGTTAGTAGCAAAACCTTAAGGCTGTTGCATATATATCTCTTCAGTGAGATCTCCATTCAGGAAGGCACATTTTACATCCATGTGATGTACCTCCCATTTCCTTGAGGCTGCAATGGCTAGAGCTAGCCTGATGGAATCCATCTTTGCCACTGTGGAAAAAGTCTCATTGTAATCTATGCCATGAACCTGTGAGTAGCCCTTGGCTACCAATCTATCCTTGTACTTCAGTGGTGAACCATCAGCAGCAAATTTGGTCTTATAGACCCACTTACACTGCACTAGTTTTCTCCCCGGGGGAAGATCCACTAGCTCCCATGTGTTGCTCTTCTGGAGTGAGCTGAACTCCTCCTTCATGGTTGTTTGCCATCTTGGATCTCCTGATGCTTCTTCATATGTTTGAGGATCAGAATCCACCATCAAATATCATTTTTCAGCAAACATAGGATCCTTCATGCACAGACCACTCTCAAATTGAGATCTAGTCCTTCTTGGGTCATTGGGATCCCCAGCTAGCTCACCTGCTGCATGTAGTGTATTGGCTTCCCATTTTGGCCTTGTAGGGCTGTTAGGGTCTGCAACAAACTCATATCCATCATAAAAATCATAATCAGCATGTTCAACAAACTCTTTAATTACTTCTTGAGGTTCAAGTGGTGAAGAGGCTTCACCAACTTCCACTGCTGCAAGGGGTTCTTCTTCAAACTGAACACACCTTTCAATGAAGGCTTTGTTTCTGCTCAAATTTATCAACTTGTACCCTTTTGAATATTCAGAGTATCCAAAAAAAAGACACTCTTGGCTTTGGGGCTGCAAAGCCTTCCTCTTCTCTGTTGGAATTCTAGCCCAAGCCTTTGAGCCAAAAATCCTGAAATGGGTCACGTCTGGCTTGTGCCCACTCCATGCTTCGAAGGGAGTCATACCATCAAGCTGTTTGTGAGCCACCCTATTCTAAATATAGGCTGCATAGTTGATAGCTTTGGCCCAGGACTTTGGTTGCAAATTTTTGGCCTCCATCATGCATGTTTCCATCTCCTTCAGTGATCTGTTCTTCCTCTCGGCAACACCATTTTGCTGTGGTGTGTAAGGGATATAATGCTGCATCTGAATACCTGCATCTACACAATAATTAATAAAATCAGACTTGACATACTCACCACCATTTTCATATCTGAGGGCCTTGAGTTTCCTTCCAGACTGGTTTTCAACCAAAGCCTTAAAGACTTTGAATAGGCCAAAAACTTCAGACTTGTGTTTCAGGAAGTGAACCCAGCAATACCTGGAAAAGTCATCAATGAAATTCAATGCATATTTGGCCTAACTCATGGACATATGAGGGAATGGGCCAGCAACATCACTGTGGATCAGCTCGAGGGGTGCAAAGGTTCTCTCATGACTAGCTCTCTCAAATTTATGCTCTGGGTGTTTTCCTAGGATACAACCTTGGCAGACTCCTTTGGAAATTTTTTATATTGGGCAACCCTATGACCATCTCTTTTTCACTAAGATCAGAAAGATATTTGTAGTTTAGGTGGCCAAATCTTTCATGCCAAATCTTGCTTGCTTCATTAGCATGAATCAGAAGAGCATAGGGGTTTGAGTAAGGTAGGAAGTGTGAGAACATGTATACCTTTTGAGCATGATTTGCAACTCCTTTTGCAATGACTCTACCACTTGAGATCTCTGTGATCTCAACTTCATCAGGTGAGAATATGAATTTCTTAGGAGACCCAGTGTGGGTCATCTGGTACACTGACAAGAGGTTGGAGGCAAGACCAGGCACATACAAGACATTGTTGAACTGACCATGATCAAGGTCAATCCTCCCTTTGCCCAAACTTTCAGTGAGAGAGTCATCTCCCAGTACTATAGGTGGTCCTTTAGACATATCAAGTGAGGAGAAGGCCTCCTTGGTTGAAACCATGTGTCTTGAAGCTCCAGAATCAATGATAAAACTGGGTGAGCTTGATGTGCCAGCAACCAATGCATGAACTCTCTCTCTGTCATCTGAACTTGATCCTCCTTCTCTCTTCTTTGAGCTTTCTGGAAGGGAGATGCCATTCTTCTCCAGGAGTTGGGTCAGCATGTCTATTTGCTTCTTCATACAAGAGCTTTTAGTGTGATTTCCCTTATTGCAGTATGCACACTTGCTCATTTCTCCTTTGTTTTTCTTCTTCTGGTAGTTCTTCTTGGAACCTTGTTGCTCCTCCGGAGACTGTTTCTTTTCTCTCTTTTGCTCACGTGGATTTTAGCTTTCTTTTTGCTTTTTGAATCCACCTTCGAATCTCCAGCAATCAAATCTTGATCTTTGGATGGTTTGATGGTGCCCATCATCACCAGCTTATCTTGTTCTTGTGTGAGAGATTCCATGAAATCTGCAAGGCTAGGCGGCATCTTCCACTTTCGAGCTGTCAGTTTTGTGGCATAGAAGGTTGAAACAAACACTGAATAGTCAGGTCCTAGATTCGAGAGGATGGCCAGTACGATCTGATCATCTTTCTTTTCGATCCCACACTGTTTCAGCTGCAAAACTAGTGCATTGAACTTGGATAAATATAGCTGCAGGGATTCAAAGCTTGTTGGACTCAGAGAAATCAGCTCATTTTCGATTTGATGTCCCCTCATCTCATCTGTCTTTCCAAAAATAACAGAAATCTTATCCCATACTTCATTCGGTGATGTCAATCCATCAAGATGGAAAAGGAGGTCTCTGGAAATACTAAGACACAGGAGGCCATAAGCCTCATCCCTCCTGTTGTGCCATTTTATCTTCTCTGTAGCTGCATTGGGCTCTGCTTCTGTTTCCATAGTCACCCTGTAGAGGCCTTTCACTCTCAATAGTATCTCCATCTCTGCTTTCCATTCAAAGGAATTGAAGGGAGTCAAGATAGTTTTCTGTGATTGATCCATAGCTTAGAAAATCTGTCCCAGTTGTCAGTAGAAGGCTCCCAGTCACTGATGTCAAACCTACAAAACAATTTTGGAGGAGAGAAAAAAATATACAATGGCTCTGATACCATGTGGAAATTGAACCCAATGATAGATTAATTTTACTCACAACAATTAACAATTGATCATGCAAAATCACTCACAAAGAGACTGAAAATTGGAGCTGAACACTAAACTGTATTAACTCAGTGTACAATAGCCAACCCTGTATAATAATAGGTTGTTGTATAAATAAAATACATCAGGGATTCGAATGCATGAGGGGCAATTCAAATCTAGCATAAAGCAGGCTTACTAAAAATAAGCAAATCCCCCATAGGTGTAAAAAGTTGATCCCAAATCTGTCATGGAGCTCACGAATTAGAAAAATGGCTTAGGCAAGCTAAAGAGTGGTGGAATGGAAGATCATACATGCTTTTTCATGGAGAAAAGAGTGGAGGATGAAGAGGACAAAAAACTAGTTCACCTCACCTAGTCTAGCTTTTCTATTTGCCTTAAAACACTGAAAAAGCAGGGAATAAAGCAGAAAAGTCAGAAGGGTGCCTAGGAGGCCAGGAATAAAGCAAATTTGATTGCTTAGGATTTCCCATGCGCTACATGAGTCAAATAAGGCAATTTTGACCACTATGGATAGGTAAAAGACAACTTGCACAAGGTGGGACACATGAACTAGGCTAATAAGAAAAAAATAGTTAAATTAATGTCTAAGTGGGTAAACTATGGGTTGATTATTCTAACATGACCAAGTTTGGCTAATGTCCACAATATCTAGAAAATCTCCCAAAAATCTACTTACATTCTTATCTGTCAAATGGGTACCTAAATCCACTTTTAAATTTCAATTCCGAGAAAGTCGACAAAAATGCATCTTTTCAACCTTGGATTGACCAACCTTGAACAAGGGAAAAAATAGCTCCAAATCTCATAAAAGTAGGTGTCCATGCTTATCTCTCAAATGGGTATCTAAATCTACTTTAAAATTTGAATTTGAGAAATTGAAAAAATGCAACGTTTTATACCTTGGCTTGACCAAGTTAGACTTAGGTCCAAAATTGCTCGCAATCCCCCAAAAAATCTACATGTAGGCTTATCTCTCAAATGGGTACCTAAATACAATTTCAAATTTCAATTCTGAGAAATTCAACAAAAGGGAATCTTTTCAACCTTGGTTTGACCAACCTTAAACAAGGGCCAAAATAGCTCCAAATCTCATAAAAAATAGGTGTCCATGCTTATCTCTCAAACGGGTATTTAAATCTACTTTAAAATTTGAATTTTGAGAAATTTGAAAAAATGCAACTTTTTAGGCATTGGTTTGACCAATTTTAAGCGAGGTCCAAGATGGCTTGAAATGCCCAAAAAACCTACATGTAGTCTTATCTCTCAAATGGGTACCTAAATACAGTTTCAAATTTCAATTTTGAGAAAGTCAAGAAAAGTGCATTTCTTAGACCTTGGTTTGACCAACCTTAACTTAGGGCCAAAATAACTCGAAATCTTGTAAAAATACGTGCACGTGCTTATATATAAAATGGGTATCTCAATATACTTTTACATTTGATTTCTAAGAAATTGGAAAAAACTGCAACCTTTTAGACCTTAGTTTGACCAAGTTTGACTATGGTCCAAAATAACTTGGAATCACATAGAGGTTTGTATGCATGGTTGTCTCTAAAATTGGTACCTAAATTCACTTCAAATTTCAAATACGAGAAAGTCAGAAAAATAACATTTCTTAGACCTTTGCTTGACCAACCTTGAAAACCAACCAAAATAGTTTGAAATCTCACAAAAAAAGTGTGCATGTTTGTCTCTCAAATGGGTATATAAATCTACTTTCAAAATTCAATTCTGAGAAAGGGGGAAACATGTGACTTATTAGGGTTCAATTTGACCAACCTTGACTAAGGGCCAAAATAACTCAAAATATCATGAAAATAAGCATCCACACTTATCTCTCAAATGCATGTTTAATTCTACATTTAAATTTGAATTCTAAGAATTTGTGAAAACGTGCAACATTTTAGGCTTTGGTTTGACAAAGTTTGATTGAGGTGCAAAATAACTCGTAATCCAACAAAAATGTACGTGCATGCTTATCTCTCAAATGGGTACCAGAATGAACTTTAAATTTCGATTCCGAGAAAGTGGGAAACATCAAACGTTTTTGGTATTGGTTTGACCAACATTGACTACAAACCAAAATAGCTCAAAATTAAGAAAGAATAAGTGTGCATGCTTATCTCTTTATAGGGTATATATAACAAATTTTAAATTATGTTATGACAAAATGGGAAAAGTGAAATTTATCTCTCAAATGGGTTCCTAAATATGCTTTGAATTTGTTATGCAACTAAATCCCAGATATAGCATAAAAAGAGCAGAAATAGAAATTAAGAGAGTAATCCGCACCTAAAAGATGAATAGCATAGATAAGTATCAATCCTCTTCGAGGGAGGAACATCCTTACACAATGTACAAGACAAGATAATATGATATGATGATTAAAATGAGAATATATCCTTCTTATATATAGGAGATAAAGGTGTACAATAACAACTAATAAACCCACTATTAGACCTAATCCTATATAAATAATATGTAAGGCACCACAATATAGGGGGTAATGCGCCACACTATATGGTGTAATGTGTCATCATTAAGGGCTTAACATGCCCCTCCCCTTCAAAAAGTGTTGTCCTCAACACTGAAGTATTTTTGGATGCTGCTGTATAAAGGACTCATCTTCCCATGTTGAATCTTCTATGGGTAAGTTCTTCCATTTAATGAGATACTTTGAAATTGATTGATTTCAAAGCTATCTAGTTCGTATTTCAGTAATTTCTTCAGCCTCCAAGATGGTTTTTCCTTCCTCATCAAGTTCTGGTAACATTGTTTGAACTGGTAGCTTGTTGACGATTACCTTCTTTAAACATGAAACATGGAAACTGGATGGACTCGTGAAGATGCTGGTAGTTCCAATTTGTAGGCCATACTACCAATATTTTGTAACACCATGTAGGGACCGTATTATTTAGGTGAAAATTTATTATCCTTCTTGGTGTTATTTAGGGACATCTATTTGTATGGTTGTAGTCTTAAAAACACCCAATCCCCAACATTAAAGCTCCATTCACTACGGTGTTGATCTGCTTGTTATTTCATTTGATTTTTTTCCAGATTCAGGTTGTCCTTAAATAGTTGAAGAACTTGTTGTTGATGCTCCATGTGGTCTTCCACTGCTTGAACCTTAGAGTCTCTTAGTGAATATGTGATGTATGGTGGATGGTAGCCATACAGTGCCATAAATGGGGTCATTTTGGATGATGTATGGAAGGAATTATTATACCAGCATTCTGCCAAGGGTAACCACTTGACCCATTCTGTTTGTTTATCAGCTGCAAAACATCGAAGATACCCTTCCAAGCATTTGTTTACTATCTCTATTTGCCCATCATATTGAGGGTGATAAGATGAGCTATGAGCCAGTTGAGTACCCAAACAAGAAAATAATTTGGCCCAAAAAATTCCAGTGAAAATGGGATCCCTGTCACTTACTATAATATTTGGCATACCATGTAGTTTTTGCACTGTCTCCATAAAATAATTGGTGACCGTGCTTGCTTTGAAGGGGTGAGATAGTGCACAGAAGTGTGCATATTTATTAAGTCTATCAACAAACAACATGATGACACTTTTTCCTTCAGACTTTGGTAGACCTGTGATAAAATCCATTGAGGCCTCTGTCCACCTTTGGCTTGGAATGGAAAGTGGTTGTAGGAGACTAGGGGTATTAATTGTTTCCACTTTATTTTTTTGGCAAACCAAACATTCTGCCACAAATTTTTGAATGTCAGTTTTCCATCCCAAAAAAAATATTTATTTACCCTATGGTAGGTTTTTAAGAAACCTGAGTGCCCTCATATTGGTGAAGAGTGGAATTCATAAAGTACCTTTTTCTTGAGATAGGAACTCTTACCAAGATATAAGAGATCCTTGTACCATAGTAAGTCATATTTCCACCTAAATGTATTAGAGGCATTGGGATCCTATTTCACCTTTTGAATAAATATCCATATTTTTTCATCATTTTTCCATTCATCCATTGCTTCGGCTATCCATTCTGGCTGGATGATCTAAATAGCATAGATTAATGCTTCAACATCCTCAACTTTCTTGGAGACTGCATCTGCGACAATATTTTGCTTCCCTTGTTTGTATATGATTTCAAAGTTATATCCCAACATCTTTGTTACCCATTTTTGTTGCTCTTCTAAAGATAGTCTTTGTTACAAGAAGCATTTAAGCCTATCATGGTCAGTTTTAACCTTGAAATGTCTCCCTATAAGGTAGGGGCACCATTGCTTCAAGGAATGAAGTATTGTCAACATTTCCTTCTCATAAATGGGATTTTTTAAGATCTTTCCCTTTATGGGATGACTTATTAAGGAAATAGGGTGTCCTTCTTGCATTAGTACAACTCCAATTCCATTTCCTGAAGCATCACATTCCACAATAAAGGTTTTTGTGAAGTCTGGTGTCGCCAAAATAGGAGATTTACACATGGCCTCTTTGAGTTGTTGAAAGGCTTGAGTTTCCTCTGGAGTCCAAGAAAATGAATCTTTCTTTAGTAACGATGTTAGAGGATATTCTACTCTTCCATAGTTTCGAAAAAACATGTGGTAGTACCCTGTCAAACCTAAGAATCCTTGAATATTCTTTAGGGTTTTGGGAATCGGCCAGTCCATCATGGATTTAATTTTTTTAGGGTCTACCTTGACACTTGTTCAATTTTTATATGCTAAGCTAGAACATCAGTATTTCATTTCATTTTCATAACTAAAGCATATAAACAGGATCACTGAAAGAAACAGTATCACAAGAACAACACAAATTTATCCTAGGAAAACCCTAAAGGGAAAAACCCAGCAAAAGCTTCCTCAATATAGATGTCCCAAAAATATAAAAGATAAAACCAGCAAGGAGATCAAAGCTTGATCCTCCTCCTTCTCCAGCTACTTCTCTTCTCCACTAATGCGCTACACAAGTGAGAGTGTGTGTGTATTCCAAATGAGGAGCACTACACCTCTATTTATATTCATCCGTTCACTTAAGTTAACTCATTTGACATGTAGGCTCGAGTTAAATCATGTAGGCTCGAGTTACACATGTAGGCTCAAGTAACCACACTGGGGTGCTGATGACCGACCTTTACAATTAGAGGGGACTACCTCATGATTCTTATTAGTTCTTCTGATTAGGAGCATCGGGGTACAATGTAATACAAGTGGTTCTCCCGGTAGGACCATCGGGGATCACGAAAAGATACATATAGAATATTCTTCGAAGTTACAATATTTCAAAACCCCCCCTTAATGAGAAGGGTATTCTACAGCAACATCAACAACAACAAGAGTAGCGATAGGAGACATCATCAACATCAGCAGGGTAACACATCTATAAATCATTGGAAGCTTTTCAACATCATGTGGTCTTCATCTTCAATATTCAGTCTTCATCATCATTAATTCTTTGACTTCTTCGATCAGAAACATCTTCAGCATTTTGATCTTTCAATTAGTAACAACATCTTCAGCACTTGGAGCTTTCGATCAGCAACATCTTCAGCACTTTGACTGTTCGATCAGGAACAACATCTTCACCATTTCGACCTTTCGATCAGCAACATCTTTAGCACTTCGAATTTTCGATCAGCAACAAAATCTTCAGCATTTTGTCCTTTCGATCAGCAACATCTTCAGCACTTTGACTTTTCGATCAGCAACAACATATTCAAAACCTTGACCTTTTGATCAACACCAACATCTTCAGCACTTTTGACCTTTCGATCAGCAGCAACATCTTCAGCACTTTGACCTCTCGATCAGCAATATCATCATCAACACTTTGACCTTTTGATCAAAAGCAACATCATCATCATCATATTCTGATCTGTCGATCATAATCATCATCACATTCTGATCTTTTGATCAAAAACATCATCATCATATTCTGATCTTTCGATCAGAAACATCATCAACATACTCTGATCTTTCGATCAGAAACATCATAATCATAGTGCGTCATCATCATACTCTGATCTTTAGATCAGTACGTCATCATCATCATACTCTGATATTTTGATCAGTATGTCATCATCATCATACTCTAATCTTTCGATCAGTACGTCATCATCATACTTTGATCTCTTGATCAGTACGTCATCATCATCATACTCTGATCTTTCGATCAGTACGGCATCATCATCATCAGCAACAACCTACAAACCACAACTCAAAGACAAAAAGTCTTTGGATCACTTTTGGACTTAAAGTCCAAGGATGATACAATCCCACCACATTCTCAACAACCGAAGTTACCAGATTGATTACGGGAGAATCAGTCCCTATCACTTTAGGACAAAGTCCAAGGATGATGCAATCCTACCACATTCTCGAGGACCGAAGCCACTGGATTGATTACGAGAGAATCAGTCCCTATCACTTTAGGACTATGTCCAAGGACAATGCAATCCTACCACATTCTCGAGGACTGAAGCCACCGGATTGATTACGGGAGAATCAGTCCCTATCACTTTAGGACTATGTCCAAGGATGATGCAATCCTACCACATTCTCGAGGGCCGAAGCCACTGGATTAATTACGGAAGAATCAGTCCCTATCACTTTAGGACTATGTCCAAGGATGATGCAATCCTACCACATTATCGAGGACCAAAGCCACTGGATTGATTACGGGAGAATCAATCCCTATCACTTTAGGACTATGTCCAAGGATGATGAAATCCTACCACATTCTCGAGGACGGAGGTCACTGGATCTATTATGGACAGATGTCCCGGGATGATACAATCCCTCTTCATTTTCGAAGACCGAAGTCTCCGGATCACTTTAGGGCAAGTGCCCAAGGATGATACAATCCCATCACGTTCTCGAGGACCGAGGTCACTGGATCTATTATGGATAGATGTCCCAGGATGATACAATCCCTCTTCATTCTCGAAGACCGAGGTCTTCGGATCACTTTAGGGCAAGCACCCAAGGATGATACAATCCCATCACGTTCTTGAGGACCGAGGTCACCGGATCTATTATGTACAGATGTCCCAGGATGATACAATACCTCTTCATTCTCGAAGACCGAGGTCTCCGGATCACTTTAGGGCAAGTGCCCAAGGATGATACAATCCCATCATGTTCTCGAGGACCAAGGTCACCGGATCTATTATGGATAGATGTCCCAGGATGATACAATCCCTCTTCATTCTCGAATACTGAGGTCTCCAGATCACATTAGGGCAAGTGCCCAAGGATGATACAATCCCATCACGTTCTCGAGGACCGAGGTCACCGGATCTATTATGGACAGATGTCCCGAGATGATACAATCCCTCTTCATTCTCGAAGACCGAGGTCTTCGGGTCACTTTAGGGAAAGTGCCCAGGGATGATACAATCCCACTGTAATTATCACTACTCCTGTTGGGGCTCCGACCTTCAAGATCCTAAGTTTTGGTAACTCCGTGGTTTTTTAGGAAGCTTGTAAGCGGAGTTGCGACGCAAAATATTCTTAGGGGTGTCGGGGTTGGGTCAAAGCCCCTCTTTTTGTAAATGACCCATGGTTTAAACCCAGGGTTATGGTTTTTGGGTGCCCATGGTTTAAGTCCATGGTTTTGTAATAGTGCACTTGTATAAATAGGCACTTATGTAAAGGAGTGAGGTTAGGCCTTTGATGATTATCTTATGATGATAATGTGATGCGAAGCTAAGAGCTATTCTTAAGGGTTTAAGGTTAAATCCTAGCTATGTGCGTGGACGAACTCTGTAGCTATGTGCGCAGAGGGTTTTGTAAGAAGGTTAAGTCCAAGATGTGTGCATGGACGACCTCTACAGCTGTGTGTGCAGAGGGTTTTGTAAGAAGGTTCTGCAGCTGAGTGCGTAGATCTGCAGCTAAGTGCGTAGCTTGTGGAAGACTGAGAAGATCTGCAGCTGAGTGCGCAGATTAGAACTGTGGTTTTTGTAAAGAGTTGAATATAAAGACAGTTCTGTGGATGTAGCCCCTACACTGGGGGTGAACCACGTATATCGTGTGTTATGGTGGTTATGTTGTTTTGTGTTGTTATGTTTTATGCTTTTTATAAGTAGGTGAATGCTAAAATAATATAACTATTAAAATATTAACTTCGTTGTGAATTCCCATTTAAGGGTTAAGCAAGGAACGTTCTTATCTAAACTGCGAAGCTAATTAAGTGAATGCCTAAGATCTATTTTGTTTACATATTTGTTGTTAAGGCTAAAGGTACAGTAATATCCCTCTTCTGCTTGCAGAAACCTGATTCTGCGGCACCCTATAGCTGTTTCGGGTGAGACTGCAACCTGCTCGCAGGTTGTTTCCAAAAGGGCCAACACTGTGGGTCTTTTGTTGGTGTGAAGATAAAAGGTATAAAACCCGGGTCTTCCCATAGCCCAACAACTCCCCCTTTCGAGGAAGGTCCTTTCGAGAAACACCAAGATTGTCCTGAAGGTGTTCAAACTTTACTTGAGACAGAGGCTTTGTCAGTACATCATCATCCAAACCATCATCATCTACATCTTCAGTATGTGAATACTGAACTATCGCCATCTGTATCTCCAATATGTGAATACTAAAAGCATCATCATCTATATATTCAGTATAGAAATACTGAAAGCATCATCATCTCTATATTCAGTATAGAAATACAGAATCACCATCATTTGCATCTACAGTATGTAAATACTGAAACATCATCATCTGCATCTTATCTCGTATGTAGAAATACCATATTTCTATGTGTTACGATGAAACACGAGGTTCTCTATCATCACGACTCTGGTTATCACATAGAATCATTGTAGTATCCATATTCAGGTCAAAGAGACCTGATATCATCTTCTGAATCCATATGGCTTCACAACTTAGTAGAGCAATCTACTATGTATTCTGCTTCAGTCGTGCTAAGAGAAACACTGGACTGTTTCCTGCTAAACCATGAACTCATAGCACATCCCAGACTGTAACATCCACCTGAACTGCTTTTTCTGTCTGAGATACTTCCGTCCCAATATGCATCTGTGTAGCCATATAATCTATACTCATGGCTACCATCATAGTATAGATCAAAGTCTATAGTCCCTTTCAAATATCTCATCACATGTTTTGCAGCTACTAAGTGAACCCGTCTTGGTTGAACAAGAAATTGACTCAAGCTGTTCAAAGCAAAACAAATGTTTGGTTTGGTATTTGTTAAGTACATCAATGACCCAATGATCTATCTGTAATGAGTCACATCCACTAACTCTGATGAGTCATCATCTAACAGCTTCAGGTTGAAATCCATAGGAGTAGCCATGGCTTTTCATTCCAACATATTGAATCTCTTCAATATCTCTACCGCATACTTTCCCTGGTTGAGAAAGATTCCTTTTGAACTTTGCCATACTTCCAGACCTAGGAAACAATGCATTAACCCAAGGTCTTTCATCTCAAATTCTTCTACTAGTTTCTTCTTGCTTTCTACAATTTGTTTCTCATTCCCTGTCAAGAATAATTCATCCACATATAGTATGACAGGTTCATCTTCTACAACCTTGTAGTAAAGGTTAGGATTGACTTTACTCTTGGAAAAGCCCATGCTCATCAAGAAACTATCTATTCTTCCATACCAAGCTCTGGGAGCTTGCTTCAGGCCATAGAGGGTCTTCTTCATCTTGCATATGTGAGTCCATTTGTCTTCAACTTCAAATCCTTATGACTATTCGATGTAAAACTCTTCCCCAATCATACCATTAAGGAAGGCTTGTCTGTACTTCATCATGGAAGCAACTACCATCATGGTTTTGAAGGAAGTGTACCTTGCTTCCTGGAGTAAGTGTCTCTTCAGAATTAATTCCCTCTTTCTTATAGAAACCTCTAGCCACAATTCTTTCCTTTCTTCTATCAACAACATATTTTATCTTGCAAATCTATTTGTAAGATACCACATTCTTGCTTTCTAGTTTGAGTACTATATCCCAAACATCATTCTAGTATTCTTTCATCATAACATCTTCCATGAGTTTGTCTTGTCAGGTCATCAACATATCCTAGTCTTCTGCATTCAACCTTGAAGGTTGGAACCCACTTTACTCTTGGTAAAGTCTCAATCCATCAGGAAGCTGTCCATCATGTCGTACCATGTCAAACTCAGATATCTTCTATAGTCACTCCCCCTGAAGTGGAGTATCATCTTCCCTCTTCATTCTATACAGGTAGTTCTATGCTTGATATATACTTCTAGTAGGTCTGGTCAATGGAGTATGTTATGTCATATTCTATTCTTTCAGAGGAAAATCATGAACCTTGCTTTGTACACTTGTTCTTGTAGATCCATAGATACTACGTACTTCCCTTTATGTCTCGAAATCATATCATATAAATCATTCCCCATGATCAACAGTTATTCTTTGATCATAGCTTCTTTCATAGCATTCTTTTCTTCATCTTGAGTTATCTCTTGTACCCATGGTGGTCTTCATCCTTCAAGGTGGATCTACCGCTCTCTGAAGCTCTTTCTTTCATCATGGTGTCTCTGACCCTGGGAGCTTCAGATTCATGTTTATTGGAGTGAATCTTGAATTGTCATCACTTGTTCTTTGAAACAAGTCTCATCCTTCTTTTCTTGTAGGAGGTTGTACAGGACCTTTTCTACAATTCAAATGCACCAGTTGCATGGTTATAACTATTTCATAAAACATATGCATAACGAAAAATTCTTATGCATCATGCAATTGTTTAGTCAATACAACATTCATCCATATCTCACATAAAGTTTCTAGATGCCTTCCATTTCTACCATGACATCATTGACATTGTGCACTAATCCAGTATGTCAGCAAAGAGGTTTAATTCTAGATAAATAGCAATGGAGAGATGTATAGCACCATGAGCTACTTACCCATCACATGCATATTAGTAGTATACTGTCATTAATGCAAACGGTCTATCATGCATAACACATCAACTAAATATAATCAAATGCATAACAAAACAATATCAAGCAATGACAATTGAATACTTATCTTTTATTCGTTTTGTGGGTAGACTCCTTCTTGATCCTTCTACTTCATCATCTTCTTCATTCATGAAATCATCATTTCTTATCCAAATGATAAGATGGATAAGAGGTTGTTCAAGAATTGAGTTCTTCACATTCCTCGTCACTTGAGGGATCTTCTTTGAATGGAGAGAGCTTGATCTTCAATTGCTCCCATCTTCTTCTTCTTAGAGTTAGCTAAAAGTAATCACTCCCTTCTGGAACAAATTCCTCACATGAATGAATCCCATGATCCTGGGAGGCCATTCAAGGTGGCTATCACCACTTCTGCATTCTCCACTTCTTCTTCTACCGATTCAAGTTGTTCTGCATTCTGGATATTCACATTCTTCAACTGTTTTCTCAAAGCCAGCTTCTGATTTAAGTTCTTATCTTCAAACATCTTCAGTGTCTTTAGGGAATACACTTGTGGCACAAGTTGATTCGTGATTGAATCGGCAATGATCTTCTTGGCCTTGATCAAGTTCTTCTTGTGTAATGCTTTGAGCCTCATCTCCGTATGGAACTGGAACCCCTCTACTCATGTAGGTGTCCAATTCATTTTCTTCAGAGAGATCAAATACTTCCATGATTGGAAGTTGTCAACTTTAACAAGCTTATCATCAAGCTGATGTGATAGATCACTTTGAAATGAGAACCTCAAATGCAAATAGCAAAAGATTAGATCTTACCGATTTGAGGTGTCTGTCCTGCTTCCGGAGGTGGCTCATTTAGGGTTTGTCAGAGAAACCCTAATTTTAAAAACTTGGAATATTTCAGATATTATTGGATAGAAATATATATCTCTTCAAATGGATCTTTCCAATGTACTCCTTTTCTGAAAACAGTGGAGGGAAGCTCCCGGAACGTTTTCTGATTTCTTCTGCAGAAATGCCTGTTACGGTTTCTATGATATCTCCGCCATTGCTGCTCTTATATGTCTGAAATTTCTCCCTAAGGTAAAATAACATGTCTTGGATCCAACACGATAGGTTTCATCAGAATTGGTTTCACCAATTTTCATTTCGGATTCTTTTCCCAACGTGACCTGTTAGAGGACTGTTCAGAACAACGAAGTTGTACGGCCTGCCACGTGTCACTGTTTCATCTTCTGGTTCTGAAATTAGGACCATAGAAGTCAAATTCTATGATATTCTAGAACATATTCAAGAATTCAATTTGGACCTCTGTATCCCAATCTATAGCAAGTTTCCCCAAGTGTCCTGTTTAGGGATGAATTCTGGAAGAGGCTGGAACCCTAACTTGGAGGGATCGTATCTCCCAGAATATAGAGAATTGGAGGTTGAATGTTGGTTACAATGTACATCAGGATTGTATATTCTACCTCTACAATTTTCAGCTCCTGAACCTTTACCAATCTCAGGATATAGCGTATGTACCAAAACTTAGCAGTTTTAGTATTTAGGGTTTTTTCTAGCTCGGGGTCAAACTAGCGTTTGACTTTCCCGAAGTTTCACACAACCAAAAATCTTGATCTAGGTCTCTAAACTTCGATTTTTATGAGAAGATAAATCCTATGCCAGGCTCACTCAAAAATTCCTCTTCAGCAAGAAGCCCTAATTTCTTCCAGGAAGAGAGAGAGGGTTATTTTTCCTTGTGAAAGCTGTCCTATTCAGGGTGGCTCTGATACCATGTTAAATTTTTATATGCTAAGCTAGAACATCAGTATTTCATGTCATTTTCATAACTAAAGCATATAAACAGGATCACTGAAAGAAATAGTATCACAAGAACAACACAAATTTATCCTGGGAAAACCCAGCAAAAGCTTCCTCAATATAGATGTCCCAAAAAGATAAAAGATAAAACCAGCAAGGAGATCAAAGCCTGATCCTCCTCCTTCTCCAACTACTTCTCTTCTCCACTAATGCACTACACAAGTGAGAGTGTGTGTGTATTCCAAATGAGGAGCACTACACCTCTATTTATATTCATCCGTTCACTTAAGTTAACTCATTTGACATGTAGGCTCGAGTTAAATCATGTAGGCTCGAGTTACACATGTAGGCTCAAGTAACCACACTGGAGTACTGATGACCCACCTTTATAATTAGAGGGGACTACCTCATGAATCTTATTAGTTCTTTCGATTAGGAGTGTTAGCACTCGGAATGTACCCAGGTTGTAAAAGGTAAACTCCAAGGTAACAGCAAAACCACTTTAGAAAGAAATTGGTATTTTCTTCCAGAGAGGGATCTCTCAATAAAGATTTAACAGGACTAGATATAAAATAACATTTAAATATTTGTGTATTTGGCTGAAACAATCACATAACCATTGGGAATGGATTCATATACAATATAAATGTATCACAAAGACATGTACAAAAGATTTATCAAAAGCAAGATAACCACATCATCACAGTCATTCAAATTAATCCAGGTGGAACAGAAGAGATGAGGAAACAACCCATTAATACAGAGAATCAGCAAGGATGAATTCTATATCAACTTTAGCAGAAAAATCATATAATATCTGAAATTATGACTAGAGCATAAACATATGAATTCTGATCATCTAACGCTATATTCCAGATACGAGGAAGAAACAAAATGGAGTGTTACACAAGGGAAATACAATCACATAAAGAAAGAAGCACAGACTGTAATATCAATGACACAGGAATCTCTGACCAAAACTCTCATGCATTCACTTTGTTATTCCAAAAATAGATATGTTCTCCAAAAAATCTTCCACCCGATGGGTTCCAACCCCCATCTCTTAAAAAAGATGCAAATTTATACATAAAATAATAGGTCTTCCCTGAAGATCAATAACTGAATGATCGACTTAATTTAGAGTTTTGTAACTGAATTCCTAACCCCTAGGAAGTTTGTTACAACTCCAATCCTAACAGATCACAAAGTAACAATCAACTTGATAACAAGTTTTCACCCAGCCAGCTCCATGTCTTTGCCCCATCAACTCCATGTCTTTGCCCCATCAACTCCATGCCTTTGCCCCATCAGCTCCACGTCTTTGCCCCATCAGCTCCTCAGTGCATAACACCTGTACCTAGGGATGAAGAATATACTTTGTCTTTCCAAACCGCTCCATGGATTTCCACTGCTCCGAACTTGGGGTGTCACATTCTGTCATTTCTCGAATTGATAATTCGAGCTCCATATATGCTTCATAGGAATTCTTGAGCAATCTGCTTCTGATGATGGCGAACTTTTGCAGGATTTCAAAATCTTCGGTTAACATATCCACAATGGTTTTCCCTGTTAGGATTTTATCCAAATCATTAAATTTGGAGTGGTCCATGCGGCACTGGAAAGGCAGGTTATGATAATGTTCCTGTGAGAACATCCATCCCTCTTCGTCCCAGAAAGAAGGCAATCCGTCTTCGAACAGCTCTTTAAAATCTTGTTTGAAATTATTAACCTGCAAAAGCAATCCTTCTGATTTATCTTGGACCGTCTTGATTAAGTGATGCTTGTGGATGAATTTCTTTTCCCACAGCACTATTGATACTCTGTATTTTATGCCCATATCGTGCAACTTCTGATATGTCAGTGAATTCAGAAAATTCAGTGTGTTCTGAGCTGTAGTAAGAGGTCTCTTCTCCATATGCTCATTTACCAGTTTTAATCTCTGGTGAGCCAAATTTATCAATATATTCAAATCATCAATAAAATTTAGATAGTGCTAGAACTTGGTGATCTCTATTGACAAGGTATCCCAAATGATATGTTTTGCCCCCTGAAGAGGGCCTTTCCCGATGCTTTTCTCTTTTAGCTCGTTGAATTTTTTCTGCAACTGATTTCTGTCCTGTAATATTTGCTTTTTACTTTCACTTACTTTGGCCAATTTAGCTTTTATCCTTTCATTCTCTGCCTTCAATTCTTTAATTGCTTCATCTTTCAAGCTCACCTGGGACATAGGCACCAACAAATCATCTGCAGAAAAATCATCCAGTGGCTTGTGGATATTTACAATGGACAGGGCTTCATCAGCGGGGGGTTGACTCATTAACTCTTCCATAATCTCCTTCTCGTCACTTTGGTCTTTTTTCATTAAGGAAATCTGAGATAAAAGTTCATTCCACTCGGCCTCCCACCTGTCCTTTTCTTCCTGTAGCTCTACAGCTTTTCCTTTATACTCCATCATTTCTTTATGGACTTTATCCTTTTCCTCTTGCAAAGCCATTAATTCAGCTGATTGGACGTGCTCTGAACCTGGGATCTTCATCTTTTTCTTTAAGACCTGGAGTGCATTGTCTTTTTCCTCTAGCATCCTCTTGACCGCCTGGGTGTTATCTGAACTAACAATGTCTGTTTGCAACTTTCTAATCTAAATGACATTTGCTTTATTCTCAACTCTCTCATGCTTCAATTGAATTTCTAATTTGTCTATCAAAACTTGCAATTTATTAATCCTTACCATGGCTTGCAATAAGTCTGAGTAAATGATGTCACTGGTATGTTTGTGAAGTTGAATCTTATCCGGAGTACTGATTTTGTCCAGCTGAATCTCCATTTCAGACATCTTCTTGTCGTTTACTATAGCCATCTTAAATGTATTTCTCTCAGCATCTCTAGCAGAAACTAGAGAGGTTTTTGAACTGCATAAAGTTCTCACTTTCGGGAGCAAATTTTAGGTCTCCTCCAGAGACTGTTTCCTCTTTTCCATATAGCTGGCTTTGAGCTCTTCCTTCGATTTAAATACCGAGCTTGATTCTGAACTGTCTACATCACCCTCTACATTTTTAAAAGATAATTGATTTACTTGTACGGTTTTCATGGGAATCAGGGAAACCTTTTTAAAACCATCAGAAACTTCCTCATTTACCATTTCACCACCTTCAAGCAGCTTTGCCCTTTTATGGGACCCATCTTCGTCTACTTCCATACTCTCAATCTCAGAGAGACTTCTCTTAACTATAATGTTAGTATTTTCTGATACTGTAATGGGTGCAATATGTGGATCTTCCTTGAACTGTAACAGATTGGCTGTTTCAGCCAAATTTTCAACAGACTAGTGCTCAAATGGATTATTCTTGTTGGCTTGTTTCCTTAGGGATATAACATTATGTGGATCATAATTCACTTTTGATTCCTTTTGGAAATCCATATTCTCTAACAATTTCTCTATGAATATTAAGGCGACTTTACTTTTAAAAATGAAAGAGTCGACTTTAAGTGGAAATTTAATGTTTGAAGACTTATTGAAAGCCCCAAAATGCTCTTCTTCAGATAACAACCTCTGCCTCATAAATTCAAGTGCGAAAATCCTCGGGGTCAAAAAGGCAGGTAACCTATAAGGCTGAACGGTAAACCCATATATTCTTAACACAGTGTAATCCCTGTACAGAAACCAGTCTCCAAACTGATCTTCGGGTGAAGACTACATTAAACACTTCATCTCATCCAGAACACGGGGCAAATCCTCATCAAATAACATTTTGTATATTTTCGACATGATCGAATTAGAAAATTCGAACATGTTGATTTGCTTGGGCAAATCAGAAGAGCATAGAGTACTTAAAAATTCCAACTCGGTGACATTGGAGCACAACAGAATGTTGAGCAAGTAGGTTTGAAACCTAAAGAAACGAACTTTTGGGAACTCAGTTAACTGCAGATGGATAGTTTCAACGAGATACTCATCAAAATTAAACACAGGAATTGACTTGGATTCGGAGCTTAAGGAACTTATTCTTAATAAAAAACCAAGGATGACATCGCCTACACAACAATCATCACTCAGACCTAATACTTGACTGACCAGAGACACGACCATTTGGACTTCATTTTTGAAAATGTGCATGGGGTAGGGCAGGAAAAAACCATGAAGGGATTGACCTTCTTTTAAAATATTAGACAGGAAATGACAATGATTCTCAGTTTCACAATTCTTATAAAAATCAGCAAGGACCGACTCATTTATCGACTCATGATTAACAAGGTGATTTTCAGGCAAACTGAGATTTTCTCTGATGACTGTGGCATCAATTTTACAAAGAATTCTGGATGCAGACCGACTCACAATTATTCTCTGGGAGGGAGAGTAGTTTACGGTGCACCACTCTGCAAATTTTGGGAAAGGGAGGGTTTGCTCAAGAGCGAAGTAATACAGGAAATACTTACAGACATTTAATACATCGTTCCCCTGTGAGTTATAATACCACAATTTCTCCTTAATGATCGATACGCTCCCTATGGATAGGAAGGGGTCGCACACGCTCCTATCTCTATCCACTAAAAACTCTTCTCTGTCATCTACAACCTGACCAGGTACTTGAATTTCTTTCCCCTAGTCCATTACTTAATTTACAAAGGTAATTTGGATGGAGGTGCTACAGGGTTTAAGCCTTACCTGGTCGACTGTAGAGGCGCATGCCCGAAACTGACAAATGGAAGCTACTGAATCGCCGGTCCTTTTCACCTTTCCCAAACAAATAAAATAATAATGATAGAAGTCAACCTTGCTTTTATAGGCCCCCACCGACTTCCCGTAAACCACTTTTGTCTCCGGAGCCTACCACAATTCACCACGTGGACAACAATTTATTTTCCGCAACCACCATCTATTCCTATCTGCCACGCACTTCCATTCTCCGGACTCATTCAAGACCATCGATCTGATTTTTCTTTAATTTCTAACCCTTGGATCACGTGCCACGTACCTCTTTTCGCCGGGCGTCTTGGTAATAAACAACGTGCAAGTCTCCACCCCGAAAACATCTCCAACCGTTGATGAAAAGGCCTCTCATTACTCCGCCGTTAGATCGGGAAGGAGATATTTGATTCCGCTGAGTTTCTCGACCTTAACCTTCGTGCAACTTCATGTTTCGGAATCGCCCACAACCGTAGATGTGATCAACCTTTATTTGTGATTCGTTGGATTAGGTGGCACCTATCAAATTCCGCCGGGCTCCGTCATTTTAACCACCGTGCAAGTTTATGCTCCGGAATCGTCAACCGTCGTTGATCCACTTTACCTTTAATCCTCAACCGTCAGATCAACGGCCACCTACTCATTCCGCTGAGCGCTTTGGGTTTATCTGCCGTGCAGATTCTGGCTCTGGAATCAATCCCGACCGTGGATGTGATCTGACTTTACCTCTCCACCGTTGGATCGAGTATTATGTACCCAATTCTGCCGGTCTCTATCTCTTTAACCAACATGTGATTTCATAAGGCGGATCAGATATGGACCGTGGATCTGCCCGAGCTAGATTGATAGCCGTTGATCTATGCACTCAATAAACTCCCAGGAATTCTTTATCTTCCTCGCATTTCTGTGAGTGCGGAGACAATCCTGGCCATTGATTTCTATCCTTTCAACT
>LPNX010089674.1:221108-366800 GCA_001517045.1 Pseudotsuga menziesii | reverse complement strand
AAATCTAGGCTTTGGAGCATCAAATTTAGTTTTCTGATTTTTCTGCTGCTTACCTTTACCTTTCACATCTTTGGGCCCCGTGACATAGAGGGCTTGGTCTCAGGAAGATCGGATGATCCCCATTTGGACAAGCTTGTCATGTTCACTAGTTAGAGACTTAATGAAGGCATCGAGTGTAGGCATCTTCCATTTGGGAGTTGTGAGCTTCCTTGCACGGAATGTAGAAACAAAAACTGAATAATCAGCCCCGATTTTGGAGAGGATGGCTAGGATGAGCTGATCATCTTCCTTCTCCACTTTGCATTGCTTCAAGAGAAAAACTATATTCTTGAACTTTGTAAAAAAATCATTCAGAGTCTCGAAATTGGAAGGTTGGAGAGACATGAGTTCATTTTCGAGTTGATAAACTCTCATGTCATCATGCTTTCCATACAGTGATTCCAATTTGTCCCATATTTCTTTCGGTGTATTCAGATCCATAAGATGGAAGAGAAGATCATCGGAAATAAAGAGGCATAAGAAACCGAAGACTTCATCCTTTTTGTTGAAGAATCTTGATTTTTCTATGGTGGATCCAGGCTCCGGTTCAGTGTCCATGGTGACTCTGTGGAGTCCTTTTCCTTTTAGCTGATGTTCCATTTTGAGTTTCCATGTGTGGAAATTGTATGGAGTCAACATAGGTACTGAGGAGGCTGCTGAGGAGGCCATCTAGATTTGCTTGTAGCGAATGCTTCACCTGTAGAAACCTGAAAATCAAAACATAAAGGGAAAAATAAAAGAATTGAGCTATTGCTCACATTGCATGGAGAAATTGATCTTTGTCCTGCCGTAGCTCTGATACCGTATTAATTCTTGCACATGATCTAGGAACTAAGATTCAATCTCATCAAAGAATTATTAACAATTACTCATGAATTGGAAATTTTCAGGAACCAAATAGGTTTCCTCTCTGTATATTATATAAACAATAAAGGATTACAATTCCCATGCATGAGCCATAGCTTAAATCAATGAAGAATTCGAATAACTAAGGGACAATTTGAATTCCCATGCATGAGTCTAGCTTAACTGACTCTTTTCCATGCAATACCACTCAGTTAACCACTTGACAAAAAAACCTTAATTGACTCACCAATCCCTAACTGAAGTTGGAGTGCAATAAATGACTTAATGTCAACTGAAGGAGATCAAACACATGTCATAGCAACCAACCATCAAGTGCTAGTACTGCATGACTCCAATAAACCTTGATGAGGTTAACTGAAGCTGAACTGACCATCAGAAGTTGGTGAAGGTGCCTAGTTCACTCCAGTTCATTAAATAATAATAAAATAATCAATAAATAATGATTAAATAATATGTTTAATGCATGGAGGCGCCTTAACTGACTGTAACTGATTGGTTGAACTGAAAGTAACCCCCAGTTAGCAATTAGGTGCATGAATGTCAACCAGATCACCCATGGAGTGCTCCAGTTAGCCTCCTTGACTGTAGGAAAGGCTAAGTTAGCCTCCTTGACTGTAGGTAGGCGTGGGAGTGACTGGGATGATGGTAATTAATGCTCCTTGATGTCAATTAAACTTAGGATAGTGGTTTAACTAGGCCAATTTGACTGAAGAGTGTGTATGATGGTAAATGTCTCCAACACAACCCGTACCATCAGATCCTTGATAACGGGATCACTTCTTTGGGGTATCATAGTACTCTTACAATATATCCTTTAACCAAGGTTCGACAAGCAACCTATCATTTCTTCTTCATCATGATTTTTTTATCCCCTTGATAAATAATGGTGTTAACAAGGAGAATCGAGGTACAATGTAATACAAGTGGTTCTCCCGGTAGGACCATCGGGGACCACAAAAAGATACATATAGAATATTCTTCGAAGTTACAATATTTCAAAAACACCTTCATGAGATACAATATGAACTAAATATTCTACCTCATTTCTCCCAAAGAAACATTTTGATGGTTTTGCATACAGTTCTTTCTCCTTTAGTAGTTGTAGTACCCTTTCAACATGTTGAATATGTTCTTCCCAAGACTTGCTATAGATTAGTATATCATCAAAGAATACTAGCACAAATTTTCTAAGGAAATGATAGAAAATAGAATTCATCAAACCTTGAAATTCAGAAGGTGCATTTGTTAGACCAAATGGCATGACCAAAAAATCATACTGACCTGCATGAGTTCTGAATGTTTTTTGGGGGATGTCTTCATCCTTCATTCGAATCTGATGATACCCGGAATACATATCTAACTTTGTGAATACAACTACTCCATCTAATTCGTCTAACAATTCATCAATGATGGGAATGGGAAACTTATCTTTAATGGTGGTGTTGTTGAGCTCTCTATAATCAGGACACATACGCAAATGATCCATCTGGCTTGCGTACCATTACCATTGGTGCAGAGTAAGAACCTTGGCTAGGCCTAATTATGCCAACCTCTAACATTTCATACACCGTACGCTCAATTTCATTCTTTTAGATACAGGGATATTGGTAAGGTTTGATGTTAGAAGGAACATTTTCTGGAATTAAGTGGATAGCATGATCAAAGTCATGAATAGGTGGAATACCTTTGGGAATATCTTCAAATACCTTGGAATGCTTATTAATGACCCTTTGGAGATCTGGGGACATAGGTACTTTTGAGGTTTGAACATCTAATGAGCATAATTGTGCAACTATACCTTGATGTCCCTTTTTTAACAACTTTGTCATACCATTAGAGCTTATCACCTTGCTTAGTTTCCTATGATACCATTTAACTTATAATTTTTACCTTCCCATGAAAATTTCATGAAATTTTTTTGAAAATTAAAAGCCACTGTTCCCAATGATTGTAACCATTGGACACCTAAGACAACATCAACACCACCCATTGGGATAGAAATAATTGGACTATTCAATACATATTCCCCCATAGCTAGATTGATATTATGGAATTTCCCTAATAAATTTATAGTTCCTCCATTTGAAATCATTACTTGAAATTATGGTGCTGGATAAACAAAGAAATTAAGAACTTTGGCTAATTTAAAGTGAATGAAATTATGAATACTACCAGAATCAATCAACACTATTACCTTCTCCTTTTTGATGTATCCTTCTATCTTGAGAGTTTGAGGAGTGCTAATTCCATCCAATGAATGACAAGATATGGTGGGAGTAATTTCTTTTGAAGTATCCTCTTCTATTTCTTCTGAAGTCTCTTCTTCTTTTTGTTCTTCCTCTTCACAATCTATGTAGAATAATTTCTTCTCATTTCACTTATGTCCCTTACTATATTTGTTGTCACAATTAAAGCATACTACTTTTTCTCTTCTTTCATCTAATTGTTTGTTGTTAGGAATTTTGCACCTTTTGTGGATAGAAGCTATTCCTCTGGTATGAATGGTTCAGATCCAGAACAAATAGTTCACAACAAGGTTGGAAGACTTCTCCTAGAAACTATAGACACCTGGAATACAATATTTGATGGAATGATGTGGCTCTCACCTATGGTGAAAGATCTCCAAGAAAATACCTATATAAACACATCAAACACAAAAGATCAAAAGTACCAGAACATCATCTATAGATCTATATCGGTGACTAAGGAATCCGATAATAAACATGCAAGATTATACATAACAAGTATATGGGAAATGAACCAACTTTGCATTGATAATTAATGAAAGATTTTACAAGTTGTGCCTTAGTGTTGATGCACTCCTCCACAAGACCAATGTCTTATCCCCAATAGCTCCAACTTGCTCCTCTATGCTCACTCTAATGGATCAGGCTAGAATGTCAAAATGGTAGCATCACTTTTCTCTCTCCTCAACCATAGGGTATGAGCCTATTTGTATAGGCCTCAAATGGATAGAGATGGTTGATATTTTGGTGGGTCAGGTGGATAGGAGATCCCTAAAGGATGTATCTTGAGCTCAACTGACCCAGGTAAATAGGGATAAGGCCTGCCACGAAGCTTTTGATCTAGAAGCTTTGTGAAGTCTCTATTTTTCACTTTTTACCAAGGGCACCGCTCATGCTCCTTGATGAAAGAGTGGTGCTAGTGCATAATTGCTCTTCAAACAAAGAATATAGGGGGTGCCACTTCATGTGTTCAACACAACTCAGATGGTTCTAAAGACGGTACCAATCCTAGGATTAAGGGTAGAAGTGGTGATAGGTTTTTATATGCAAGCTTGACATCTGGATCAATGTTTTCACTTCAATATTTAGGAATGAGGGCGAACATGGATGTTTAGGATCTTATCACATGTTGATGATGATATTTGGGTGTAATAGAATTCCACCCAAAGCATGAGGCTAGAGGGATATGATAGGCATGAGCTTTGATAGAGCAATTTATCACTTCAAGGCAAGAATCGTCTTGATCGAAGATCAACATCAACCAGGAATCTGCAATACATCAATACTTTTGACCCATGAGAAAATGTGTCTTCACCATGGCTGCAGAACAATACAAGGAAAATACATGGGAGAGATTAACAAACATGGATACTAGAATACAACGTAGATCCATGTGATAAAGGACTCAAAATTGGACATAGATACCAGACATACAACGTAGATCTATGTCATACAGACACAAATTTGAGCATAGCCATGACCATACAAATGTGGATCCATGCTGATACTTCAAACAATATACTCCATCACAACCTGGGGAGAAATCTATGAGTGCTTTATAACAAATACCCAGGGTGTTCATCTCGTCCTCCACAAAGTAGGATTCTATCCATGTGATTACAATGATATGAAGTCGAACATGGTAGAAACCACTTGATTACTGGTCAATGATGTGAACCATTAACAAGTGCGAGGGAGATAACCATTGATGTCAATGATTCCCAAGGTACCCTAGTACAATCTACTGAGTGTGAATAGATGTTTTGATGTCGAACACCCAGTGGAATATTTCGATCAAAGGTCAATGATGTGAACCTATGTCGAAAGCGAGAAAATCTATCATTGAGGCATACAGATCTCAAGGTACTAAACTTGTTTCTAAGACTAATTCCCAGACGATGAGTTGATGTCGATAAGAATAGTCTCATCGAAGGAGGGCCATGATGAATCCCATATCGATGACATGAAACTCGAAACAAAGTTCTGGAATGTTGTAGATAATGTAACCATAGGACTGACTCAAAAGAACTGACACAAAGGTTTTTTTAACTACAGAGGTAAACTTCTTACATTAGAGGAAATTTCAACTCAAAATGGGCCTTTTAAATTTGATTCAAATTCCATGTCATCATGTGTTAGCCAATGAAATTGCTTTAAATTTGAAATACCATATAGGTCTTAAACAAATTTTTAATATAAATTTGGGGATAGGTATCATAAAAAAAACTATTTTTTTTGTTTGTATTTTCGACATATCTCCCCATGTTTTTACTCAAATTTCGATTGGGAGAGCTCGTTGGATGCAGAATCAAATTCGGCATCCAATGAGTACCCACTCGGCATACTTTTGATGGACCCCGCTACCCCAAAAAACAAGAAATACCTGAAAAAAGTGATGATGACATCATCATCATGTTTTTTCATGTATTTCTTGTTTTTGGGGTAGCGGGGTCCATCAAAAGTATGCCGAGTGGATACCCCAATCAAAATTTGAGTAAAAACATGGGGAGATATGTCAAAAATACAAACAAAAAAGTAGTTTTTTTCTTTTCTTCCTCCAAAATTAATAAATATTATTTTATTAATTCTTTTTAGGAGGCCCATTTTGAGTTGAAATTTCCTCTAATGCTCCCTTTGAACATCGAGTGGGATGACAAAAGACTTTAAAGCATTGACTTGATGAGGCGGAACACAATACAACATTGGACAATGTATTCTTTGAAAAACTCAAAGGAGTGAGATGACTCATGAAAGTGAATCGACTAGTAAGTTAGCTGAATACCCAATTGATTGAATGATATGCAGACAAGTGTCATGTTTAAATGTGACAAACAAATGCCATTTATTTGCAAAATGATTTCCTTCCCTTAATTTCCCCATCATGATTGATGAGTGCCCCTTTTCATTTTTACGAGTCCAAATACGGTAACAAACACTCATTTTAGCTCGTCCGAAGACAAGCCCATTCCCATATATTTCATGAACATGAGAAACGAGGGGTTCATTCCCTGAATGGGTCTCCCAACGTTTAGTTTAATGAGTTCAATGAAAGCAAACTCGGTATCATTCATCTTTAGAGAGTCTGAACGACGACGAAAGAAAAATCCAAAAGGTCTTTTTTCGTATGATTTAGTCTCTAGGGCCCGAAAAAGTATAAAATAATACCCAAGAGAACTCTTCCAGTCATGAGACTCCATTAGGTTTCTTTCTTGTGATGAGAAGTTTTTATAAGCCCAAAAAGAATCAGAAAACGACTCAGAACTTTGATATTGAGTTCTAAGAGCGTGGCCAAAGTGTTGAAACAAACGCTCGGGGACTTTTTTCGTTTTTCTGGAAGTACTAAAAAGTAAAAAACAAACTCCTCCATAGACACTACTGTTTATATTTTCATCCCTGCAAGACTTAAAAAAGTCCATTAGTCTCCTAAACATTCGAATAAATGACTTATAATAAACTATATTAAAAGGTGTCTCTGCATCACAATGATTTAAAAATATTAATAATAATGTGAAAAACCTAAAAATATATATTTAAAAGCCAATTGAATAGTAAAAAACAAGTCATTTTACTATTTACCAATTTCTGAGAGAATTTGGGAGACTTTTGGAGCCAGATCTTCAGCCAGATATTACAGGAGCATACACCGTCCGTTTCGAGTACCATCAGAGCTAGGTAGATGCTGGAGACCTACTCTTTCATTCTTTTATTTCCATTTTTGTTTTGGCTTGGGTTTGAGGGGTCTTTAAGCAAGCCCTAAATCCAAATTGTGGGCACCGCTCCTGCCCCTTACGGGACAGACAGTGCTCGATAAGAACCGCTTATGCTTAGCTTCACTTAGGTGGTGCCACCTCTCTGTGTAAATGGAGGGCAGGCAGTGCCATTTGTGAGGTTGAAAAACTAAATGGGCAAGCCAAAATAAAATCTCATTGATGATTTTGATGATTGAATGTGGTTTTAACTAGCCCATTTGTTGTTTTTGGCAGGTTTTATCCGGTAAAAAAGGTTATATGGAAAGAATGGAAACATGACGATGATGATTCCCTAGCGGAGGGAAATGCGAGGTGTATTTCCGCTTTGATAGGTAGTGGCCTCTTGAATTTTTTTCTCACTTTGAGTATGATATCCCATGAGCTCCTGCTAGAGCGTATTCTGCGCATTTGGAACCCTAAGCAGCAGTAATTTGAGGTGGGATCTCATGTACTGACTATAGAGGTAGAGGATATCTACTTTCTAACAGGATTGTCTAGGTTAGGTGCTCATATATAATTGTCTGGTTCCTGAGGAGGGGATGTGACCACTCAAGAGTTGATAAACCGTCATTGCGTGCCTGGTACTAGGATGTTGGGGAAGAAGATCCCCATAAAGGCAGTGGTGGATGATGCACTCCAAACTGTTGTTTTTACTATGCAGAGGCTAACAGGAATCCAAGGGCCTCACCAGGAATCCAAAGCACATTTATTGTATGCCATATAAGTTATGGTACCCATTTTCCTCAAATGGGAAGCGACACTACTTCCGGTTTTCAAGGACCAGCGGAATAAATGTCGGCAAGGGGAATTGAAATAGTTTGGCTGTGTATCCATTTTAGCTTGTTTCTTTTTTGAGAAAGTGCCCCACATGAGGCCCCAAGTGATTTTTACAAATCTGAGGGCCAGATAACCCCATATGTTGAGGTGGGTAGAGCTTATGTCTCGTATGGGAGGTGGTAGAGTCAAAGTGAAGTACGATGTTGGATTTTTCCGCTAGTTGGAGGACCAGATCCTCATGATTGAGGATTACATATATGCGGGTACTGACTTCATGGGTGACCTTGATCTACCACTTCCACCTGGTGCACAGTGGGGGGATATCGGTAAGAAACAAGACTCTAAAATGTTAATTGTGTTTTTGTATTTTAATGTTTTATGCTTTTTATGAGTAGTAACAAGGCCTAAATTTTCTCATTTAGATGTTGGTGCAGCACAACCTAGGGGATCATCCCCAATCGACAGGCGAGCGAGAGATCGGTTTGTTCACCGAGGTGATGAGCAACTAGGAGAGTTAGAGGAGAACCTCAAGAGGTTAACCCTAGATATACTAGATGTCCCGATGAGGTACCAGAGGCACACTACGGGAGTTCCAGGTTGTTTTAGCTGACTACTACGTAGAGTAGTACGTTTGTCATGTGTTATCATGATCATCACTAGATGGCGTCCTACATGATGTATTACTGAAAGCTGAGACAACTTTAGGATTTTGTATGATGTTGTATTTTCTTGAAAGCCACCATGCTTCAGATGAGGTCTCATGACCATTTTTTGTAAAAACATTATATAGATATATATATAGACTTTGTTACTGGTGATTATACGTCTCAAATGGAAAATGCATTTACATGATTTTTATGTGTTATTTACTGTTTATTTACAATATGATGAACCATGTTTGATTTTCAAGTTATGAATGAGCAATATACCAGTCTAGGATATAGTTTTCTAATGAATCAGCAACTTCATTGTCTGCCCTAGGGATATGCCTGTAAGTAATAACCTTGAATGACCTTTCCAATAGTTGCACTCTCTGAAAGAGGTGGAGAAGTACGGGGTTTCTGATGGTATAGACATGGTTCAAATGACAAACCACTAACTGTGAGTCCATGAAAACTACCAAATCATGAATTTCCCGAGATGCAAATTTAGTCAGTAGACCTATTACTACCCGATACTCGGTGATGTTGTTGGTAGCAGGACCAATACAAACCACTCCTAAAATGACTACATCATGTGCAAGGGAATACAAAACCCAAGAAGCTGAAGCAAGGTTCAGGGTATGACGGCAAGCACCATCAGCGAAGCCATAAAAGGCCATCTGATCTTCATAACCAAAACATGGTATAAACAGTCTGGACACTAAACTCAAAACCATATTGAAAATACTAAAACACAATGAAATTCAAAAACATACATATATACAAGGTACCATACACGAGTTATCTAAGCATAGTACCTCTTCAGGTACAACCCATTGCGAGGTTTTCTGAAGGGGATTCCGTCATAATCTACGAGCTCATAGGCCCCTTTCTCTAAACATTGGAAATGATAAAAGGATCGTACCACATTGATTCAAACTTCCCTTTTCCTAGTTTATCATGTTTCTGATCGTAGGTCAGAACTAGGAACCTTTATTAAAAACACGAGGTTGGACAGATTTGTCATACTGTGCCTTGACGCGTTTCTTATTTGCCTCATTGACTAAGGCAACATCTTGTCTAGTTTCGTCTTTCTTCCTCGATGGAAGTACTGGGGAGAATTTCAATGACAAGTTTCAAAGATGAAATCTGGCACTGAATAGGTAGGACAACTTCTAGTCCGTAAACTAGCTGGAAGGGTGTAAAACCAGTCACTATTTTTACTGAAGTCCTATAAGCCTAGAGAGTAGAAATGAGAGTCTGGTGCCAGTTGGATTTATGATCTCCAACCATCCGAAGCAACATATTTTTTAAGACTTTGTTAATGGCCTCAACCAGACCATTAGCTTGCAGATGATAGGGAGTTGAGTTTTCATGATGAAAACCCAGCTTAGCACTTAACTCTGCTATCATCTGATTCCGAATATGTGATCCGTGATCAGTGACTATAGACTGTGGAACTCCAAACCTAGATATTATGTGATTGAATAGGAAGAGGGTGGAAGTATTACCATCCTCTGCATATGTAGGCATAGCCTCAGCCCATTTAGTAAAATAATCCATGGCTACGATGATGTAACCATGCCCCCCGGGTGAGGTAGGCTTACAATGCATAAAATATATACCCCATTTGGAAAAGGGGCCAATGGAAATGATGGGGTGTAACAGAGCAGGGTTGGTGCATTTTTTTGGATAGAAATGTTGGCAAGGTGGGAATTTCTTAATAACCTCATGACAATCTTTGAATATTGAAGGCCAGAAATAGCCAGTGTGAAGGATTTTCTAGGCTGTAGCCATCCGAGAAAGATGACCACCACATGCTCCAAAGTGGTCATCATTGAGAACCTGTTCAGCCTCTTCACGGGTGAGGCATCGTCAGAGAATGGAATCTATACCATGCTTGTACAATGTATCATTCAGGATAAGGTAGTATTTCGTGTGGTGATGGATGCAGCGACGACCATCACGAGATATATTGGGCTAAAATATCTGTGTCTGGATATAAATGATTAAATATCCATACCATGGGTCAGTCATGCTTATCAGGAACATAAATGCATCCGGGAATGAATCACTGGGCTCAGAATCCATCAAAACACAAGGAAGGTCACACATCAGCTCTGCAAAGAGAAATGATTTCTTTGAAGTAGCTTTGGCAAACTCAAGGTGAAACTCCTGCAGGATGACAATCCAGTGGGATTTTTTCCCCCCTAGTACCTGACGAGTTAGGATGTAGTACATTGGGTTATGGTCTGCAAATATGGTGGTGGTGCGAAGCAAGATGTAATGAGAAAATGTTTGGACAACAATGACTATAGCCAATGCTAACTTCTCCACACACGAGTACCAATTTTTAGAATTGAGAAGATTCTTACTGGTGTAGTATATCAAGTGTTATTGGCCGTTCTGATACTCCTGGGCTAGAACCATTCTGATGGTAGTAGTAGAGGAGGCAACATATAAGAGAAAATCCTTTGAATAATCCGAGGGGTATATCACAAGTGAATGAGTTAGAGTGTGCTTAAGATTATCAAAGGCTCACTGGGCCTGGTCATCCCAAAAGAATGGAGCGTCCTTCTTGAGGAGACGCATATAACCATGCATTTTCTTAGCAAAGTTACAAACAAAATGGCGAAGAAATTTTTCCTTCCCTTGCAAACTTTGGAGCTCGAGGATGTTGGTTGGGAGAGGTAGGGCGAGTATAGGAGAAATATTCAGTAGATCAATCCAGATTCCATCCTTAGAAACCATGAATCCTAAGAGGCGTCCCGTCTCAACGCAAAAAACACATTTGTGTGGATTCAGCCATATTTTGTAATGGCGACATCTTAGGAAAATATCTCTAAGATGTTGAGGATGGTCTTCCCGTTGCTGTGAATGTGCAGGGAGATAATCAAGGTACGGCTCCATGCTGTTTTTAATGTTGTGAAATGCATAGGACATGGCACGCTGGAATGTGGCTCCGACATTCTTGAGGCCAAATGGTAACTTCCTTAGGGAAAAGGTTCCCCACGGGCATATAAATGTCGTCCTGTGCTGATCGGAAGGCAATATCTCAATCTGATTATAGCCAGAAAATCCATCAATGAATGAGAAGATGACACTTTCGTCACAGTTGTGGATAATCTGATCGATGTGCCTTAGGACAATCTTTATTTAGGTCATGGAAATTGATGCAGACTCTAATGGTTCACTACTTTTTGTTCACATGAATGATGTTAGATACCCATTTCATGAGGGGTATAGGATAAATGAATCCTGCCTTCAGAATTTTTTCGACTTCGAATTTGATAGCCATAGCCTTTCGGGGATGGACTTGATGCAATTTATGCTTGACAGGTCTGGCCATGGGATAGGTTTTGATTTCGTGAACCATAATATATGGGTCTATCCCAGGCATTTCTTCATAAGACCAGGAAAAAATATCTCAGACTTCCTTGAAAATTTCTCTATATTCTTCAGTTTCTTCCATTAAACAATTCTACCCAACGTGAACATGTTCAATTGTTCCAGGCTTGACCGATATGTCGATCGGAGTTGTTTTAGTAATGTTGCATAGATTTCCTTTATATTCAAAATCTTGCAACACCACAGGTGTTTGCAGAATGTCAACAATATCGATACCCAAGAGAGATACAAAATCATTATCTATCGAACTGGTGTTGGGGAGGAACGAGGATCTGTGATGATGATCCTCCCATGCTGATTCATTCGTACTCATGATCTTGATGATGGATTCATATGATGGAAAATTATGGGAGAGATAACCCAGAGTAGGAAGAGAGGGTTGTAACAAGTAGGGAAGGTGGTAAGGATCCGGAGGCACAAGATGAAGATCATCTGTATGGGCATCGAAAATAGTTTGGATAACATCATAAACTACTTCATGCAGGTTACGAGGGGATGAATCAACAACTTGCTTGCCCTTGGGATCATATCCAAATGTAGAGATCATATTGACGGTCATCATCTCTGTGCTAGAAGGAGCTGATGAGAACATGCCCATAATGGCAGAGTCCTTCAGCATACCTACCCCAATCGACTAATAAGGAGGAGGGGACTAACCTAGCATAGGGATGTTATTCTTCGTAGGGGTAGTAACATCCAGCGTACATAAATCAAGTTGATCAATTGTCACAATTTTTCCCAAATGTGGAAACTGGAGAGTTCTAAATACCGTCAAAGCGATAGCGGTCATAGCATAAAACCAATTTCTTCCTAAGGCTAGAAGATTGTAGTCTAATGGGGCATCCACTACTTCCACCTAAATGGAAACATTTTCCCCCCTAGCTCAACTGAAAGTGATGGAATGAGACCATGGGGTTGGAAACCTCTTCCATCAAATACTTTTAGGTTCGTCGGCGATTTCATAAGCTCGGGAGAGCCAATGGCTTTCCAACATGATAGAGACAAAACTGAGGTTGAAGTGCCTTCATCTAGAACAATCCTAAAGATCTATTTCCCAAATAATTTTCTAACGATATGAAAAGCGAGTTGGTGAGGTAATCTATATTTGTAGTTCTCTACGTTGAAATGGATCAAATTTGTGTTATCCGGGTCCAGTGCTCCTAAGGTAGTTAACAAGTTTTTCATTGTGTAGGACAACTTTGGAGCACTTCTAAGGTAGACATTGCAAATGGTGCCTGAGTGAGGTCTTCAACAACATTATAGAACTGTGCATCCTAGGAATTGGGATTAAAAACAACCTTCCTAAGAGTAATCTTGGGTGAACGCAAAATCATGTCGAGATTAAGCTTCTGTATTGTTAGGGGACCATTAGACGAGGATGCAGGAGAACTAGTGGGAGGAGCTTTGTCTGGAGAAGGATTTTCATTTTTCTTCTCCTCAGACTTTTCATATGACTGACTACGAGTTGTTGAACTAACAGTTTCTAATGACATCAGTTGGACTTCCTCTGTAGAACTAGAATTTCCATGATTAGACGTGTTCTATCAGTTGTTGCTGAGAAGGAAAAGGATTAGTAAGAACTGTTGGTGCGGGGTTACTCTTTAGAAATTTGTTAATTTCATCATGGCAGGGAAATTGCTTCGTGAAATTATTGCCACCACACAACAGAAAAAGATATTTGTCTTTCCTTTTTCCTTTTTTGACGTTTTTCGGGGCCGTAGGTTTGGGATTTTCCTATTGGTTTCCGGGTTTTTATTTTTACCTTTTCCATTTTTCTTATTACCGACTGATTGCGTACTTTGAATAGAATTCACCTCAACGGACACCAGAGGATTAGAAGGAGAATTAGTAGAAGCACTGGGTTGCTTGGCAGTTTTTTTCGTTGACGGGGGTTGGATTGAACCGATAACCCCATCGACATGAGTTTCTGCTAGTGGCTTAGTCGGGTCTGTGCTGGGACGAGGAGCTTGAGGAATAAGGTCATACAAAGTTTCAGATTGGGAATACACCAAGTCTAGATACTGAGCGCGACTGATAGCTTTCTATTCACTGACAGCATCACCCATGGCCACATCTCGGGCAATGGGTGGAAACAAAGACTTTGTAAACCAATTGGCTAAAAGTTGGTATGGGCTAGGAGCTTTAATCAGACTTCTCCATTTTATCCACTCATGGATATGATCTGATATGTGTGTGGAGGTATTTTGACACAGAGAGGTTAAAATGTCTATACTCGTTTCATAATGAATCGGTAGCTGAAAGTGCGTGAGGAATATAGTTGCCAATGCACTAAAATCCATAAACGAATGTCATGGAAGTTTGATATACCAGTTCGCGGCTGTACCAGTCAAAGTGCGTTGGAAGAGTCTCAATCAAATAGAATCATCCATCAAGGAGTTTGATGAACACCACAGATGGAAAGTCATAACGTGATTCTTGGGATCATTTCCTTTCTTACCATCAAATTTCAGGATGTCCGACAGTAACTTGATTGGAATAGCGGGCCATGAAGGGTTGTGCTGAATGGGATCATTTATCAATTTGAATAAATCAGGTAAATCCCAAGTTGCTAGGAAAGGTAACTGATGATTGGGTTCCACATACTGTTAGTATTGATAAGGCATGTATCCACTAGTAGGACCATATGTTGAATGATATATAGGTTGTTGAAACATCTGATGGGATGATGTACTTCCTGAAGATTGACCTCCAGGATTAGGGCCCTCAAATCCACCAGGACCATTAGGATTAGGGCTTCTAAGGCCACCAGGACCATTAGGACTATTAGGAGGAGGACCACCAGGACCACTATAAGGAGGACCACTAGGAGGAGGACCACCAGGAGGAGGACCACCAAGACCACCAGGACCACCAGGAGGAGGACCATCAGGACCACCAGGACCACCAGGACCCTAGGGACCACCAAGAGGAGGACCACATGAACCCTCGAGGGGAGGACCTCCATAAGGTGGTCCTCTGGCACCTCCAGCAGTATGAATAGGTATTCCTCCCATCGCTGGCATGTAAGACCAGTTGGGTTTCCCCCACGATGTAAATGCTTTCCCATGGTACATAATTCTAGTGTAGGACATTCCTATAGGGGTAGGTTGATAATTCAAGTTCCCTATAAGCATTTTATTTGCTAGGTAACCATAACCCCAAGAGGTTTGATTAATTGTAGGTTGTGCCACTAAGGCCTAACCTAAACTTGAATGAGGGTTTACCATATTTGTGTTGGTGGGATGAACATATACTTTGGATTGTCCTACAGTAGAGGTTTGCCTATTATTAGTAACAATTCCACTAGTGGGTAACGTATGTTGCGCTGGGGGTTTCCCCCGATGTTATAAGGTACTGACACTACTAGAACTGAAGGTTTCCCCCCAACCATAGAAAGTATGGGATGACTAGAGACAAACCTAGAATTCAAAACTGCAGGAGCAGAATTGGAGGTTTGACCTGGATTGTGAGAAGTCTCACCATATGTTCGATGACCATCAGTGGAAGCTTTAATTTCATCCACAGGACAAGGATCTATATTACGAGGTAATCTGGCTGATATAGATTCAGTATGAGGTGCAAGTGTGGCCAAAACTCTGTCTAGCCTATGCATTCTCTCTTGAAAATATCGTGCATGATGAATATATGCTTGGATTTTTCTATATTCTTCTTCATCTGGAGAAGTTTGTTCAGGAGAGGTTCTATTAACCCCAAATGAGGAAATGGCCTAACCCATGGAAGTTCTCCAAAATGGACATTCGGGCCATGCTCAAGTGTAGCAAGACTATCAGTACGACCTTCCATATGCGGATGAAAGAAAGTATCAACCATAGGAAGCTATTGAGCCAAGGGATTAATATAAGAAGAGAATTGGTCTCCACTTTCTACAACTATATTTTCTTCCTCATGGGAACTAGTTGTAGCTCCTTGTTCGATGACTTCCATTGGGATTTCTCCCGTAACAGGAGGAAAATCGGGTGGCAAGTCCTGATTCGTTTTGGATCATCTCAACCAAAACTCAGCCAGATTGTATCAGTTACTAAACTTACCTAGGGTCTCAAAACTAAGAACACACACAAAACTTTCTCCTACTCAAGCTATAGGCCAACAAGAAAACTTAAATGATAGGATAAGCTCAAATAGTCGGTTTCTCACTAGGATTTTCAAGCAGGTGCAACTCGCGATATACCACAAGGGTACATGCATAGTAATCTCCTTGAATGTTGTTTTCGGTGTATTTCTCCAAACAAGATGGCCAAATGGTTTTTCTCAGATGGACAAGGTATCCTAGTGGGGTCTCCTGATATACTCAAGGTACATGGGAGCTCAAATTAGTAGTAGTGCTATCTAATGCTCAAATGTTCACAAGGGGCCTTCCGAAGTACAATTGAGTACGTGAAGTACCTTTCTATATACCTCAAGGGTAACTGAAAGGCCATTCAATATACCGATGGTAAATGGAAGAAACACGCGAGTCTCAGGTTGTAGTGCAGACAAAGTAACGACAGCTCCTACATTTTACGACGCGCGAACACGTCACTAATCTATCACTCAAATTTCTATACAATTTTAGACCTATAACTATCGTTAATTTTAAAGTGAACGGTTAGGTGAATGCATGGAATTTTGACAGAAATGTAAAGCCATGCAAATATGAAATGCAAGTTCATTCACTTTACCATTCAGAGTATGCCTAATTACAGGAAGGAGAGAGAGTATTTTTCTTTTCAATTTTTCTTTGAAATCAAAAATTTCCCAAACAACTATACTAAACAATTGTTTTTCGAGAATACAAGCAAGCAACACTTCTTCAAATCAAATATTTTGAAAGCAAGCATATAGGGTAAGATCTCTTTTATAAGAAGAAAGACAAGAAGCACTCAAAGGCATATTCGATATTTTTTCAATTTTTCTATTAAACTGGAAAGATCTAATTTAAAAATACTAATATTTTTTCTTTTCATGAGATGACAATATGAAATAAAGGGAAGAAAAATAGAGATATGAATACTTATGAGGCTAATCAGAGGCCCAACAATTCGTCCTCAAACAACAATATAAATGAATCTCAACCAAAAAAATTTCTTGTTTTTCAGAGTAAAAAGAAGTCCTTCACTAACTTAACGAAAATATGGAAACAAACAAACCAATAAAAAAATTATTTCTTTTCAATATTATCCAATAGCAAACAAAGATCAAACTGAGCTAAATCTTCCAAGCACTCCTTTCAAAATAACCAAACTTACAAGCAGTAATAATCATGAATCTAACCTAGCCTTTTGATTCTAACAAACACGCATTTATCACATAAAAAATTTCATATTTGAAACAATCAGGTATTTGCAAAGAAGTCTGGACAATGCCAACTAAAGACAAGAAATTCAAAAAACAAAAAATTTCTTTACAAAATTTTGAAAAATAGAGGTCTAAAAAAAACCTACCTGGCACCGCTTCCAGAGGGTTGTTGACAAAGCGGTTATGAGGAGGCACCACTTCCTGCTAACTTCTTACAGGTGGTGGCATCGCTTATTGCTACCTACACACATGCAGTGGCACCACTTATTGCCCTCTACACATACATGGTTCCCTGTAGATGTCCAAAACACAATAAGGGAGAAAAGACAAAGTTAAATATTGGAAAAATAGCATAAAAAATGATGAATTAGCAGTAATAAATACCATACAAATTCAAGATGACTCATATCTGAAGAGATATGATGATATCAAACCAAAACCTAACTAGGTCAGATGGTATATTTGATTGAAATGATAAAATGTTGGAGCTTGTATTCAAACAAGTGTTCGAAGACTAAGGAAGATCAGGTCTGCTGAAGCTCTTCCCTAGTACGGTAGCTAGATTTGTTGTTAGGAATTTCACACCTTCTGTGGACAAAAGTTGTTCCTCTGGTCTGAATGGTTCAGATCTAGAACAAATAGTTCACATCAAGGTCGAAAGACTTATCCTAGAAACTATAGACACCTAGAATACAATCTTTGATGGAATGATGTGGCTCTTCACATATGGTGAAAGTTCTCCAAGAAAATACTTGTATAAACACATCAAACAAAAAAGATCAAAAGTACCAGAACATAATCTATAGATCTATATCAGTGACTAAGGAATCTGATAATAAACATGTAAGATTACACATAACAATATGGGAAAGGAACCAACTTTGCATTGATAAATAATGAAAGAGTTTACAACCTATGCCTTAGTGTTGATGCACTCCTCCACAAAATCGATGTCATATCCCCAATAGATCCAACTTGCTCCTCTATGCTCACTCTAATGGATCAGGCCAGAATTTCAAAATGGCAGCATGACTTTGCTCTCTCCTCAACCATGGGGTATGAGCCTGTTTTTATAGGCCTCAAATGGATAGAGATGGTTGAGATTTTGGTGGGTGAGGTGGATAGGAGATCCCCAAAGGATGGATCTTGATTTGAACTAACCCAGGTGAATAGGGATAAGGCCTGCCATGAAGCTTTTGATCTATAAGCTTCGTGAAGTCTCCCTTTTTCACTTTTTACTAAGGGCACTACCCCTCCTCCTTGATGACAGAGTGGTGCTAGGGAATAACCGCTCTTCAAACAAAGAATAAAGGTGGTGCCACCACCTATATTCAACACAACTCAGGCGGTACTGAAGAAGGTATCGCTCCTAGGCTTAAGGGTAGAAGCAATGCTAGGTTTTTATATGCAAGATTGACATTTGGATCAATGTTTTCACTTCAAGATTTGGGAATGAGGGCGAACATGGATGTTTAGGTGTAACATTTTGATGAAGCGATTTGGGTGTAACATTGTTGGGGTGTCAACCTTTGTGGTGGTTTATAAGAAGGAACATTATTTTCTCTATATGTGTTGGAGAAGGCCTTTCTAGTATTCATTGCCATATTTTTATTTTCAACCTTCCTTGCCATCATGAAATACTTGTCTAGCGATGATGGTTCAAAGAGATGCACCTCATGTTGAATGTTATCTTTCAAGGTTCCAATAAAGAGATCTAACAAATTATCTTCTGAAATATTCTTCACTCTGAGACTTAGCTGTTGAAATTGCTTGATGTGATCTGTAACTGAACTTTTTTGCTTGATATTTACCAATTGACTGAAGAAGGTGTTGCTATTTATATTCCCATAATGTGCAATCAATTCTTCGTTTAATATAGACCAAGAGATAATAGACTCATTTTTACGATCACAAAGCCATTGGTACCATACAAATTGATCAGGTCCTAAATACAAGGATGCAATAGTTACCTTTTGCATAGTGGGAACCTAGTGTAGATCAAAGAATTGATCCATCTAAAAAATCCATGTGATTGGATCCTTTCCATCAAACTTTCACTTGTCAATCTTGCGGATAAAGTAGTTTCTTGGACCTGCATTGAACCTATGATGTTGTAGTGAATCATCAACTTTTGAGGACTCCAAATTCCTACTCTCCAATTGTTTTTCAATTTTCTCCAGACGTGACTGGAATAAGTCATCTTGTTCCTCCTTATCCTCTTCTTGAGTAGATAATTGAGGGAAAAATTTATGTTTGATATCCTTGATAAAATCCTTCAAGTCTTGGAGATATTATTTACTAGCCATCCATTTGAGATCTTGTTTAGTATCCATCTTCTTTTCCAATTTAGCAAAGTCATCAATTTTCACATTTTCTTTAATCATATATTCCAACTTGGACACTCTAAAAGAAATGCCTTCCATTTCCTTGTGGGTCGGGGATGAATACTCTAGGGGTTTGAGTGGAGTGTGATTCTTTCCACTTAATTTTGGTGGCAATTTTAACAATATCACACCCTATGGTTTACCACAAATATATCGTTCTACTAAAATCTATTCAAATGCAAAATGGTGTACCTTTTTCAATCACTGATTGGGAGACTGTTTTAGGGTCGACTTGTAAGTGAGGACAAATTTGAATTTTGACTCATATGACTCTGAAACTTTGGCCTGTAGTACCTTGATCTATCCTATTTCCAATGTCATAGATCTGAAATAATTTGTATGAGCCAAAATAACGTTATTTCAAATATACCAAATATTCTTATTTTTGTCCTATCCAGAAGAGAAAACTTGTACTATATGCCACGTGTCCATTGTTTTGTTTGTGTATCTGAAAATTATACCACATATACCCTAGTCCTTCTTCTTTCATATGCAACTAGTCTCACTCCATTTGGATCTCAGAATCCTCATATATGACTTTTTTCCCAATAACACATGTTTTAGACTAGCTGTAGGACTAGTAAAAAACCCTAGATTCCTCTGCAATTATCTCTGTAACTGTCATGGATCAGGATCTAAATTTTTTATGGGATATAGTTCGTCATGTTTTAGAGAAAGTGTTTTTTTAACCTCTATCTCTAATTCCTCGTAGAAAAAAAGTTGTATCGAAAGTCCCACGATACCTCATTTTGCATAAACCAGTCCCAAGGAAAGACCTCTGATACCAAATGTTATGCAACTAAATCCCATATATAGAATAAAAAGAGTATAAATAGAAAATAAGAGATTAATCCATGCCTAAAAGATGAATATCAGAGATAAATATCAATCCTCTTCAAGGGAGGAACCTCCTTACACAATGTACAAGATAAGATAAGATGATATGATGATTAAAATTAAAATATCTACTTCCTATATAGGAGATAAAGGTGTACAATAACAACTAATAAACCCACCATTAGACCCAAGCCTACATAAATGATATGTAATTCACCGCAATATAGGGGGTAATGCACCCCACTATATGGTATAATGTGTCATCATCAAGGGATTAACATAATTTCATTTGTGAAGCTTCGTTTGAGCAACCTTGAATGATGACCAAAATAGATCCAAATCTGACAAAAATTGGTGCCCATTATTACCTCTCGAATGGGTATCTAAATATACTTTAAAATTTGATTTTTAAGAAAATAGGAAAAATGCAACATTTTAGGTCTTCATTTAACCAAGTTTGGATGAGGTCCAAAATAGCTCACAATCCCCAAAAAATCTACATGCGGTCTTGTCTCTCAAATGGGTACCGAAATCCACTTTCAAATTTCAATTTTGAGAAAGTAAAGAAAAGCGCATCTTGTAAACCTTGGTCTAACCAACGTTAACTGAGCAATAAAAAAAACTTGAAATCTCGCAAAAATATTTTTGCATGCTTATCTCTCAAATTGCTGTCTAAATATTCTTTTAAATTGGAATTCTAAAATATTGAAAAAAGTGCAAACTTTTAGGCCTTGGTTTGACCAAGTTTTACTAAGGTCCAGAATAGCTCGGAATCCCACAAATTTCTGGTTGCATTCTTCTCTCTCAAAATGGTACCTAAATTAACTTTCCAATTTTAATTTTGAGCAAGTAAAAAAATGTGCATCTTAGACCTGTGTTTGAACAACCTTAATTAACGACCAAAATAGCACGAAATTTAAGAAAAATAGAAGTTTATACATATCTCTCAAATGGGTATCTAAATCTACCTTCAAATTTGAATTCTAAAAAATTGGAAAATTGTGCAACTTTTTCGTCCTTTGTTTGACCAAGTTTATTGAGGTGCAAAATATCTTGGAATCCTCAAAAAATCAACATGCACAACTATCTCTCAAATTTGTACATAAATCCACTCTCAAATTTCAACTTCAAAAAAGCCAGAAAAAGTTCATCTCTTTTACCTTGTCCGAGTCCCAAAATAAATTAAAATGTCGCAAAAGATATTCCTCAACACTTGTCTCTTAAATGGGTATCTAAATCTAATTTAAAATTTCAATTCTAAGAAATTTGGAAAAAGTGCAACTTTCTAGTCCTTAGATTGACCAAGCTTGAAGGAGGTCCATAATAGCTCAAAATCCCCTAAAAATGAGTGCGCATGCTTATATATCAAATGGGTACCTAAATCCATTTTCCAATATCAATTTTGAGAAAGTCGATAAAAATCCATCTATTAGACCTTGTTTTGGCCAACCTTGAATTTTACTCAGAAATAGCTCAAAGTCATTGAAAAATGTGCATGCAGAACATCTTTTAAATGTCTACCAAAATGTAATTTCAAATATCAAACACAAGAAAGTTTTAAGTCTAACTTTTAAATCCTTGGTTAGACCAAGCTTGATGATAGGAAAAAATAAGTCAGAATCCTGCACAAATCTGCATGCACACTTTCTCTAAAATGGGTATCTAAATGTATTTAAAAATTTCAATTTTGAGAAACGGGGAAAGGGTGCAACTTTATGAACCTTGGTTTGACCAAGCTTGATCTATTACCAACCTGCACCTTTTTTGGCCTTTATTTGACCAACATTGACTACAAACAAAAATAATACGAGATCTTGTAAGAATAAGTGTGCATGCTTATCACTCTATTGGGTATCTATATCTACTCTAAAATTTTAATTCTGAAAAATTTGAGAAAGTAAATTTTTTTAGGGATTTGTTTGATTGAGTTTGGCTAAGGTCCAAAATACCTCGAAAACCCCCAAAACTCTACTTGCAATCTTATCTGTCAAATGGGTACCTAAATCCACTTTCAAATCTCAATTCCGAGAAAGTCGACAAAAGTTCATCTTTTCAACCTTGGGTTGACCAACCTTGAACGAGGGCCAAAATAGCTCCAAATATCATAAAAATAGGTGTCCATGCTTATCTCTCAAATGGGTATCTAAATCTAATTTAAAATTTGAATTTGAGAAATTGAAAAAATGCAACCTTTTACACCTTGGCTTGGCTCAAAAATTGCTCGCAATCCCGAAAAAAATCTACATGTAGGCGTATCTTTCAAATGGGTACCTAAATACAGTTTCAAATTTCAATTCCGAGAATGCCGACAAAAGGGAATATTTTCAACCTTGGTTTGACCAAACTTGAATGAGGGATAAAATAGCTCCAAATCTCATAAAAAAGGTGTCCATGCTTATCTCTCAAATGGGTACCTAAATCTACTTTAAAATTTGAATTTTGAGAAATTTGAAAAAATGCAAGGTTTTAGGCCTTGGTTTGATCAAGTTTAACCGAGGTCCAAGGTGGCTCGAAATGCCTAAAAAATCTACATGTAGTATTATCTCTCAAATGGGTACCTAAATACAGTTTCAAATTTCAATTTCGAGAAAGTCAAGAAAAGTGCATTTCTTATACCTTGGTTTGACCAACCTTAACTAAGGGCCAAAATAACTCGAAATCTCGCAAAAATATGTGTGCACGCTTATCTCTGAAATGGGTATCTAAATATAATTTTACATTTGATTTCTAAGAAATTGGAAAAAACTACAACCTTTTAGGCCTTAGTTTGACCAAGTTTGACTATGGTCCAAAATAGCTCGGAATTGCGTAGAAGTTGTATGCATGGTTGTCTCTCAAATCGGTACCTAAATTCACTTCAAATTTCAAATACGAGAAAGTCAAAAAATAAACATTTCTTAGACCTTTGCTTGACCAACCTTGAAAAATAACCAAAATAGTTTGAAATCTCACAGAAAAGGTGTGCATGCTTGTCTCTCAAATGGGTATATAAATCTACATTCAAAATTCAATTATGAGAAAGGGGGAAACATGTGCCTTTTTAGGGATCAGTTTGACCAACCTTGAACAAGGGAAAAAATAACTCAAAATATCATGAAAATAAATATCCACACTTATCTCTCAAATGCATGTTTAATTCTACATTTAAATTTGAATTCTAAGAAATTGCGAAAAAGTGCAACATTTTAGGCTTTGGTTTGACAAATTTTGATTGAGGTGCAAAATAGCTCGTAATCCAACAAAAATGTACATGCACGCTTATCTCTCAAATGGTTACTAGAATGAACTTTAAAGTTCGATTCTGAGAAAGTGGGAAACATCAAACGTTTTTGGCGTTGGTTTGACCAACATTGACTACAAACCAAAATAGATCAAAATTTAGAAAGAATAAGTGTGCATGCTTATCTCTCTATAGGGTATATATATCTAATTTTAAATTTTAGTTATGTCAAATTGGGAAAAGCAAAACTTATCTCTCAAATGAATACCTAAATCTGCTTTGAATTTCATTCGTGAAGCTTCGTTTGAGAAACCTTGAATGACGACCAAAATAGCTCCAAATTTGACAAAAATAGGTGCCCATTATTACCTCTTGAATGGGTATCTAAATCTACTTTAAAATTTGATTTTTAAGAAAATAGGAAAAATGCAACGTTTCAGGCCTTCGTTTGACCAAGTTTGGATTAGGTCCAAAATAGCTCACAATCCCCAAAAAAGCTACATGCGGGCTTATCTCTCAAATGGGTACCGAAATCCACTTTCAAATTTCAATTTTGTGAAAGTCAAGAAAATCGCATCTTGTAGACCTTGGTTTGACCAATGTTAATTGAGAGATAAAAAACAACTCGAAATCTCGCAAAAAAAAAATTGCATGCTTATCTCTCAAATGGGTGTCTAAATCTACTTTTAAATTTGAATTCTAAAAAATTGAAAAAAGTGCAAAATTTTAGGCCTTGGTTTGACCAAGTTTTACTAAGGTCCAAAATAGCTCGGAATCCCCCAAATATTTGCTTGCATTCTTCTCTCTCAAGTGAGTTCCTAAATTCACTTTCAATTTTTAATTTTGAGAAAGTAAAAAAATGTGCATCTCTTAAACCTTTGTTTGACCAACCTTAATTAACGACCAAAATAGCACAAAATTTGAAAAAAATAGAAGTGCATACATATCTCTCAAATGGGTATCTAAATCAACCTTCAAATTTGAATTCTAAAAAATTGGAAAATTGTGCAACTTTTTTGGCCTTTGTTTGACCAAGTTTTCTTGAGGTGAAAAATAGCTTGGAATCCCCAAAAAATCAACATGCACAGCTATCTCTCAAATTTGTACATAAATCCACTTTCAAATTTCAACTCTAAAAAATCCAGAAAAAGTGCATCTCTTTTACCTTGTCCGAGTCCCAAAATAAATTAAAATTTCACAAAAAATATTCCTCAACACTTGTCTCTTAAATTGGTATCTAAATCTAATTTTAAATTTCAATTCTAAGAAGTTTGGAAAAAGTGCAACTTTCTAGTCTTTAGATTGACCAAGCTTGAAGGAGGTCCTTAATAGCTCATAATCCCCTAAAAATGAGTGCACATGCTTATATATCAAATGGGTACCTAAATCCATTTTCGAATAAGAATTTTGAGAAATTCGACAAAATTCCATCCATTAGACCTTGGGTTGGCCAACCTTGAATTTTAGTTAGAAATAGCTCAAAGTCAATGAAAAATGTGCATGCATGTTCATCTTTTAAATGTCTTCCAAAATTTAATTTCAAATGTCAATCACAAGAAAGTTTTAAGTGTAACTTTTAAAGCCTTGGTTAGACCAAGCTTGACAATAGGAAAAAATAACTCAGAATCTTGCACAAATCTGCATGCACACTTTCTGTAAAATGGGTATCTAAATGTATTTAAAAATTTCAATTTTTAGAAACTGGGAAACGGTGCAACTTTATGGGCCTTGCTTTGACGAAGCTTGATCTATTACCAACATGCAGCTTGTTTGGCCTTTATTTGACCAACATTGACTACAAACTAAAATAACACGAGATCTTGTAAGAATAGGCATGCATGGTTATCACTCTATTGGGTATCTATATCTACTCTAAAATTTTAATTCTGACAAATTTGAAAAGGTAAAAATTTTTAGGGCTTTGTTTGATCGAGTTTGGCTAAGGCCGAAAATAACTCAAAAATCCCCCAAAAATCTACTTGCAGTCTTATCTGTCAAATGGGTACCTAAATCTGCCTTCAAATTTCAATTCTAAGAAAGTCGACAAAAGTGCATCTTTTCAATCAAATGGGTATCTAAATCTATTTTAAATTTTGAATTTTGAGAAATTTGAAAAAATGCAACATTTTAGGCCTTTCTTTGACCAAGTTTAACCAAGGTCCAAGGTGGCTCGAAATGCCCAAAAAACCTACATGTAGTCTTATCTCTCAAATGGGTACCTAAATACAGTTTCAAATTTCAATTTCGAGAAAATCAAGAAAAGTGCATTTCTTAGACCTTGGTTTGACCAACCTTAACTAACGGCCAAAGTAAGTCAAAATCTCGCAAAAATATGTGTGCACACTTATCTCTTAAATGGGTATATAAATATACTTTTACATTTGATCTCTAAGAAATTGGAAAAAACTGTAACCTTTTAGGCCTTAGTTTGACCAAGTTTGAATATGGTCCAAAATAGCTCAGAATTGTGTAGAAGTTTGTAGGTTGTCTCTCAAATCGGTACCTAAATTCACTTCAAATTTCAAATACGAGAAAGTCAGAAAAATAACATTTCTTAGACCTTCGCTTGACCAACCTTGAAAAACAACCAAAATAGTTTGAAATCTCACAAAAACGGTGTGCATGCTTGTCTCTCAAATGGGTATATAAATCTACTTTCAAAATTCAATTATGAGAAAGGAGGAAACATGTAACTTTTTAGGGATTAGTTTGACCAACCTTGACTAAGGGCCAAAATAACTCAAAATCTCATGAAAATAAACATCCACACTTATCTCTCAAATGCATGTTTAATTCTACATTTAAATTTGAATTCTAAGAAATTGCGAAATAATGCAACATTTTAGTTTTTGGTTTGACAAAGTTTGATTGAGGTGCAAAATAGCTCGTAATCCAACAAAAATGTATGTGCATGCTTATCTCTCAAATGGGTACCAGAATGAACTTTAAATTTTGATTCTGAGAAAGTGGGAAACATCTAAATTTTTTGGCGTTGGTTTGGCCAACATTGACTACAAACCAAAATAGCTCGAAATTTAGAAATAATAAGTGTGCGTGCTTATCTCTCTATAGGGTAAATATATCTACTTTTAAATTTTAGTTATGACAAATTGCGAAAAGTGAAACTTATCTCTCAAATGGGTACCTAAATCTTCTTTGAATTTCATTTATGAAGCTTCATTTGAGCAACCTTGAATTATGACCAAAATAGCTCCAAATATGACAAAAATAGGTGCTCGTTATTACCTCTCAAATGGGTGTCTAAATCTACTTTAAAATTTGATTTTTAAGAAAATAGGAAAAATGCAATGTTTCAGGCCTTCGTTTGACCAGGTTTGGATGAGGTCCAAAATAGCTCACAATCCCCAAAAAATATACATGTGGGCTTATCTCTTAAATGGGTACCGAAATCCACTTTCAAATTGCAATTTTGAGAAAGTCAAGAAAAGCGCATCTTATAGACCTTGGTATTACCAATGTTAACTAAGAGATAAAAAAAAATCGAAATCTCGCAAAAATATTTTTGCATGCTTATCTCTCAAATGGGTGTCTAAATCTACTTTTAAATTTGAATTCTAAAGAAATTGAAAAAAGTGGAAACTTTTAGGCGTTGGTTTGACCAAGTTTTACTAAGGTCCAAAATAGCTCAGAATCCCCCAAATATCTACTTGCATTCTTCTCTCTCAAATGGGTACCTAAATTCACTTTCAAATTTTAATTTTGAGAAATTAAAATTGTGCATCTCTTAGACCTTTGTTTGACCAACCTTAACTAACGATCAAAATAGCATGAAATTTCAAAAAAATAGAACTGCATACATATCTCTCAAATGGGTATCTAAATCTACCTTCAAATTTGAATTCTAAAAAATTGGAAAATTGGGCAACTTTTTTGGCCTTTGTTTAACCAAGTTTTATTGAGGTGAAAAATAGCTTGGAATCCCCAAAACATAACATGCACAGTTATCTCTCAAATTTGTACATAAATCCACTTTCAAAATTCAACTTCAAAAAGGCCAGAAAAAGTGCATCTGTTTTACCTTGTCCGAGTCCCAAAATAAATTAAAATGGCACAAAAACTATTCCTCAATAGTTGTCTCTTAAATGGGTATCTAAATCTAATTTTAAATTTCAATTCTAAGAAATTTGGAAAAAGTGCAACTTTCTAGTCCTTAGATTGACCAAGCTTGAAGGAGGTCCATAATAGCTCATAATGCCCTAAAAATGAGTGCGCATGCTTATATATCAAATGGGTACCAAAATCCATTTTCGAATATCAATTTTGAGAAAGTCGAAAAAAATCCATCTATTAGACCTTGGTTTGGCCAACCTTGAATTTTAGTTAGAAATAGCTCAAAGCCATTGAAAAATGAGCATGCACGTTCATCTTTTAAATGTCTTCCAAAATTTAATTTCAAATATCAATCACAGGAAAGTTCTAAGTGTAAATTTTAAAGCCTTGGTTAGACCAAGCTTGACGATAGGAAAAAATAACTCAGAATCCTACACAAATCTGCATGCACACTTTCTCTAAAATGGGTATCTAAACATATTTAAAAATTTCAATTTTGAGAAACTGGGAAAGGGTGCAACTTTATGGGCCTTGGTTTTACCAAGCTTTATTTATTACCAACATGCACTCTTTTTTACTTTATTTGACCAACATTGACTACAAACTAAAATAACATGAGATCTTGTAAGAATAGGCGTGCATGCTTATCACTCTATTGGGTATCTATATCTACTCTAAAATTTTAATTCTGACAAATTTGAAAAAGTAAAACTTTTTAGGGCATTTCCATGATCGAGTTTGGCTAAGGTCCAAAATAACTCGAAAACCCCCAAAAATATTCTTGCAATCTTATTTGTCAAATGGGTACCTAAATCCACTTTCAAATCTCAATTCCTGAGAAAGTCGACAAAAGTGCATCTTTTCAACCTTGGGTTGACCAACCTCAAACGAGGTCCAAAATAGCTCCAAATATCATAAAAATAGGTGTCCATGCTTATCTCTCAAATGGGTATCTAAATCTAATTAAAAATTTAAATTTGAGAAATTGAAAAAATGAAACATTTTACACCTTGGATTGACCAAGTTTGACTGAGGTAAAAAATTGCTCGCAATCCCCAAATAAATCTACATGTAGGCTTATCTCTCAAATGGGTACCTAAATATAGTTTCAAATTTCAATTCCGAGAAAGTAGACAAAAGGGCGTCTTTTCAACCTTGGTTTTTCCAACCTTGAACGAGGGCCAAAACAGCTCCAAATCTCATAAAAAATAGGTGCCCATGCTTATCTCTCAAATGGGTATCTAAATCTACTTTGAAATTTGAATTTTGAGAAATTTGAAAAAATGCAACGTTTTAGGCCTTGGTTTGACCAACTTTAACTGAGGTCCAAGGTGGCTCGAAATGCCCAAAAAACCTACATGTATTCTTATATCTCAAAGGGGTACCTAAATACAGTTTCAAATTTCAATTTCGGGAAAGTCAAGAAAAGTGCATTTCTTAGACCTTGGTTTGACCAACCTTAACTAAGAACCAAAATAACTCGAAATCTCGCAAAAATATGTGTGCATGCTTATCTCTCAAATGGGGTTCTAAATATACATTTACATTTGATTTCTAAGAAATTGGAAAAAACTACAACCTTTTAGGCCTTAGTTTGACCAAGTTTGATTATGGTCAAAAATAGCTTAGAATCGCGTAGAAGTTTGCATGCATGGTTGTCTCTCAAATCGGTACCTAAATTCACTTCAAATTTCAAATACGAGAAAGTTAGAAAAATAACATTTCTTATAACTTTGCTTGATCAACCTTGAAAAACAACCAAAATAGTTTGAAATCTCACAAAAAAAGTGTGTATGCTTGTCTCTCAAATGGGTATATAAATCTACTTTCAAAATTCAATTATGAGAAAGGGGGAAACATGCGACTGTTTAGGGATCAGTTTGACCAACCTTGACTAAGGGCCAAAATATCTCAAAATCTCATGAAAATAAACATCCACACTTATCTCTCAAATGTGTGTTTAATTCCACATTTAAATTTGAATTCTAAGAAATTATGAAAAAGTGCAACATTGTAGGATTTGTTTGACAAAGTTTGATTGAGGTGCAAAATAGTTTGTAATCCAACAAAAATGTATGTGCATGCTTATCTCTCAAATGGGTACCAGAATGAACTTTAAATTTTTATTCTAAGAAAGTGGGAAACATCTAACGTTTTTGGTGTTGCTTTGACCAAAATTGACTACAAACCAAAATAGCTCGAAATTTAGAAAGAATAAGTGTGCGTGCTTATCTCTCTATAGGGTATATATATATATATATACTTTTATATTTTAGTTATGACAAATTGGGAAAAGTGAAACTTATCTCTCAAATGGGTACCTAAATATGCTTTGAATTTCATTTGTGAAGCTTCGTTTGAGCAACCTTGAATGCTGACCAAAATAGCTCCAAATGTCACAAAAATAGGTGCGCATTATTACCTCTCAAATGGGTATCTAAATCTACTTTAAAATTTGATTTTTAAGAAAATAGGAAAAATGCAGTGTTTCAGGCCTTTGTTTTACCAAGTTTGACCAATTTGGAAAAAGTGCAACTGGCAACTTTCTAGTCCTTAAATTGACCAAGCTTGATGGAGGTCCATAATAGTTGAGAATTGCCTAAAAATGAGTGTGCATGATTATCTCTCAAATGGGTACCTAAATTCATTTTCGAATATCAATTTTGAGAAAGCCGACAAAAATCCATCTATTAGACCTTGGTTTGGACAACCTTGAATTTTAGTCAGAAATAGATTGAACTCATTTGGAAATGCGCATGCACGTTTATATTTTGAATGTCTTCCAAAATTTAATTTCAAATATCAATCACAAGAAAGTGTTAATTGTAACTTTTAAAGCCTTGGTTAGACCAAGCTTGACGATGGGAAAAAATAACTCAGAATCCTACACAATTCTGAATGCACACTTATCTCTCAAATGGGTATCTAAATCTACTTTAAAATTTGAATTTTGAGAAATTTGAAAAAGTGCAACGTTTTAGGCCTTGGTTTGACCAAGTTTAACCAAGGTCCAAGGTGGTTCGAAATGCCCAAAAAACCTACATGTAGTATTATCTCTCAACTGGGTACCTAAATAGATTTTCAAATTTCAATTTCGAGAAAGTCAAGAAAAGTGCATTTCTTAGACCTTGGTTTGACAAACCTTAATTAAGGGCCAAAATAACTCAAAATCTCGCAAAAATATGTGTGCACGCTTATCTCTAAATTGGGTATCTAAATATACTTTTACATTTGATTTCTAATAAATTGGAAAAAACTTCAACCTTTTAGGCCTTAGTTTGACCAAGTTTGACTATGGTCCAAAATAGCTCGGAATCACGTAGAAGTTTGTATGAATGGTTGTCTCTCAAATCGGTACCTAATTCACTTCAAATTTCAAATACGAGAAAGTCAGAAAAATAACATTTCTTAGAAAGTCAACAAAAAGTGCATCTTTTCAGCCTTGCTTTGAGCAACATCGAATGAGGGCCAAAATAGCTCCAACTCTCATAAAAGTAGGTGTCCATGCTTATATTTCAAATGGGTATCCAAATCTACTTTAAAATCTAAATTTTGAGAAATCGAAAAAATGCAACGTTTTAGGCCTTGGCTTGACCAAGTTTGACCGAGGTCCAAAATGGATCGCAATGCCAAAAAAATCTACATGTTGGCTTATCTCTCAAATGGGTACCTAAATACGGTTTCAAATTTCAATTCCGAGAAAGTCGAAAAAAGTGGATCTTTTAAACCTCGGTTTAACCAACCTTGAACGAGGGCCAAAATAACTCCAAATCTCATAAACATAGGTGTCCATTATTATATCTCATATGGGTATCTAAATCTACTTTAAAATTTGAATTTTGAGAAATTGGAAAAAAAGCAACATTTTAGGCCTTGGTTTGACCAAGTTTGACAGAGGTCCAAAATGGCTCGCAATCCCCAAAAAACCTACATGTAGGCTTATCTCTCAAATGGGTACTTAAATACAGTTTCAAATTTCATTTTTGATAAAGTCAAGAAAAGTGGATTTCTTAGACCTTGGTTTGACCAACCTTAACTAAGGGCCAAAATAACTCGAAATCTCGTAATAATATGTGTGGCCAACATCTAACATTTTTGGCCTTGGTTTGATCATCATTGACTATAAACCAAAATAACTCGAAATCTAGCAAGAATAAGTGTGCGTTCTTATCTCTCTATAGGGTATCTATATCTACTTTTAAATTTTAATTATGACAAATTGGGATAAGTGAAACTTATCTCTCAAATGGGTACCGAAATCTGCTTCGAATTTCAAATCCAAAGCTTGATTTGAGAAACCTTGAATGAGGACCAAAATAGCTCCAAATATGAAAAAAATAGGTGTCCATTCTTACCTCTCGAATGGGTATCTGAATCTACTTTAATATTTCAATTTTAAGAAATTATGAAAAATGCAACGTTTTGGGACTTCGTTTGACCAAGTTTGGATGAGGCCCAAAATAGCTCACAATCCCCAAAAAATCTACATGTAGGATTATCCCTCAAACGAGTACCTAAATCGACTTTCAAATTTCAATTTCGAGAGAGTCAAGAAAATTGCATCTTGTAGACCTTGGTCTGACCAATGTTAATTGAGGGATAAAATTACTCGAAATCTCGCAAAAATATTTTACACGCTTATGTCTCAAATGGGTGTCTAAGTATACTTTTAAATTTGAATTTTAAAAAATTTAAAAAAGTGCAAACTTTTAGGCCTTGGTTTGACCAAGTGTGATTAAGGTCCAAAATAGCTTGGAATCCCCCAAATATATGATTGCATTCTTCTCTCTCAAATGGTTACCTAAAATCACTTTCCAATTTTAATTTTGAGAAAGTAAAAAACAAAAGTGCATCTCTTAGACCTTTGTTTGGCCAATGTTAATTAACTACAAAAATAACACAAAATTTCAAAAAAATAGGTGTGCATACATATCTATCAAATGGGTATCTAAATCTACCTTCAAATTTGAAATCTAAAAAAATGGAAAAAACTACAAATTTTTAGGCCTTTGTTTGACCAAGTTTATTTGAGGTGCAAAATAGTTCAGAATCCACAAAAAATCAACATGCACACTTATCTCTAAAATGGGTTGATAAATCCACTTTCAAATTTCAACTTCAAAAAAGCCAGAAAACGTGCATCTCTTTTACCTTGGTTTGACCAACCTTGTCTCACAAAAAATATTCCTACACACTTGTCTCATAAATGGGTATCTAAATCTAATTTTAAATTTCAATTCTGAGAAAATTGGAAAAAGTGAAACTTTCTAGTCCTTAGATTGACCAATCTTGAATGAGGTCCATAATAGCTTAGAATCCACTAAAGATGAGTGTGCATTCTTATCTCTCAAATGGGTACCTAAATCCATTTTTTATTATCAATTTTGAGAAAGTCGACAAAAATCCATTTATTAGACATTGGTTTCGCCAACCTTGACTTTTAGTCAAAAATAGCTCGAAATCATGCGAAAATGTGCATGCACGTTTATCTTTTAAATGTCTTCCTAAATTTAATTTCAAATATCAATCAAAATAAAGTGTTAAGTGTAAATTTTAAAGCCTTGGTTATACCAAGCTTGACGACGGGCAAAAATAACTCAGAATCCTACACAAATATGCATACACACTTATTTCTCAAATGGGTATCTAAATGTATTTACAAATTTCAATTTTGAGAATCTGGGAAAGGGTGCAACATTATGGGCCTTTTTTTTACCAAGCTTGATCTATGACCAACATGCACCTTTTTTGGCCTTGATTTGACCAACATTGACTAAAAACTAAAATAGCTCGAAATCTTGTAAGAATAGTTGTGCATGCTTACCACTCTATTGGTTATCTATATCTACTCTAAAATTTTAATTCTAAACAATTGGAAAAAGTGAAACTTTTTAGGCCTTTGTTTGACCAAGTTTGGCTAAGGTCCAAAATAGCTCAAAAATCGCCCAAAAATCTACTTGCACTCTTATCTGCCAAATGGGTACCTAAATCAACTTTCATCTTTCAAGTTCGATAAAGTCGGAAAAAGTGCATCTTTTCAACCTTGGTTTGACCAACCTTGGGAAACATCTAACTTTTTTGGCCTTGGTTTGACCAACATTGACTACAAACTAAAATAGCTCAAAATCTAGCAAGATAAGTGTGTGTGCTTATCTCTCTATAGGGTATCGATATCTACTTTTAAATTATAATTATGACAAATTGGGAAAAGTGAAACTCATCTCTCAAATGGGTACCAAAATATGCTTTGACTTTCAAATCCGAAGCTTGGTTTGAGAAAGCTTGAATGAGGACCAAAGTAGCTCCAAATATGACAAAAATAGGTGCCCATTCTTACGTCTCGAATGGGTATATAAATCTACTTTAAAATTTGAATTTTAAGAAATTAGAAAAATGCAACGTTTTGGGCCTTCATTTGACCAAGTTTAGATGACATCCAAAATAGCTCACAATCCCCAAAAAATCTACATACGGGCTTATCCCTAAAACAGTTACCTAAATCCACTTTCAAATTTCAATTTCGAGAAAGTCAAGAAAAATGCATCTTGTAGAACTTGGTGTGAACAACGTTAACTAAGGGATACAATAACTCGAAATCTTGCAATAATATTTTTGCATGCTTATCTCTCAAATTGGTGTCAAAGTCTACTTTTAAATTTGAATTCTCAAAATTTGAAAAAGGTACAAAATGTTAGGCCTTGGTTTGACCAAGTTTGACTAAGGTCGAAAATTGCTCGGAATCCACCAAATATCTACTTGCATTCTACTCTCTAAAATGGGTACCTAAATTCACTTTCAAATTTTAATTTTGAAAAAGTAAAAAAAAGTGCACGTCTTAGACCTTTGTTTGACCAACCTTAATTAACAACCAAAATAGCACGAAATTACAAAAAAATAGGTGTGCACACATATCTCTTAAATGGGTATCTAAATCTACCTTCAAATTTGAATTCTAAAAAAATGGAAAAAGTGCAACTTTTTAGGCCTTTGTTTGACCAAGTTTTACTGAGGTGTGAAATAGGTCGGAATCCCCAAAAAATCAACATGCACACTTTCAAAATAGGTCGGAATCCCCAAAATCTCTCAAATGGGTACATAAATCCACTTTCAAATTTCAACTTCAAAAAAGCCAGAAAAAGTGCATCTCTTTTACCTTGGTTTAACCAACCTTGTACGAGGCCCAAAATAGATTAAAATCTCACAAAACATATTTCCACACACTTGTCTCCTAAATGGGTATCTAAATCTAATTTTAAATTTCAATTCTTAGAAATGTGGGAAAAGTGCAACTTTCTATTCCTTAGATTGACCAAGATTGGACGAGGTCCATAATAGCTCAGTATCCCGTAAAAATGAGTGTGCATTCTTATCTCTCAAATGGGTACCTAAATCCATTTTCGAATATTAATTTTGAGAAAGTCTACAAAAATCCATCTATTAGACCTTGGTTTTTCCAACCTTGACTTTTAGTCAGAAATAGCTCGAAATCATGCGAAAATGTGCATGCAGATTTATCTTTTAAATGTCTTCCTAAATTTAATTTCAAATATCAATCAACAAAATAAAGTGTAAGTGTAACTTTTAAATCCTTGGTTAGACCAAGCTTGACGATGGGAAAAAAATAACTCAGAATCTTGCACAAATATGCATGCACACTTATCCTTCAAATGGGTATCTAAATGTATTTACAAATTTGAATTTAGAGAAACTAGGAAAGGGTGCAACCTTATCAACCTTGTTTTGACCAAGATTGATCTATGACCAACATGAACCTTTTTGGCCTTGATTTAACCAACATTGACTAAAAACTAAAATAGCTCAAAATCTTGTAAGAATAGTCGTGCATGCTTATCACTCTATTGGGTATCTATATCTACTCTAAAATTTTAATTCTGAACAATTTGAAAAGGTGAAAATTTTTAGGCCTTTGTTTAACCAAGTTTGGATACAGCCCAAAATAGCTCAAAAATCCCCCAAAAATATAATTGCACTCTTATCTGTCAAATGGGTACCTAAATCCACTTTCGAATTTCAATTTCGAGAAAGTCGACAAAAGTGCATATTTTCAACCTTGGTTTTACCAACCTTGAAGGAGGGCCAAAATAGCTCCAAATGTCATAAAAATAGTTCTCCATGCTTATCTCTCAAATGGCTATCTAAATATACTTTAACATTTGAATTTTGAGAAATTGGAAAAAATGCAACGTTTTAGGCCTTGGTTTGACCAAGTATCACCGAGTTCCAAAATGACTCGTAATCCACAAAAAATATACATTTAGTCTTATCTCTCAAATGGGTACCTAAATACAGTTTTACATTTCAATTCCGAGAACATCGACAAAAGTGAAATGTTTCAACCTTGGTTTGACCAACCTTGAGAGAGGGCGAAAATAGATCCAAATCTCATAAAAATAGGTGTCCATGCTTATCTCTCAAATGCGTATCTAAATCTACTTTAAAATTTGAATTTTGAGAAATTCAAAAAAATGTAATATTGTAGGCCTTGGCTTGACCAAGTTTGGCCAAGGTCCAAAATGGCTTGCAATCCCCAAAAAATATACATTTAGGTTTATCTCTCAAATGGGTACCTTAATACATTTTCAAATTTCATCTTTGAGAAAGTTGGGAAAAGTGCATCTTTTCAACCTTGGTCTGACCAACCTTGAATTTTTCCAAATATTATAAAAATAGGTGTCCATGCTTATCTCTCAAATGGGTATCTAAATCTACTTTGAAATTTGAATTTTGAGAAATCGAAAAAAATGCAACGTTTTAGGCCTTGGTTTGACCAAGTTTGACCAAGGTCCAAAATGGCTTGAATCCCCAAAAAACCTACATTTAGGCTTATATCTCAAATGGTTACCTAAATACAGTTTCAAATTTCATTTTCGAGGAAGTTAAGAAAAGTGCATTTCTTAGACCTTGGTTTGACCAACCTTAACTAAGGGCCAAAATTACTCAAAATCTCGTAAAAGAATGTTTGCACGCTTATATCTCAAATGGGTATCTAAATCTACTTTTACATTTGATTTCTAAGAAATTGGAAAATGTGCGACCTTTTAGGCCTTGGTTTGACCAAATTTGACTAAGGTGCAAAATCGCTTAGGATCCCCTATAAGTTTGTATGCATGGATATCTCTCAAATCGGTACCTAATTTCACTTTCAAATTTGAAATATGAGAAAGTCTGAAAAATAACACCTCTTAAACCTTTTCTTGACCAACCTTGAATAACAACCAAAATAGCTCGAAATCTCACAAAAAGGTTTGCATGCTTGTCTCTCAAATAGGTGTATAAATATACTTTGAAATTTAAATCCCAAGAAAGTGGGAAACATGCAAATTTTCAGGGATTGGTTTGACCAACCTTGACTAAGGGACAAAATAACTCAAGATCTCACAAAAATAAGCATCCACACTTATCTCTCAAATGCATGTCTATTTCTACATTTAAATTTGAATTCTAAGAAATTGCAAAAAAATGCAACATTTTAGGATTTGGTTTGACAAAGTTTGCTTGAGGTGCAAAATAACTTGTAATCCATAAAAAATGTACGTGCACTCTTATCTCTCAAATTGGTACCAGAATCAGCTTTAAATTTCAATTTTGGGAATGTGGGAAACATCTAACGTTTTTTACCTTGGTTTGAACAACATTGACTACAAACCAAAATAGCTTTAAATCTAGAAATAATAAGTGTGTGTGCTTATCTCTCTATAGGGTATCTATATCTACTTTTAAATTTTAATTATGACAAATTGGGAAAAGTGAAACTTATCTCTCAAATGGGTACTAAAATATGCTTTGAATTTCAAATCCGAAGCTTGGTTTGAGCAAGGTTTAATGAGGACCAAAATATCTCCAAATCGGACCTATAGAATGGGTATCTAAATCTACTTTAAAATTTGAAATTTAAGAAATTAGGAAAAATGCAACTTTTTGGACCTTCTTTTGACCAAGTTTGAATGAGGTCCAAAATAGCTCACAATCTCTAAAAAATAAACATGCGGGCTTATCCCTCAAACGAGTACCTAAATCCACTTTCAAATTTCAATTTCAACAAAGTCAGGAAAAGTGCATCTTGTAGACCTTGGTCTGACCAACGTTAACTAATGGATAAAATAACTCGAAATCTGACAAAAATATTTGTGCATGCTTATCTCTCAAATGGGTGTCTATGTCTACTTTTAAATTTAAATTCTAAAAAATTGAAAAAATGCAAACCTTTAGGTCTTAGTTTGACCAAGTTTGACTAAGGTCCAAAATAGCTTGGAATCCCCCAAATATCTGCTTGCATTCTTCTCTCTCAAATGGGTACCTAAATTCACTTTCAAATTTTCATTTTGAGAAAGTAAAAAAATGCATCTCTTAGACCTTTGTTTGACCAACCTTAATTAATAGCCAAAACATAACGAAATTTCAGAAAAATAGGTGTGCATACATATCTCTCAAATGGGTATCTAAATGTACCTTCAAATTTGAATTCTAAAAAATTGGAAAAATGTGCAACTTTTTAGTCCTTTGTTTGAACATGTTTTATTGAGGTGCAAAATACCTCGAAATCCCCAAAAACTCAACACACACACTTATCTCTCAGATGAGTAGATAAATCTACTTTCAATTTTGAACTTCAAAAAAACTAGATAAGGTTCATCTCTTTTACCTTGGTTTGACCAACCTTGTCCCTGACCCTAAATAGATTAAAATCTCACAAAAAAATATTCCTACACACTTGTCTCCTAAATGGGTATCTAAATCTAATTTTAAATTTCAATTCTGAGAAATTTGGAAAAAGTGCAACTTTCTAGTCCTTAGATTGACCAAGCTTGAAAGAGGTCCATAATAGCTCAGAATCCCCTAAAAATGAGGGTGCATGCTTATCTATCAAATGGGTACCTAAATCCATTTTCGGATAACAATTTTGATAAATTCGACAAAAATCCATCTCTTAGACCTTGGTTTTTCCAACCTTGACTTTTAGTAAGAAATAACTCAAAATCATGCGAAAATGCGCATGCAAATTTATATTTTAAATGTCATCCTAAATTTTATTTAAAATATCAATCACAAGAAAGTGTTAAGTGTAACTTTTAAATCTTTGGTTAGACAAAGCTTGACGATGGGAAAAAATAACTCAGAATCCTGCACAGATATGCATGCACACTTATTTCTCAAATGGGTACCTAAACGTATTTACAAATTTCAATTTTGAGAAAATGGGAAAGGGTGCAACTTTATGGGCCTTGGTTTGACCAAGATTGATCTATGACCAACATGCACCTTTTTTGTCCTTGATTTAACCAACATTGACTACAAACTAAAATAACTCAAAATCTTGTAAGAATAGATGTGCATGCTTATCACTCTATTGGGTATCTATATCTACTTTAAAATTGTAATTCTGAACAATTGGAAAAAGTGAAACTTTTTAGGCCTTTATTTGACCAAGTTTGGATAAGGTCCAAAAGAGCTTGAAAATCCCCCAAAAATCTACGTGCACTCTTATTTTTCAAATGGGTGCCTAAATCCACTTTCAAATTTCAAAACCGAGAAAGTAAAAAAAAAGTGCATCTTTTCAACCTTGGTTTGACCAACCTTGAAGGAGGGCCAAAATAGCTCCAAATCTCATAAAAATAGTTGTCCATGCTTATCTCTCAAAATGGGTGTCTAAATCTACTTTAAAATTTGAATTTTCAGAAATTGGAAAAAATGCTATGTTTTAGGCCTTAGCTTGACCAAGTTTGACCGAGTTTCAAAATGGCTCGCAATCCCAAAACATTCTACATGTAGGCTTATCTCTCAAATGGGTACCTAAATACAGTTTCAAATTTCAATTCTGGGAAAGTTGACAAAAGTGCATCTTTTCAACCTTGAATGAGGGCCAAAATAGCTCCAAATATCATAAAAATAGGTGTCCATGCTTATCTCTCAAATGGGTATCCAAATCTACTTTAAGATTTGAATTTTAAGAAATTGGAAAAAGGAAACGTTTTAGAACTTCGTTCGACCAAGTTTGACCGAGGTAACAAATGGCTCGAAATCCTAAAAAAACCTACCTATATGCTTATCTCTCAAATGGGTACCTAAATACAGTTTCAAATTTCAATTTCAAGAATGTTAAGAAAAGTGCATATCATAAACCTTGGTTTGACCAACCTTAACTAAGGGCCAAAATAACTCAAAATCTCACAAAAATATGTGTGCACGCTTATCTCTCAAATTGGTATCTAAATCTACTTTTACATTTGACTTCTAAGAATTTGGAAAATTGTGCAACCTTTTAGGACTCCATTTTACCAAGTTTGACTAAGGTCCAAAATAGCTCGGAATCCCCTAGAAGTTTGTATGCATGGTTATCTCCCAAATCGGTACCTAAATTCACTTCAAATTTCAAATACGAGAAAGTATGAAAAATAACATCTCTTACACCTTTTCTTAACCAACCTTTAATAACAACCAAAATAACTTGAAATCCCACAAAAAAGGTGTGCATGGTTGTCTCCCAAATGGGTATATAAATCCAGTTTCAAATTTGAATTTTGAGAAAGTGGGAGACATGCGAGTTTTTTAGGGATTGGTTTGACGAACCTTGACTCAAGGACAAAATAACCCAAAATATCACAAAAATAAACATCCACACTTATCTATCAAATGCATGATTAATTCTACATTTTAATTTGAATTCTAAGAAATGTTGAAAAAGTGCAAAATTTTAGGCTTTGGTTTGACAAAATTTGATTGAGGTGCAAAATAGCTTGTAATCCAAAAAAAATGTATGTGCACGTTTATCTCTCAAATGGGTACCAAAATCAACTTTAACTTTCAATTCTGAGAAAGTGGGCAACATCTAACTTTTTTGGCCTTGGTTTGACCAACATTGACTACAAACCAAAATAACTCGAAATCTAGAAAGAATAAGTGTGTGTGGTTATCTCTCTATAGGGTATCTATATCAACTTTTAAATTTTAATTATGGAAAAGTGAAACTTATTTCTCAAATGAGTACCTACATCCTCTTTGAATTTCAATTCTGAAGTTTGGTTTGAGCAACCCTGAAGGAGGACCAAAATCTATCCAAATCTGACAAAAATAGGTACCCATTATTACCTCAGGAATGGGTATCTAAATCTACTTTAAAATTTGGATTTTAAGAAATTAGGAAAATTGCAACGTTTTAGGCCTTCATTTGACGAAGTTTGGATGAGGTCCAAAATAACTCACAATCCCCAAAATATCTACATGCGGGCTTATCTCGCAAATTAGTACCAAAATCCACTTTCAAATTTCAATTTTGAGAAAGTCAAGAAAAGCGCATATTGTAGACCTTGGTTTGACCAACGTTAACTGAGGGATAAAATAACTCAAAATATCGCAAAAGTATTTTTGCATGCTTATCTCTCAAATTGGTTTCTAAATCTACTTTTAAATTTGAATTCTAACAAATTGTAAAAAGTGCAAACTTTTAGGCCTTGGTTTGACCAAGATTGACTAAGGTCAAAAATAGCTCGAAATCCCCCAAATATATACTTGTATTCTTCTCTCTCAAATGGGTACCAAACTTTACTTTGAAATTTTAATTTTGGGAAAGTAAAAAAAGGTGCATCTCTTAGACCTTTGTTTACCAACCTTAATTAATGACCAATATAACATTAAATTTAAAAAAAACGGTATGCATACATATATCTCAAATGGGTATCTAAATCTACCTTCAAATTTGAATTCTAAACATTTGGAAAAATGTGCCACTTTTTAGGCCTTTGTTCGACCAAGCTTTAATAAGGTACAAAATAGCTCAGAATCCCCAAAAAATCAGCGTGCACACTTATCTCTCAAATGGGTCCATAATTCCACTTTAAAATTTCAACTTAAAAAAAGAGAGAAAAAGTGCATCTCTTTTACCTTTGTTTGACCAACCTTGTCCGAAGCCCAAAATAGATCAAAATATCTCAAAACAATTCCTACACCCATGTCTCCTAAATGGGTATCTAAATCTAATTTTATATCTGAATTCTAAAAAAAATGGAAAAATTACAACTTTATAGTCCTTAGATTTACCAAGCTTGAAGGAGGTCCATAATAGATCAGAATCCCCTAAAAATGAGTGTGCATTATTATCTATCAAATGGTTACCTAAATCCATTTTTGAATATCAATTTTGAGAAAGTCTATAAAAATCCATCTGTGAGACCTTGGTTTGGAAAACCTTGACTTTTAGTCAGAAATAACTTGAAATCATGTGAAAATGCACATGCACGTTTATCTTTTAAATGTATTCCTAAATTTAATTTCAAATATCAATCACAAGAAAGTGTTAAGTGTAAATTTTAAAGCCTTGGTTATACCAAGCTTGACGATGGGCAAAAATAACTTAAAATCTGTACAAATTTGCATGCACACTTATCTCTCAAATGGGTATCTAAACGAATTTACAAATTTCAATTTTGGGAAACTGGGAAAGGGTGCAACTCTATGGTCCTTGGTTTAACCAAGCTTGATTTATGACCAACATGCACCTTTTTTTGCCTCGATTTGACCAACATTGAATACAAACTAAAATAGCTAGAAATATTGTAAGAATAGGCATGCATGCTTATCACTCTATTGTGTATTTATATCTACTCTAAAATTTTAATTCTGACAAATTGGAAAAAATGAAACTTTTTAGGCATTTGTTTTGTTACATGCCCCAATTTTGTAAAATAATGTTATCTTATTTTGATTTTATTCCCAGACATTATGTTAAATTTAATGCTAAGTGAAAACTGATGACTCAGTAGAGTCAAGGTTGTGGAATGTAATTCTGAATATTTAATTTTAAATAAATAAAAGTGGAGACAATAGCTTGGGAGAGCTGTTAAAAAGAGTGTTACTGGTCAAGTTGGTGGAAGAAACTAGGTGGAGAGCAAAAAGACAAGTGGCAACATCCTCAAACACTTCCTATGTTGCAGGTGACAACTTCCCTACATTTGGGGTCATGATTCCCCAAGAAAGTGGGATCAGAGCAAGTGGCTCAATTAATGACAACTAACCCAAAAAGACCTAGGCAATCTTAATAAAAATGCCCAATGTAGAGAGCTGAGGCTTCTCATTCTAGGAGAAGAATCATTCAGGTGAATGCACTTCAAGGAATTTATTGGGAAAGGGAAATTTGAAGGAAGGTGTTTGAGGGGTAAACTGCAGGAAGTTGATCTAGTACAGCTTTGCAGCTGAAATATCTTACTTCAGTATGCAGAGTTGGTATTGAGTCTCAGGACTAGGAATTTGTTGACTGCTCCATCTAGTTCTAGCCAAGGAGACCAGAACAGGCTCGGGGGTCCTGAAAATTCACTGTTTGAGTGCTCTCCAGGAGTTGGCAAGGAGGAACAGCCTCCCATTGCTATTGTCGTCCAGCTTAAAAGACAGGTTCCATTATCTTTTAATTTATGTGTTATAGTTTATATCTATGTGTAAGCAATTAATGAATGATGTTATGTTATGTTGTGTTGAAATCTCTTAGTTATTCTAGACTGAATCTGTACTGTGAAGAAAGATAAATCCTACCTGTGTTTTTCCCCATCTGGAGTAATCTAGATCGTACTCTAGCACAGGTAGTGTGTTTAAGTAAATGAAGTATGATAGGAATATGAATGAATCGAATATTTATGTTTTCAAAGTAATGAAATGTTACTTCTCAGTAGATAGTTGTTTTCTAGAAAGATTATTAATTTGTTTTGCAGATATGTTGTCAAAAATAGACTGTGTAAATAGCATGTTAGTATAGAACAATACTCATATTACTGATTGACATTAGTATGTTTAACTTTATAAATTATTTTCTACACAGTTTCTATTTCCATAAACTGTACTTTTACTTTGAAATAGAAGAATTAGTTTTATCAGTTGAAAGCTACTAGTTTAAACTCAGTTGAGTATCTTATCTTCCTCTTTTAGTGACGACTAATCTTCCTGCATCTCTCTGAACTATAGTTAATCATATGATAAAGGTTACAGCATTCCTTTCTTAGCTTTAATAGCTAAAGGACAGTAGTAAGAAACTACCCTTATACTTTTGCAGACAGTGCAAATATAAAGATAATAACACAGGAATTAATATCCTATTTAAGTTAAAAGGGAGTAAACCCTAGCTCATGTTCTGAGCATAAATTTCTAAATATTTTAAGTAGTGTGGTAACCTAGGTTATACATAGGTTAGTCCTTTTAAAACTACTAACTAAAATTGTTATGCACAAAAATGAATTACATTAATTTGTATAAATGATATACAAGAGAAACATAGTCTTTTAATAACAGTATACATCTAAATGTCGGGGTTCAAACCCTTAAAACTATTACATTACAAGTACAGACACAATAACCAAATTCATATGACTTATGTAATCATCATTAAATAGTCAAATAATCCACTCACAGTCCTTTAAGGACAGATAGATTAAAATAGAGAAACAATATAATTATTATCTTAAGATTAGTATAAATAGAACAAGGGTTTTTACAGGTCAAACCCTAACCTGTAACTTCCATCAAACAAACAAGATTTACATCACGACTGTAAGTATCAGCCTTAAAATTTAATATATAAAACCCTTACAAAATACTCAACTGAGTTTAAACTTCATTAATATTCAGGAAGGGTAAAAACTCTAAATTATACAGAGTATAGCATAAGTTCCTAACAACCAAAACAAGTTTACAGCGAACTACCTTTACAAAATTTACAAACCTAAAAAGCGACTATGAAGCCAAAGCTTCGACCGATTACTGTGCATAATACAAATTGCATCCACCCTATCAAGGGTTTGAATTTAAATATTCTTCCAAAGAACCTGTAAAATAGTAAAAAGCATAACATAACTCGTGACGAGACGAGAGAGGGTTTTCAAAACCCTGGGCGAGTCCAACGACCACCCTATTAATAATAGAGGGAGAATCCATCTTTCAGACCACGGGGCTTACCCGAGTTTGAACCACGAGCCACGGCTGTTGCAAGGGCTGTCCTCTTATCCCTTGTACAAGATTCACTTCGACGGGCACCTATAGCAAGCATAAAACCCCTGTCAGTAAAATAATATACGTGTTATAGCTTGAAAATATTCTATATAAACTTGCAGTAAATGAAAGAGAATGTCATTTTGAAATTTACCTGTCACTAAGAGAATAGTGAACAGTTTTACAAACACTGTCACCTATAGACGGTGCAGTGGGGAACCCAACAACTCTCAAAACCTCACACAGTGGCGAGCCATGAAGAGCCAAGAAGGAAACCAAAATAATCACCAAAGCTACGTAGGCTTTGGAAGAAGGATTTCACAGGTAGTGAGACGAAAGTAGCAGGAAGGATAACTCCATGTATTATAGAGAAAGAACCAGTAATCAAAACCACACACTGGAGAACTGAGGCAACATGGATTCAAGGTACAAGGCGACGGTAACCAGGAGAACGACGACCACCATGGGAGACGAGCCAAGCAACCCTAGAGCCAGCGTAAACTGCAGGACAAGAATGTGTTTGGTTAGGTTTCCAGTACTTTATATATTTTCCAGACGTGGACAGAATTCAACCACGTAGCTACAAATTTATCCATGCAGAGAGGGTCGTGTCCTATAGTTCCTACATGGAAGCATTATATCAATTACTTGTTCATTGTAGCATGGGTTAAACCATAATGTCAACCCAATAATTCGTAACCTAATCACTAATCAATTGCACCGTGTATTATAGTATCATAATCACAAGTTTATCATCGTGGAGGGATTACGTTGACCAAGCATTGTGTCACATATAAATCTTAAACCCGATTTGGATTAAGCATAAACCCTTACTACCAACGACATAATATTGTCATATAATAAACATCACCATATCGATATAAGCGGTGGCATAACTATATTCTAACCATTGTTTTGATAGAAATCATGAATATATGTTTTGTTTATAGAGTAGGTTAAAGTTTAAGTCTTTATTATAGTTATAAAAGAGTGCATGTTAACTATGGCATGACTATAGTGTCTCTAATAGCAAAGTTAAACTATAGCTTGGGTATAGTAAACCCTTTTGCCATAAGAATATTACAAGTCTAATACTTATAGATAGTACCTTGTAATAATGCAAAAGAATTTAAAGGCTGGATTTAAATAAGTTATAATAACAAACTATTGGTAGATTGAATGTTTATCGAACAAGTTGATTATGCATATCTACGAGATTTACTTGAACTAATAACTCAAATAGCACCGAAACTATGAAGTAGTACAAAGTTGAAGATAAGAATATTATCACAAAATTTTGTCACATAGTTTATGCGACATTACTTTGATAATGCTTGAGAGTATACTCAACTTGGCTTTATGCTCATGCAGAATGTCTAGTGGACAGTAAGATAATTACAAAGGTAAAACTGATAATTGGAATAGGAATGATCCTATTAAATTCAAAAGTTAATAGAATACAGAGCTAGACTAGGGAATAAACTAGTGGTAAACATAAGCTCATACAGAAGGGTATGATGGCCATAATTCTACACTCAAAGGTTTTTACTGTTCAAAAATATAATAGACTGTAAGTATCTTATAGAAACAATTTAAGGGACAATAAATACACAGGCAAGATAAGAAACTATTGCATAAATATTGTCAAAAACAATGTTTATAAGTATTACAAATTACTTAGACTAAAGTAGAAATACTTGTAACTAAGATTCTAGTGTTAGAGTCGCAAATATGTTGTACTGTCGTTACTTATTTCCAAGCTTGTTTACTTGAACAACTGATGAAAATCAAATGATTTTACCTTACAGGAGCTATCTAGTGTTTAGCAGCTTATTGTTCTAAGATTTTTAATTTGCAAACAAAATACTACTGACACTAAAGATCTTTTAAAAATATACTCGATCGATCATACCTGTAAAAACCTATAAGAAACAGTATTCATCTATGTTAGCACGATTGCTAAGTAAGCCCCGGATTCAAAAGTAGATTCCACCTACTGACATAAAAGAACTAATCAGTAAACTGAAGCAAATAACACACAAAAAGATTTTAATCTTTCTACGAAAATTAAACTTTTAAGTTATTTTAGAATTTAGTGAAATCAATTACTTAACTGTTTCTTTTATGCCAATTGTTAGCTGTTAGTAAACCGCATGTTTTAGCATTTATTGTTAACTCAAAAATTTTAATTTTTTGTGAAAATTTGGGGTTTTGACATGTTTGACCAAGTTTGGCTAAGGTCCAAAATATCTTGAAAATCCCCCGAAAATCTACTTGCACTTTTATCTGTCAAATGGGTACCTAAATCCACTTTCAAATTTCAATTCCTAGAAAGTCGACAAAAGTGCATCTTTTCAACCTTGGTTTGACCAACCTTGAATGAGGGCCAAAATATCTCCAAATCTCGTAAAAATAGGTGTCCATGGTCATCTCTAAAATGGGTATCTAAATCTGCTTTCAAATTTGAATTTTTAGAAATTGGAAAAAATACAACGTTTTAGGCCTTGGCTTGACCAAGTTTGACTGAGGTCCAAAATGGCTCACAGTCCCCAAAAAAACTACATGTAGGCTTATCTCTCAAATGGGTACCTAAATACAGTTCAAATTTCAATTTCGACAAAGTCAAGAAAAGTGCATTTCTTAGAATTTGGTTTGACCAACCTTAACTACAGGCCAAAATATCTCGAAATATCACAAAAATATGTGCACACTTATCTCTCAAATGGATATCTAAATCTACTTTTACATTTTATTTCTAACAAATTGGAAAAATGTGCAACCTTTTAGGCCTTGGTTTGACCAAGTTTGCCTAAGGTCCAAAATAGCTCAGAAACCCCTAGAAGTTTGTATGCATGTTTATCTCTCAAATGGTACCTAAATTCACTTTCAAGTTTCAAATACGCGAAATTCAGAAAAATAACATCTCTTAGACCTTTGCTTGACCAACCTTGAATAACAACCAAAATAGCTCGAAATGTCACAAAAAAGGTGTGCATGCTTGTCTCTCAAATGGATATATAAATCTACTTTCAAATTTGAATTCTAAGAAAGCGGGAAAATTGCAAATTTTTAGGGATTGGTTTGACCAACCTTAACTAAGGGTAAAAATAACTCAAAATATCACAAAAGTAAACATCCACACTTATCTCTCAAATGCACGTCTAATCTACATTTAAATTTGAATTCTAAGAAATTACGAAAAAAGTGCAACCTTTTAGGCTTTGGTTTGACAAAGTTTGATTGAGGTGCAAAATAGCCTATAATCCAACAAAATGTACCTGCACGCTTATCTCTCAAATGGGTACAAAAATCAACTTTAAATTTCAATTCTAAGAAATTGGGCAACATCTAACTTTTTTTTCCTTTGTTTGACTAACATTGCCTAGAAACCAAAATAGATTGAAATCTAGCAAGAATAAGTGTGCGTGCTTATATCTCTATAGGATATATATATCTACTTTTAAATTTTAATAATGATAAATTGGGAAAAGTGAAACTTATCTCTCAAATAGATCCAAAACTAACAAAAATAGGTGCCCATTCTCACCTCTCGAATGGGTATCTAAATCTACTTTAAAATTTGAATTTTAACAAATGAGGAAAAATCTAACGTTTTATGCCTTCGTTTGACCAAGTTTGGATGAGGTCCAAAATAGATCACAATCCCCAAAACATATACATGTGGTCTTATCTCTCAAATGCGTACCTAAATCCACTTTCAAATTTCAATTTTGAGAAAATCAAGAAAAGCGCATCTTGTAGACGTTGGTCTCACCAACGTTAACTACGAGATAAAATAACTCGAAATATCGCAAAATATTTTTGCACGCTTGTCTCTCAAATAGGTGTCTAAATCTACTTTTAAATTTGAATTCTAAAAAATTGAAAAAAACACAAAATTTTAGGCCTTGGTTTGACCAAGTTTGACCAAGGTCCGAAATATCTCGTAGTCCAGCAAATATCTGCTTGCATTCTTCTCTATCAAATGGGTACCTAAATTCACTTTCAAATTTTAATTTGGAGAAAGTAAAAAGAATGCATATCTTAGACCTTTATTTGACCAACCTTAATTAATGACTAAAATAACACGAAATTTCAAAAGAATAGATGTGCATACATATCTCTCAAATGGGTATCTAAATTTGCCTTCAAATTTGAATTCTAAAAAATTGAAAAAAAGTCCAACTTTTTAGGCCTTTGTTTGACCAAGTTTTACTGAGGTGCAAAATACCTCTGAATCCCCAAAAAATCAACATGCACACTTATCTCTCAAATGGGTACATAAATCCACTTTCAAATTTCAACTTCAAAAAAGCCTGAAAAGGTGCATCTCTTTTACCTTGGTTTGACCAACCTTGTCTGAGGCCCAAAATAGATTAAAATATCACAAAAAATATTCCTACACACTTGTCTCCTAAATGGGTATCTAAATCTAATTTTAAATTTCAATTCTAAGAAATTTGGGAAAAGTGCAACTTTCTAGTCCTTAGATTGACCAAGTGTGAAGGAGATCCATAATAGCTCAGAATCCCCTAAAAATTAGTGTGCATGCTTATATCTCAAATGGGTAGTGAAATCCATTTTCAAATATCAATTTTGAGAAAGTCGACAAAAATCCATCTATTAGACCTTGGTTTGGCCAACCTTGACTTTTAGTCAGAAATATCTTGGAATCATGTGAAAAATGTGCATGCACGTTTATCTTTTAAATGTCTTCCTAAATTTAATTTCAAATATCAATCACAATAAAGTGTTAAGTGTAACTTTGAAAGCCTTGGTTAGACCAAGGTTGATGATGGTAAAAAATAACTGAGAATCCTACACAAATATGCATGCACACTTATCTCTCAAATGGGTATCTAAACGTATTTACAAATTTCAATTTTCAGAAACTAGGAACGGGTGCAACGTTATGGGCCTTGGTTTAACCAAGATTCATCTATGACCAACATGCACCTTTTTTTCACTTGATTTGACCAACGTTGACTACAAACTAAAAAAGCTCAAAATATTGTAAGAATAGGTGTGGTTCCTTATCACTCTATTAGGTATATGTATCTACTCTAAAATTTTAATTCTGAAAAATTGGAAAAAGTGAAAAATTTTAGGCCTTTGTTTGACCAGGTTTGGATAAGGTTCAAAATAGCTCAAAAATCCACCAAAAAACTACTTGCACTTTTATCTGTCAAATGGGTACCTAAATTTAATTTCAAATATCAATCACATGAAAGTGTTAAGTGTAACATTTAAATCCTTGGTTAGACCAAGCTTGACTATGGGAAAAAATAACTCAGAATCCTGCACAAATCTTCATGCACACTTATCTCTCAAATGGGTATCGAAATGTATTTACAAATTTCAATTTTGATAAATTGGTAAAGGGTGTCACTTTATGGGCATTGGTTTGACCAAGCTTGATCTATGACCAAGATGCACCTTTTTTGGCCTTGATTTGACTAACATTGACTACAAACTAAAATAGCTTGAAATATTGTAAGAATAGGCATGCATGCTTATCACTCTATTGGGTATCTATATCTACTCTAAAATTTTAATTCTGACAAATGGTAAAAAGTGAAACTTTTTAGGCCTTTGTTTGAACAAGTTTGGCTAAGGTGCAAAATAGCAAAAAAATACCCTAGAAATCTACTTGCACTCTTATTTTTCAAATAGGTACCTAAATCCACTTTCAAATTTCAATTCCAAGAAAGTTAACAAAAGTGCATCTTTTCAACCTTGGTTTGACCAACCTTGAACATAGTCCAAAATAGCTCCAAATCTCATAAAAAATAGGTGTCCATGCTTATCTTTCAAATGGGTATCTAAATATACTTTAAAATTTGAATTTTGAGAAATTGGAAAAACACAATGTTTTAGGCCTTGGATTAACCAAGTTTGACCCAAGTCCAAAATGGCTCACAATCCCCAAAAAATATACATGTAGGATTATATCTAAAATGGGTATCTAAATAGAGATTCAAATTTAAATTCCTAGAAAGTCGACAAAAGTGCGTCTTTTCAACCTCGGTTTGGCCAACCTTGAACGAGGGCCAAAATTGCTCCAAATCTCATAAAAATAGGTGTCCATGCTTATCTCTCAAATTGGTATCTAAATCTACTCTAAAATTTGAATTTTGAGAAATTGGAAAAAATGCAACGTTTTAGGCCTTGGTTTGACCAAGTTTGACTAAGGTAAAAAATGGATCGCAATCCCCAAAAAACGTACATGTAGGCTTATATCTCAAATGGGTACGTAATTACAGTTTCAAATTTCAATTTTGAGAAAGTCAAGAAAAGTGCATTACTTAGACCTTTGTTTGACCAACATTAACTAAGGGCCAAACTAACTTGAAATCTCGCAAAAATATGTGTGCACGCTTATCTCTCAAATGGGTCTAAATCTACTTTTACATTTGATTTCCTAGAAATTGAAAAAATGTGCAACCTTTCAGGCCTTGGTTTGACCAAGTTTGACTAATGTCGAAAACAACTCAGTATCCCATAGAATATTGTATGAATGGTTATCTCTCAAATCGGTACCTAAATTCACTTTCAAATATTAAATACGAGAAAGTAAGAAAAATAGAAACTCTTAGACCTTTTCTTGACCAACCTTGAATAACAACCAAAGTAACTCAAAATCTCACAAAAAAGGTGTGCATGCTTATTTCTCAACTAGGTATATAAAGCGACTTTCAAATTTCAATTCTGAAAAAGTGGGAAACATGCGAATTTTTAGGGATTGGTTTGACCAAACTTGACTAAATTCCAAAATAACTCAAAATGTCACATAAATAATCATCCACATTTACCTCTCAAATGCATGTCTAATTCTACATTTAAATTTGAATTCTAAGAAATTGCGAAAAAAGTGGAACATTTAGGCTTTGGTTTCACAAAGTTTGATTGAGGTGAAAAATAGCTTGTAATCCAACAAAATTGTACGTGCACACTTATGTCTCAAATGGGCACCAAAATCAAATTTCAATTTCAGTTCTGAGAAAGTGGGAAATGTCTAATTTTTTGGCCTTGATTTGACCAACATTCACTACAAACCAAAATAGCTCGAAATCTAGCAAGAATAAGTGTGTGTGCTTATTTCTCTATAAGGTATCTATATCTACTTTTAAATTTTAATTATGACAATTTGTGAAAAGTGAAACCTATCTCTCAAATGGGTACCTAAGCCATCTTTTAATTTCAATTATGAGGCTTGGTTTAAGAATCCTTGAATGAGGACCAAAATAGCTCCAAATCTGACAAAAATAGGTCCCCATTCTTACCTCTCGAATGGTTACTAAATATACTTTAAAATTTGAATTTTAAGAAATTAGGAAAATGAAATGTTTTAGGCCTTTGTTTGGCAAAGTTTGGATGAGCTCCAAAATAGCTCACAATCACCAAAAAATCTACATGCGGGGTTATCTCTCAAATAGGTACCTAAATCGGCTTTCAAATTTCAATTTCGAGAAAGTCAAGAAAAACACATCTTGTAGACCTTGGTACTATTAAACTATTGTAACTTTGGAAGATATTCTATGATAATTTTTTTGTATTCTCCTTTGGAGATGTTATTACTCCATTCGAAGATGTCCTTGATGTAATTGGTCATGTAAAAGTCATGAGGTAAACCATTCGTTGTAATTCAAGGAAATAGTACACACAGAAGTAATATATAAAATGTGTTTTGAATCTCCCAAGGTAGGTTGGCCATAATTAGGGAACCTGGATGACCTAGTTAGTTATTTGAGGTACTCACCTAATGAATATAAATAGATGAGGCACCTCTCTCATTCTTACACATCTTACACTCAAGTATTGCACTGGAGAGAGAGAGAGAGTCTACTGTAGAAGATGAGAAATTATTCTTGTTGTTGGGGTTTTTTATTGTCTTGGTTGAATTCTATACTGAGGAATTTTTGCGAGGTTTTCTCCCTTGTGGTTTCCTTGAGGAAAATATTTGTGTTCTCTTTTGTTCTCTTGTGTTATTGCATTTGTCTTTCTTTCAGTGATCCATTTCTTATGGTTATGTTGTTATCATGATAAATGTTTTTATATCTTGTATAACCATTAAACATCTAACATGGTATCAGAGATACCTTGAAAGAAGTCTTTGTGCAGCTGAAATAGTGTTACAACTACAGTTATTGAAGATTAGGGTTTCATGCTTGAAAACCCTAAAAGACCAAAATAGTAATCTTGGGACCACTACAAAAAAACTGGATTTAACGTCTCTTTTTGCATCCTTTTTTGCGTCTAGACCATCTTTCAGTGTGTTTTTCTTCAATTTTGGACAAAATGCTGCAATTTCAGGGGTTGGTGCTATTTTAGGCATTTTTTGCGTCCTTTTTCTAAATATGGCGCAAATTGCGGCGTAAATTTCACTGGGTTTTGCACCTGGTTATGTGCCAGGTTTTGCAACAGGTTTTGAGCCTAGTTTTGCACCTAATTTTGCACCTAGTTTGTACATCTACTCTTGTTGCACCCCCTTGTATGCCCATATTTGCATCAACTTTCATGCCCTTTTTTTCATCCACTTTTGCATCCTTTTTTACATCCACTTCTGCTTCTTTTTTTGCATCCCTTCATGCGCCAAGTTTTGCATCAAAGTTTACATCCTGTTTTGAGTCTATCTTTGCATTTCATTTTGTTTCAGCCATTTTTGCATCTATTTTTTCGTCCAATTTTGCACCACGTTTTCATCCCATTTTGCATCCATGTTTATGTCTTTTTTTGCATCTACTAGTGCATCCACTTTTGTCGCGTACCAATTCACACCCATTTTTGCACTTACTTTTACACCCACTTTTGCTTCAATTTTTGCATCCATGTTTGCATCTTTTTTTGCATCCAATTTTACATCAGTTATTGCATCCCTTTATGCATCCATTTTTGCATCCACTTTTGCATCGGGTTTTGTGTTGGGTGTTACGACTACTTTTGCATCTACTTTTGTTGCATCCACTTTCACATCCACTTTCGCATCCAATTTTGTATCCAATTTTACATCCATCGTTGTATCCACTTTTCTGCCAATTATTTCATCATGTTTTGCTTCCATGATTGCATCATTTTTTGCATCCACTTTTGCATCACCTTTTGCATCCATTTTTGGTGCACCCCATTATGCGCCCACTTTTGCGCCTACTTTTGTTGCATCCATGTTTGCATCCTTTTTTGCATCCATGTTTTTATCTACTTTTGCATCCAGTTTTACACCCAGATGTTGAAGATGAAAATGAGGATAATGATTATGATATTGAGGATGGTTATGATGATGATGATAATGTTGTTGATAATGAGGAGAATGATGACAATGATGATGATGATGAGGATAATGGCAATGAAATGAATGATGATGAATACAATGAGAATGATGATGTTGATCATCTTAAAAAATAAGTTGTTATTTGTCATGCATAAATCGTGTGTGTCCTCCATGACCCTTTTCCACTAATCACATATTTTGGGTAGATGTTATTTCTTATGCCAAAGGTAATGATGAATAACTGATGAAAATGTCAATAATCATGATGATGATGATGTCAAGGACAATGGCGATGATGATGACATGAATGATGATTATGCCGATGATGATGACTATTGTGATAATCATGATGACAATGACAAAGATGACGATGATTATCATGATCATCATCATCTCCATCATCGCCATCATCAAAAACATCATCATTGTCATTGTCATCTAGTTCATCATTGTCATCATTTAAATCATTGGGATATGTTTACCATTTAAAGCATGCATAACAAGTGGGATTATTCTAAAACACCCAACCAAAGTAAAAAATTCAAACCACAAGGGAAACGTAATATTGAAATTGTTCCAATTTTCTTTCTCCCAACAAAACATGCTTCATTTTAGGGAATTATGTTAAAATCCATACATTCATAGTCCATCCATACTATACTTGTAATAAATGTAAATATAATACTTAACTGAATTTATAAAATAGGTAAATATTTCATAAACACCCTTATGATATATAAACTTCTTTCACCTTAATAATGGTAAAATATGTAAATATAATAATAATATATAATTAATATAAATATGTTACTATAGTTCATTTGTTAAAATATTTAATATAAATAAATATATATAGTTCATATGTTATGTGATTTAATATAATTAAATATATACACATATTATTTATTTATACATTATACAAATTAAAATATAGATTAAAAGCTATGAAGTTTCATAGGGAGGCGAAGCAAAACATGAAGGATTTTTCAAATATAGATCTATGTACAACTACCCATTTCCCAAATGGGCTTTTGCTAAATGAATCTATGGATTTGGGGTTATGAGTATCAATTTGGTCTGTCTGGTCCATCCCTAATTCGGCCATGAGAGGATTTAATTCGGTCATGAGAGGATTCAATATTATTTTGCCCAGGAGGACTTCTCAGGGCGCCTAGTTGTCAACGTGGGTGTCTTGAGTCTCGGGCCAGGCTATTCAAAGCCTGTTTTTTTGGGATGGATCAAAGTAAACTAGGAGCTCTACCGCTGTTGATGCCCTACTATCTCTATCTTAGATGTTGCTCTCTCAAATACTATATAATATATACCTATGTTGGTGGTGCTACTGATGCTAGGTCACCAAAATTTAGATCGCTATTTCGCGATTAGATTTTGTATCACTACAGATTGGCATTTACAACTATGTTTTATGAGAGGGATTCACTCAGATGGAATAATTACAAATAACAAGGATAATACCTAGCTAGGAGACCTAATCTGAGTAGCCATACCTCAAACTCTATGAGGGTACATAAATTACGAGGACAAGGGGGCCAAATCCATACGATTGTTGGATGCTAAGAACAAACCGGGTGAGCCTACTCTATTATAGGGACTAACAGATCAGGCGTGCGACACTATGAATCTTTGGCTTTATAACAAGCAGCTCTTGAACCACCTATTACTCAAGCACCAGACACGATAATGCTTTCTCATGGAGCCTCTGGATGACCTCCCAGCTTCCAGCTTCCACATTTCGTTAAAGAAATTAGTGCATTTTCCTTCAATAGGATCATTGAAGATGGAGAGGATTTGGAATTGAATCAAAATAATGAAGATGGAAAAAATTGGGTATTGAATCAACTCATGTGGCTTCTTTATAATTTTATGTCAGGTAGCGTGATTTCTAAGAACAAATGCGAAGGATTCTCCATCGTTGTTGTATTTTCCTATTTCTCTGTTACGCCTTGTGTAGAATCTTCTTCGACCATATTTTTCTTATAGGCCAAATGCAAATGTTATGGCCTAAGGCTATGTCTTTTGACCTTGCCATTGCTTAAGTTACAAAAAATATCCATGGTTAACCAAAATTCATAAAAGAGGTACTATACCTTTCTCACATGCCAATATTACCTTTATAGGGCTTTGTGGTGGCCTAAGGCCCCACACATAGTTCATGAGCCCTAAGGAAATTCTTTTTGGCCCAATAACTCTTTTCACATCAAATCATGGCCAAGGGACTGAAAGCCATACTTGGTGTGTCAAACCTCAAAATGACTGACATATCTTACTCATTGGCTAAATATTATCTATGTAGTATATAGGGCCTTTGAGGTGGTATAGGGCATCACACATGACCCATGAGCCCCTTACCCTTATACGTTATGTTTTGACTTGATAATATGGCCCAATCAATGATAATTATTCTTGGTCGCACAGAGCTTGAAATGACCATTTCTTGCTTGTAAGCTAAATATTTCCCACATAGAGATGACATTATAGACTAGGGCCCATGACAACACATCAAACATGACGTTATGGTGAAAACATCCATATAGCAATCGATTTATTTGCTAAATTTCTTAAATCTATTTTGTTAAATTTTTACCTTTTCATTTTTTTCTCATTAGTTTTAAAAATAAAAGAAAATGCAACTTTAAGAAGAAGAGATGAAATCCTATGCGGTCGAGAGGGAGGGGATTAAACTCCCTATTGGTTATACATAAACACACCAAAGAAGAAATTATAGATCAATGGGAGGGTGGAGATGTTAAATCTTGAGATATAAATGGGTTGGGTCGAGATTGAGCGGACCATCAAAATTGTTAAACTCCATTGCAATATTCGCTTCCAGTCGATGTTCCATTCGTTATTCTATCAATTGCAGCCAGCTGATTCAATCGTGAGCCCATTCCTCCATTTTCCAAGGACCCACAAAAATTTTGGGATTGAAATGCACTATATCTGACTTGATTGGGTCTGGGATATTTGTGTATAGATTCCACAATATTTACTAAGTTGTTGTATTTGCAATAAAGGTGTGGAAGTTTTTAAAAACAATTTTAGAGCTGGTCATAAGAGTGTCTCTAACAATGTTGATGTCTCATGGGAATCTCAAAGAAGAAAACCAGGTAGTTTCATTACTAGGAATTCATACAAAATGTAATTATGAAATTTACATCACATAGTCATTTATTTAAGCCAACCTGGCTTGCCACCTGTCATAATAACCACACATATCTAAAATTTATAAATAAATGATCATTTTTTAATATGAAACCTATACAAAAAAAATTCTTATTAAATTACCCTTGTAGTTTATTTTATTGAAAGGTGTAAAACATGGTAAAAAAGGGTGGAATGTGATGCTCTTAATAATGTGAAAACCAAATAAATACAACCCATCAAAGAAAACCAATAAAAATTTATATTTTATTCATATAAAGTAAATATATTTACATTATATGACCCTTTCCATATCATAGAATATACCTAGGAGGCATGGACAACATATCCTCCATCGTGAGCCCATTCCTCCATTTTCCAAGGAGCCACAAAAATATTGCCATTGTAAAATATTAATTGATAATTTAACAGGTAACCAATTTAACATGTAACCAATTGTTAGAGGCATTAACACTATTGTGGCATCTGGGAATTAATGGTGTTATGGAAGTTGTGGATGAGGAGGACTAGGAGGGTATAATTCTTGTTCAGGGTATGCCGAACAGGAATAATAATAAGGTTTACATTTGTTGTTTCCATCAGGGTTTTACGACATGGCACCGACTAAAAGACGAGGAGGAAAAATGGCTGCCTGTAGACAATGGAGGCTCCTGCTGCCTGCAGACAATGGAGGCTTGGAGATATTGTGCTCGCCAAGGTTGTTGGGTATATGTTATATTCTCTGCATGTGTGTATGGAGGGGAGGTGCGCATGTCATCGCTGCAACTCGGTGATCCCAAAGGCACCTTCGACGGAAATGGCCGTTAGGCCGGTAAAGGGATTGGAGTCTTTTTCTAATTCATGTTAATGGATTAGGGTATTTGGATGTTGCGGAATATCTATATTTTTTATTGTGAGGATTTCATAATGTAATGAAGAGAAAATAGGAGGTGTGGCTCCAAGGTTTTTTGGTTTCCCTGGTTAAGGGTTTCCAGGGTAAATCTCTGTGTTTATGTGTGACTGATGTGTTGTGATCTCTATTTTTATTAAAATAATCTGTATGCTTTGCTTCTATGCATACGTTTAAAACTTACATGTGGTATCAGAGTTCGATTTTGGCATCATGGGGAACCCTTTGCTGCTAAGGGTTCGACGCAGTTGATAGATCTCAGGTTTGTGATAAACCTGGGTTCATTGGGAGATTTGTAGTGTTGATTTGTGCATTGAAAGAGAATGGTGAGCACTTCAAGAATTGAGATCGAGAAATTTAACGGCCATAATTTTGAGCTATGGCAGCTCAAAAAGGAGGATCTTCTGGTAGATCGAGAACAATGGATTGCTATGGATCCGGGTACGAAACCCACTGCAACGTCACAAGAAGATTGGGATAAAATAGAAAGAAGGGCGAGGAGTACAATACGATTGTACTTATCAGACTCTGTGTTGTTGAATGTATCTGGTGAAGATAGTGCAGTAAAGCTGTGGGAAAAACTAGGGAGTTTGTATCAATCAAAATCCCTTGTGAACAAGTTTTTTCTGCAAAAGAAGTTGTTTCACCTCAGAATGGACAAGAATGACACTATAACAGAGCATTTGAATGTCTACAATACTTTGGTAAGTCAGCTAACCTCTGTTGGTATTAAAATGGGTGAAGAAGATAAATGTATTACATTATTGTGTTCTTTGCCGGATTCCTGGGACAACCTAATTATTGCAATAGGTAGTTCTAGCCAAGCGACCTTAAAATTTGATGAAATTGTATCATCCCTACTATCAAAAGAGATGAGGTGGAAAACCATGGATAATCATAGCATGGATGCCTTGTCTATGAGAGGTCGCCCCCAGGAGAGAAACAAAAATAAAGGATCCGGGGGGAGATCTAAATCTAAGGGTAGATCTAAATCCCCAAGAAAAGGAATAAGGAAGTGTTGGAAATGCGGTAAAGTTAGGCAATATAAAAAGGATTGAAGATCTAAGAATGTTGAGAAAGCAAAGGGATATGAGGATACCCCTTCCACAGAGGCGAAGATCTCCTCAGAAGAAGGAGGGGATGTGTACCTAGCTTCCACGGGTAATCCTTCAGAATGTGATACATGGCTGATTGACTTAGGTGTGTCATGTCATATGACTCCTCATAGGGAGTGGATCTGGGAATATGAAAAGTACAATGGAGGAGATGTGTGTTGAAATATTGTAACTTCGAAGAATATTCTATATGTATTTCTTTGTGGTCCCCGATGGCCCTACCGGGAGAACCACTTGTATTACTTTGTATCCCGATGCTCCTAATCAGAAGAACTAATAAGAGTCATGAGGCAGTCTCCTCTAATTGTAAAGGTGGGTCATTATCACCCTAGTGTGGTTACTTGAGCCTACATGATTAACTCGAGTGTACATGACAGATGAGTTAACTTAAGTGAACGGATGAATATAAATAGAGGTGTAGTGCTCCTCATTTGAGACACACACACTCACTTGAGTAGCGCACTTGTGGAGGAGAGAAGTAGCTGGAGAAGGAGGAGGATAAGGTTTTTGATCTCCTTGTTGGTTTTACCTTTTTACCTTTTTGGGGCATCTATATTGAGGAAGCTTTTGCTGGGTTTTTCCCTTTAGGGTTTTCCCAGGATAAATCTGTGTTGTTCTTGTGATACTGTTTCTTTCAGTGATCCTGTTTATATTCTTTTGTTATGGAAATGAAATGAAATACTGATTTTTTTAGCTAAGCATATAAAAATTTAACATGGTATAAGAGCCACCCTGAATAGGACAGCTTTCACAGGGCAAAATAGCTCTCCCTCTCTCCCCGGAAGAAATTAGGGATTCTTGCTGAAGAGGAATTTTTGAGCCTGGCATAGGATTTATCTCCTCATCAAAATCAAATTTTAGAGACCTGGATCAAGATTTTTGGTTGGATGAAACTCCGGGAAAGTCAAACCCTAGTTTGACCCCAAGCTAGAAAAACCCTAAATACTAAAACTGCTAAGTTTTGGTAAATTCACTATATCCCGCGATTGGAGAAGGTTCACGAGTTAAAAATTGCAGAGGCCTAAGATAAACTCCTGATGTACATTGTGTCCAAAATTCAGCCTCAGATGTGCTATATTTTTGGATATATGATCCCTCCAAGTTAGGGTTCCAGCCTCTTCCAGAATTCATCCCTAAACAGGACACCTGGGGACAATTGCTATAGATTGGGATACAGAGGTCCAAATTGAATTCCTGAAGATGTTCTAGAAATATCATAGACTTTACTTTCTGTGGTCCATATTTCAGAACCAGAAGATAAAAACAGTGACACGTGGCAGTCCATACAACTTCGCTATTATGAACAATCCTGTAACAGGTCACCGTGGGAAAAGGATAATAAATCACAATTGGTGAAACCAATGCTGATGAAACCTATGGTGTTGTATCAGGGACATGCGAGGTTACCTCAGTGAGAAATGTCAGACACATAGGAGGATTAATTTCGGAGATATCACAGAAACAGTGACAGGAATTTCTACAGAAGAAATTGGAAAACTAGGGCTTCCTGTTCCGGGAGCTTCCCTCCACTGTTTTCAGAAAAGGAGTACATTAGACAGCTCCATTTGAAGAGATATATATTTCTATCCAATCAGATCTTAAATATTCCAAGTTTTGAAAATTAGGGTTTCCCTGACAAACCCTAAATCAGCTAGCTCTGGAAGCAGGACGGACACCTCAAATTGGTAAGATCTAATCTTTTGCTATTTGCATTTGAGGTTCTCATTTCAAAGTGATCTATCACATCAGCTTGATGATAAGCTTGGTAAAATTGACAACTTCCAAGCATGGAAGTATTTGATCTCTCTAAAGAAAATGAATTGGACACCTACATAAGTAGAGAGGTTCCAGTTCCATACGGAGATGAGACTCAAAGCCTTACACAAGAAGAACTTGATCAAGGCCAAGAAGATAATTGTTGATTCAATCACGCATCAACTTGTACCACAAGTGTCTTACCTAAAGACACTGAATATGTTTGATTCCTTGATCAACCTATTTGAAGATAAGAACTTAAATCAGAAGATGGCTTTGAGAAAACAGTTGAAGAATGTGAAGATCCAGAATGCAGAACAACTTGAAGCGGTAGAAGAAGTGGAGAATGCAGAAGTGGTGATAGCCACCTTGAATGGCCTCTCAGGATCATGGGATTTATTCATGCAAAGAATGTATGCTAGAAGGAAGTAATTTCTTTCAGCTCGATTCATAAGAAGAGAAGAAGAAGATGGGAGCAATTGAAGATCAAGCTCTCACCATTCAAAGAAGATCCCTCAAGCAATGAGGAATATGAAGAACTCAATTCTTGAAGAACCTCTTATTCATATTATCATTTGGATAAGAAATGATGATTTCATGAACGAAGAAGATGATAAAGCAAAATGATCAAGATGGAGTCTACCCACGAAACAAATAAAAGATAAGTATTCAATTGTCATTTCATGATATTGTTTTGTTATACATTTGATTATATTCAGTTGATGTGTTATGCATGATAGATTGTTTGCATTAATGAATGTATACTACTAATATGCATGTGATGGGTAAGTAGCTCATGGTGCTATACAACTCTCCATTGCTACTTATCAAACCTCTTTGCTAACATATTGGATTAGTGCACAATCTCAATGATGTCATTGTAGAGATGGAAGACATCTAGAAATTTTATGTGAGATATGGATGAATGTTGTATTGTCTAAACAATTACATGATGCATAAGAATTTGTCATTTTATGAAATAGTTCTAGCCATGCATCTGGTGCATTTGAATTGTAGGAAAGGTCATATACAACCTCCTACAAGAAAAGAAGGATGAGACTTGTTTCGAAGAACAAGTGATGACAATTCAAGATTCACTCCAATAAACATGAATCTGAAGCTCCCAGGGTTAGAGACACCATGATAGAAGAAAGAGCTTCAGAGAGTGGTAGATCCACCTTGAAGGATGAAGACCACCATGGGTACAAGAGATAACTCAAGACGGAGAAAAGAATGCTATGAAAGAAGCTATGATAAAAGAATAACAGTTGATCATGGGGAATGATGTATACGATATGATTTTGAGACATAAATTGAAGTACGTAGTATCTTCCATATGGATCTACAAGAAAAAGTGTACAAAGCAAGGTTCGTGATTTTCCTCAGAAAGAATAGACTATGACATGAAATACTCTATTGACCAGTATATATCAAGCATAGAACCACCTGTACAGAATGAAGAGGGAAGATGATACTCCACTTCAGGGGGAGTGACTACACAAAATTATATCTGAGTTCGACATGGTACGACATGATGGATAGCTTCATGATGGATCGAGACTTTACCAAGAGTAAAGTGGGTTCCAACCTTCAAGGTTGAATGCAAAAGACTAGGATATGTTGATGACCTGTGAAGACAAACTCATAGAAGATGTTATGATACTAGAATGATGTTTGGGATATAGTACTCAAACCAGAAAGCAAGAATGTGGTATCTTCCAAATGGATTTGCAAGATAAGATATGTTGCTGATAGAAGTAAGGTAAGACTTGTGGCTAGAGGTTTAATTCTGAAGAGACACTTACTCCAGGAAGCAAGGTACACTTCCTTCAAAACTATCATGGTAGTTTCTTCCATGATGAAGTAAAGTCAAGCCTTCCTTAATGATATGATTGAGGAAGAGTTTTACATCGAATAGTCACGAGGATGTGAAGTTGAAGACAGATGGAATCAAGTATGCAAGTTGAAGAAGGACCTCTATGGCCTGAAGCAAGCTCCCAGAGCTTGGTATGGAAGAATATATAGCTTCTTGATGAGCATGGGCTTTGCCAAGAGTAAAGTCGATCCTAACCTTTCCTACAAGGTTGTAGAATATGAACACGCCATTCTATTACTATATGTGGATGACTTATTCTTGACAGGGAATGAGAAACAGATCATGGAAAGCAAGAAGAAACTAGCAGAAGAATTTGAGATGAAAGACCTTAAGTTAATGCATTATTTCCTAAGTCTGGAAGTATGGAAAAGTTCAGAAGGAATATTTCTCAACCAGGGAAAGTATGCGGTAGAGATATTGAAGAGATTCAATATGTTGGAATGCAAAGTCATGGCCACACCCATGGACTCCAACCTGAAGCTATTAGCTGATGACTCATTAGAGTTAGTGGATGTGACTCACTATAGACAGATCATTGGGTCATTGATGTACTTAACAAATACCAGACCAGATATTTTTTTTGCTGTGAACACGTTAAGTCAATATCTTGTTCAACCAAGACGGGTTCACCTAGTAGCAGCAAAACATGTGATGAAATATCTGAAAGGGACTATAGAATTTGGTCTATACTATGATGGTAGCCATGAGTATAGATTGTATGGCTACACAGATGCAGATTGGGCTGGAATTATCTCATATAGGAAAAGCACATCAGGTAGATGCTTTTGTTTGAGGTTTGCTATGAGTTCATGGTTTAGCAGGAAACAGTCCAGTGTTTCTCTTAGCACGATTGAAGCAAAATACATAGCAGATTGCTCTACTAAGTTGTGAAGCCATATGGCTTCAGAAGCTGATATCAGGTCTCTTTGACCTGAATATGGGTACTACAACGATTCTATGTGATAACCATGGTTGTGATGACAAAGAACCCCGTGTTCCGATGTAACACATAGAAATCCGGTATTTCTACATACAAGATAAGATGTAGATGATGATACTGTAGATGCAGATGATGGTAATTCAGTATTTCTATACTGAATAAAGAGATGATGATGTTTCAGTATTCCCATACTGAAGATATAGATGATGATGATTTCAGTATTCCCATACTGAAGATATAGATGATGATGATTTCAGTATTCACATACTGGAGATACAGATGGTGATAGTTCAGTATTCACATACTGAAGATGTAGATGAAGATGGTTTGGATGATGATGTACTGACGAAGCCTCTACCTTGAGTAGAGTTTGAACACTTTTGAGACAAGATTGGTGTTGTTTGGAAAGACCTTACTCGAAAGGGGGAGTAGTGATGTTGCAGTGGGATTGTATCATCCCTAGGAATTTTCCCTAAAGTGATCCGGAGACCTCGGTCCTTGAGAATGAAGAGGGATTGTATCATCCCAGGACATCTGTTCACAATAGATCCGGTGACCTCGGTCCTCGAGAACGTGGTGGGATTGTATCATCCCTGGGCACTTTCCCTAAAGTGATCCAGAGACCTCGGTCTTCGAGAATGAAGAGGGATTGTATCATCCCAGGACATCTGTTCACAATAGATCCGGTGACCTCGGTCCTTGAGAATGAAGAGGGATTGTATCATCCCGGGACATCTGTCCACAATAGTTCCGGTGACCTCGGTCCTCGAGAACGTGGTGGGATTGTATCATCCCTAGGAATTTTCCCTAAAGTGATCCGGAGACCTCGGTCCTTGAGAATGTGGTAGGATTGCATCATCCTTGGACATATTCCTAAAGGGATAGGGACTGATTCTCTCGTAATCAATCTGGTGGCTTCGGTCCTCGAGAATGTGGTAGGATTGCATCATCCTTGGACATAGTCCTAAAGTGATAGGGACTAATTCTCCCGTAATCAATCAGGTGGCTTCGTTCCTTGAGAATGTGGTAGGATTGCATCGTCCTTGGAATTAGTCCTAAAGTGATAGGGACTGATTCTCCCATAATCAATCTGGTAACTTCGGTTGTCGAGAATGTGGTGGGATTGTATCATCCCTAGACTTTAATTCCAAAAGTGATCCAAATACTTTTTGTCTTTGAGTTGTGGATTGCAGGTTGTTGCTGATGATGATGATGAAATACTGATCGAAAGATCAGAATATGATGATGATGACATACTGATCGAAAGATCAAAGTATGATGATGATGACGTACAAATCTAAAGATCAGAGTATGATGATGACGCACTATGATGATGATGTTTCTATGTTGATGATGTTTCTAATCAAAAGATCAGAGTATGATGATGATGTTGTTGCTGATGATGATGATGTTCTTTGATCGAAATATCATAATATGATGATGATGATGTTTCTCTGATCAAAAGATCAAAAGTTGCTGATGATGATGATGTTCTCTGATTGAAATATTACAATATGATGATGATGCTGTCGATGATGATGTTCTCTGATCGAAAGATCAGAATATGATGATGATGATGTTTCTCTGATCGAAAGATCAGAAGTTGCTGATGATGATGTTCTCTGATTGAAAGATCAGAATATGATGATGATGATTTTTTCTTATCGGAAGATCAGAAGTTGCTTATGATTATGATTTTGCCGATGATGATGATGTTTTCTGATCGAAAGATCAGAATGCGATGATGATGATGATGTTTCTGATCGAAAGATCAGAATGTGATGATGATGAGATCCTGATGATGATGATGCCGTATTATCAAAGTATGATGATGATGACGTACTGATCGAAAGATCAGAATATGATGATGATGATTTTTTCTTATCGGAAGATCAGAAGTTGCTTATGATTATGATTTTGCCGATGATGATGATGTTTTCTGATCGAAAGATCAGAATGCGATGATGATGATGATGTTTCTGATCGAAAGATCAGAGTATGATGATGAGGTTGTTGCTGATCGAAAGGCCAAAGTGCTGAAGAAGATGTTGCTGATCGAAAGGTCAAAGTGTTGAAGATGATGTTACTAATCGAAAGGTCAAAGTGCTGAAGATGATGTTGCTGATCGAAAGGTCAAAGTGCTGAAGATGTTGCTGATTTAAAGGTCAAAGTGCTGAAGATGTTGCTGCTGATTCAAGAGTCAAGATGCTGAAGATGTTGCTGATCGAAGCGGTCAAAGTACTGATGATGCTGAATACTAAAGATTGAAGATGAAGACTACATGATGTTGAAAAGCTTCCAATGATTTATAGATGTATCACCCTGATGATGTTGATGATGCCCTCTATCTCTTTTCTATTATTGTTGTTGTTGATGTTGTTATAGAATACCCTTCTCGTTAAGGGGGAGTGTTTAAATATTGTAACTTCGAATAATATTCTATATGTATTTCTTTGTGGTCCCCGATGGTCCTGCCAGGAGAACCACTTGTATTACTTTGTACCTCGATGCTCCTAATCGGGAGAACTAATAAGAGTCATGAGGTAGTCCCCTCTAATTGTAAAGGTGGGTCATTAGCACCCCAGTGTGGTTACTTGAGCCTACATGTGTAACTCGAGCCTACATGATTAACTTGAGCGTACATGACAGATGAGTTAACTTAAGTGAACGGATGAATATAAATAGAGGTGTAGTGCTCCTCATTTGAGACACACACACTCACTTGAGTAGCGCACTTGTGGAGGAGAGAAGTAGCTGGAGAAGGAGGAGGATCAGGTTTTTGATCTCCTTGTTGGTTTTACCTTTTTACCTTTTTGGGGCATCTATATTGAGGAAGCTTTTGCTGGGTTTTTCCCTTTATGGTTTTCCCAGGATAAATGTGTGTTGTTCTTGTGATACTGTTTCTTTCATTGATCCTGTTTATATGCTTTTGTTATGGAAATGAAAATAAATACTGATGTTTTTAGCTAAGCATATAAAAATTTAACAATGTGTATTTGGGAGATGATTCACCAGCCAGTATCATTGGACGTGGTAGATTCAAGCTAAAACTGAAGGATGGAAGGATTAGAACTCTGCCTGGAGTGCTACACATTCCAAATCTAGCAAGAAACTTGATATTTGTCGGAAAGATGGATGTTGCAGGTGTAAATACTGTGTGTGGAGATGGTGGTTGCAAAATGGTTCGAGGATCAATGGTATTGATGAGGGAAGTTCGGTATGGAAATCTGTACAAACTATTGGGAAAAACCATCATTGATGAATGTAACAAATATATTGTGTTGGAGGAAGGAGGTAAAGATGACAAAACCCTGACTGCATCAGGAGGAAAGACAATGATGTGGCATCAAACAATGGGGCATATCGGAGAAAAGGGACTTCGAGCATTACAAGGTAACGATATGGTTTAAGGTATGACTGATTGCACTCTCGATTTTTATTTCTGTGAACATTGCACATATGGAAAACAAAATCAAGTAAGATTTGCATCTGGTGCTACAAGAGCAAAGGGAATTCTAGAATTAATACATAGTGATGTGTTTGGACCTGTTCCTGTTCCATCATTAGGAAAATCTGTGTATTATTTTTCATTTATAGATGATTTCTCAAGGAACATATGGATTTATTTCCTTCAAAAGAAATATGAAGTATTTTCCAAGTTTAAAGAATTTAAGGCTCTTGTAGAAAATCAGTCATAAAAGAAAATAAAGGTGTTGAGGACAGATAATGGTGGAGAGTTTGGTGGGAATGAATTCGAGGAATTTTGTAAAAAGTGTGGAATAGAAAGGAAAACAAATACTCCATACACACATCAATAGAGTGGAGTTGCTGAGAGGATGAATAGGACATTGATGGAAAAGGCAAGGAGCATGGTAAGCAATGCTGGGATAGGACAAGAATTCTGGGCAAAAGCAGTGGAGACAACATGTTACTTGGTAAACTGATCACCCACATCAGCATTGATTGATAAAACTCCACAAGAGGTATGGACTGATAAGAAACCCTCTATTAAGCATCTGAAAGTTTTTGGTTGTGATGCTTATGTACATGTTCCAAAGGAGAAAAGGAGCAAGTTGGATAACAAAGCTGAGAAGTGTATCTTTATTGGCTATAAAGATGGTATGAAAGGGTATAAGCTTTGGAATCCTATAACTAAGAAGCTTGTTTACAGTCGAGATGTTGTGTTTCAAGAGGTCAAAGAAGTCCCCAGAAAGGAAGTGAATCCAATGGAAAAGGAACTAGAGAAAATAGAGTTTAAGTTAGAAGGTGAAGAATCTGACTCAATAGAAGAAGTAGAATCAGAATCAGAAGAACCTCATACTCCAGTTTTGAGGAGATCATCTCGAGAAATAAGGAAACCAGAAAGGTATTCCCCTCTTGATTTTCGCTCTCATTTTGCTATGTCTATTACTGATGATGATCCTAGAAATGTGAAGGAAGCTGTTAATTCAGAGGATAGTGATCTATGGAAAAAGGCCATGGATGAAGAAATGGATTCCTTGGACAAAAATGAAGCTTGGCAACTCGTCGAGTTACCAGCTGGGAGAAAATGGCTATTTAAAAAGAAGTTGAATGCAAAAGGTAAAGTGGATAAGTATAAATCCGGCTTGGTAGCAAAGGGATATTCTCAGGTAGAGGGGATTGATTTTGGTGAAATATTTTCTCCAGTTGCAAAATTAACTTCTATTAGATTTATTCTTTCTATTGTTGTTGCTTTTGATCTTGAAGTAGAGCAGATGGATGTGAAGACAATGTTCTTACATGGGGATATGAAAGAAGAAATATACATGAAACAACCAGAAGGGTTCTAGTAAAGGGAAAAAATGAGCTGGTATGTAAACTAAAGAATTCCCTTTATGGTCTAAAGCAATCTCCAAGGATGTGGTACCAAACGTTTGACACATACATACTTGGATTGGGGTTTGTGAGAAGCAAAGCTGATCACTGTGTATATTCCAAACAGGTTGGTGATCACTTCATTAACATAGTTCTGTATGTTGATGACATGCTGTTGATTGAAAAAACAAAGATTTTATAAAGAAGGTGAAGTCTCAACTGTCCTCTGAGTTTGATATGAAAGATCTTGGTGCTGCAAACTTCATTTTGGGAATGGAGATAAGAAGAGATCATGCAAACAAAATGATAAGTTTAAATCAAAGAAAATATGTTGAGACGGTACTACAGAGATTTAACATGAAGGAAAGTAAGCTGGTCAAGGTTCCTATTCCTGTAGGTGTAAAGTTATCTGTAGAGCAGTGTCCCAAGACACAGGAAGAAGAAGAAGACATGTCACAGGTTCCATATGCCAATGTAGTTGGTAGTTTGATGTATGCAATGGTCTGTACAAGACCATACATTGCTCATGCAGTGGAAGTTTTGAGCAGATATATGTCAAAACTAGGAAAGGAGCATTGGACAACTGTAAAGAGGGTCTTCAGATATTTGCGTGGCACCATAGTTTATGCAATCTGCTACCAAGGAAGGCCTGGACTAGATAGAGTAATAAATGTACATGGATTTGTTGATGCAGACTAGGATGGAGACCTTGATCATAGAAGATCTACAAGTGGGTATGTGTTTAACCTATTTGGAGGAGCTATCAGTTGGATGAGCAAGAGACAAGCTGTAGTTGCACTCTCAACTACAGAAGCTGAATACATGGCAGCCACTCATACAAGCAAAGAAGTTGTGTGGTTGCAAAGATTGTGTTCAGGTATTGGGTTTGTATAGAAAGGTGTAAGGTTAGAATGTGATAGAGAAAGTGAAATCTTTTTGGCAAAGAACCTTGCTTATCATGCTAAGACAAAGCATATTGATGTGCAATATCACTTTGTGAGAGATATGGTTGAAGAAAAGAAGGTACTGCTAGAGAAGGTTGACACCATGAAAAATGTTGCAGACTCATTAACAAATTCTGTTAGTATAGAGAAGTTCTCTTGGCGTAGAGAATCTATGGGCATTGATGCCCTGAACCTGTGACTTTATGAGTACATGACTCATTGCTATGCAAAGGAAACAACAAGTGGGAGAATGTTGGGTATATGTTATATCCTTTGCATGTGCATATGGAGGGGAGGTGCGCATGTCAGCGCTGTAGCTCGGCGATCCCAAAGGCACCTTTGACGGAAACAGGCCGTAGGCCCTGTTTCCGATGCGAGCGTAGCAATTAAATTTTTTTGGCTATTTATAGATTTTATGGCTATTTATAGTTGTTTGTGGCTATTTTTAGAATTTGTCTAAAAAGATGTAACTTAATCTTGGTTAAGGGATTGGATTCTTTTTCTAATCCAGGTTAAGGGATTAGGGTATTTGGATGTTGCGGAATACCTATATTTTGTATTGTGAGGATCTCATAATGTAATGAAGAGAAAATAGGAGGTGTGGCTCCAAGGTTTTCTGGTTTTCCCAATTAAGGGTTTCCAGCGTAAATCTCTGTGTTTATGTGTGAATGATGTGTTGTGATCTCTATTTTGCTTAAAATATTTTGTATGCATTGCTTCTCTGAATAGGTTTAAAACTTACAAAATTTCCTTCATCTATTGAAGAGGGAGATCTGCCTCAATCTCAAGATCAGAGAGAAGAAAATAAAGAAACATCTAGGACAAACCAGGGATCTTCTGCTAATGTTCTCTCTCCCACTTATGCAGAAATGAAAAAAAAAAGAAACCAATGGATATTTTTGGCTCATATGAGGATAAATCTATTGAGAGGTCTTCAAAAAAGGGCCGAAAATCTCATAAGACAGTTAGGGAAGAAGAAGTAGAAAGGTTGAATATGCAAGGAATCCAACCTACACTTGAAATTTCAACTTCCAGGAAAACTAGGGCTTCAAAAGGAGGCCCTCCTCCTATTGTCAATCTTAAATAATGAACATCATCTATTGGAATTGCAAAGGGCTCAAAAACTCAATGAAAGTGGAATCTGTTAAAGATCTAATACGAATGGATTCTACAAGAGACCAAAATCAAAGAGGAATATCTTCTATCCTTAAGCAAAAAGAATTGGAAAACAAATTTTGGGAAGGTTGTATGTGCTATAGGTTATGCTAGTGGAATTGCAACCTTATGGCGAGAGAATCTTTTCTCTCTTCTCAGCTCTCATGCAACACAACATTGGATTTTCATAGAAATTCATAATTCTATAAGTAAGACTACTCTCTCCCTTTTTAATCTCTACGTTCCAGTTAACTATCATGAAAAACGTGACTGCTGGAATTCATTGTCAGCATTCTTATCTACTAATTCATTCTCCAATATTATCGCAGCTGGAGATTTGAATATAATTCTGGATGCAAAATAAAAAAGAGGAGGCATTAGTGGGAGAGATCCCATGATCACCTCAATTGAAAATATTATCCTTTCATGGGAGTTAATTGATTTTAAGCCAAAAGAAGGTTGCTTCACGTGCACCAATAACCATGTTGGAGCAACAAATATATCTACCAGTATAGATAGATTTCTAGTGTAGAGTTATTTGATGTTGGAGGGGAAAAATTAATTACTTCCAGTATATTGGCAAAGCTATCTTTAGATCATAGGCCAATCATGTTGTTTATTGATGATGAAGAGGACTTAGGACCAATTCCTTTTTGGTTGAGTCCATTATGGAAAGAACAAGAAGGATTTATGAACATAGTTTCTTTGTCTTGGGATATTCCCATTGTAGGTTCCCCGTTGAAAAATACAAAACTGGCGTTGAATAATTGGGTAAAAGTTTTTCAAAAAAATCCAATAAGTGAAAGGAAAGAAGCTGTAAAAAAGCTGGAAGAAATTCAAATGGAAATGGAAGAATCCAAATTCACCCCTGATCTATTGGAAAAAGAGAAAAGAGCTCAGTTCTGTTCCTTCAGAGCATTCAGGAGAGAAGAGGATTATTGGAGATTGAAGTCAAGGAGTACTTGGCTTCTAGCTGGAGATAGGAATACTTCCTTTTTCCATAAGTAGTGTAGAGCCAGAAAATCTCAAAATCACATTTTGGAAATTACTATTCAGTTTGGTGAATATTTTACAAGAATTTCTCAAATAAAGCAAGTGGCTAAAGCTCATTTTCAGAATTTATTTTATGAAGATGGCTCCTCAGATTCTGAAATAACAACTAATTTTTTTTCCAACATCCCTTGCTTGGTGAGTGAGGAAGACAATGTTGTTTTAATGAAACCATTTTCAGAACAATAAATAATTGATGTTATATGGGTGATGGAGCCAGATAAAGCCCCAGGCCCTAACGTTTTCTCCTTTCATTTTTATCGAGTCTGCTGGAAAATTATAAAGAAATATCTTATCCAGATGTTAAAATTATTTCATTTAAAAGCCAACGTTGGTGGATGCACTAATTCCACTTTCTTGGCTTTAATTCCGAAAGAAGTGAACCCCTCTTTCTTTGATTGATTCAGGCATATTTCTCTATGTAATGCATCTTATAAAATTTTCTCTAAACTCTTGGCTAATAGGATAAATACTTTGCTTGGGAAGTTGATTTCACCTCTTCAAGGTGGGTTTATCAAAGGAAGACATATTTTGGACAATGCAATTCAAGTACAAGAAGCCATGCATTCAAGTTTTCGAAGGAAATAGAAGGGCATGCTAATCAAACTTGATATGGAAAATGCATTTGACAGGATAAATCTTTCCTTTCTTTACTCAGTGCTCCATTCTTTTGGATTTATCCCTACCTTTATAAATTTGGTTAAAGCATGCATTGATAAACCTTAGATAGCACCACTAATAAATGGCAGGCAAACAAATTTCTTTCAAGCTTCCACGGGCCTCTGTCACGGCTACCGTCTTTCACCATTTCTGTATATTATTATAACTAACACTTTAAGTAGAAAGTTAATAGTTGGGAAACATGCTGGGACCATCCCTAGCATATCTTCTTCAGATGGAGTGGAGCCTATTAACCATGCACTCTTTTCGGATGATACTCTTCTATTGGGTGGGGCCTCTTTAAATATTACAAGAGTTTTTTTCAGGTATTATGAATCATTTTTGTATCATTTCAGGAGCACTTATTAATATTCGTAAGAGTGAAGTGTATTTTGGAATGTGGATCAAGCAGTAGTGGCAAACATTTCTCAGTTTTTGGGTTTTGAAGGTTATGCTTCTTGGGACAAGGTTATTTCGGGCTACTATTAACCCTCGAGAAAAATATTCTTTCTCTCTGGTTGGATATCATAGGTAAGTTAAAATCTAATATTTTCTCGTGGGGAGGCTATTGGATGACGAAGGAAGGAAAAATAATTTTGATAAAATCAATTCTCTCAGCCCTTCCTATCTATCATTCATATTTTCTCCTAGCTCTGAAAAAGATCATGGAACAGATTTCAAAGTTGATCAAAGACTTTCTATGGAGAGGTGGAAAACAAATCAGAACAGTTTACATCTGGTAAAGTGGGAAACTGTAAAAAGGCTGGTAATTGAAGGTGGACTACAAATCAAAGATATAGGACTGTCTAATTTAGCAATGGGAGGTAAATTACTATGGCAACTCTTTTCCAATAAAAAGCATCTTGTAAGTCAAATCTTATGGAAAAAATATCTCCATGGAGAAAATCTAAGAAATTTTCAAATGAAAAACACCACAAAAGGATCCATTACTTGGGATCTGTGTAGAAGATCTATTTAATTTTTCTCACAACATTTATATAAAATTCCAGGAAATGGTAGGCATACAATTTTGTGGAAAGACAAGATTTTAGGGAACGCTCCTCTGAATTTAGATAATTCCTTAATTAAGATTAATAGATGGCTAGTAAATAAATAACTCCATCGACTCTCTGATATCATAACTTGGGACTGTGAAGGAAACTGGAAATCGTGGTCATTTCCATAATTTCTTGAACGCGAGCAGAATTTGCATTTGCAGTAGAAATTGTTGATTCAGAAATTAACTGGCAGCGCTCCAATTCACAGCTCTAGCAAGGATGAGTGGGGATGGGGTAGATCAGGTGAATACTCTACTCCTAAAGGTTATAAGGTATTGCAAAAATCACATACTACATTTATTCCCTCTCTTCGCTCTATCGATGCAGCCACTTGGAAGTTGGTGTGGAATTCTCCCAGCGTTCCAAAAGTGAATTTTTTTACTTGGACTGTAATGCATGAGAAAGTTTTAACTGGTGAAAACTTGTTAAAACGCGGCTTCCAGGGTCCATATAGATGTTGTTTCTGCCTTCAAAATGCAGAGTCCTCGGCTCATATATTTGTTGGCTGTAATTTTGCTCAGGAAGTTTAGGAAAATGTTATGCGTGGGTTGCCTTCTTATGCTCCTATTCATTCTGACCCTATCATTCTTTTTAAAAACTGGTAGTTTAGATATACAGTATCTGCAATCAGTCTAGCATGGAGGAAAATATGGCAAGACATTCCTAAATTTTTATGGTGGAAATTTTGGCTGGAAAAGAATGACTTGATTTTTAACAGTAAAAAATCTAAGCCTGCAAATGTAGCTTTAAAAGAAAATGATTTTCTTCTACAAGTAGTGGGAAATCCTCAACTTGAATAAATTAAATTAAAAGATGAGCATAATTGGTTGGGGGTGAGACAAGAGAATAAAGATCAATTATGAGTGAGTAACCGAGTTATTAAACAACACTGGAAAATTAGAATGACAGAGAAGAAATTTTTAGAATGGTGGCATTTGAAAAACAAAGTTACAATCTTCTTCGATGGAGCGTCAAAAGGAAATTCGAGGAAAGATGCAGCAAAGGGCTTCATATATTATCCTAGCGGAGTGCTAGAAACAAGTTTCTTTTGGGGAGTAGGACACCTCTCAAATAACCAAGCAGAATTATATGCTCTTCTCAAGGCTTGTCAACTTAAAAAGGGAGCATATCACAACAATATTCAAATTTTTGGAGATTCTGAAATCATCATAAAGGCTTTAAATTTCGATTCAAAGTTCAACAATCCTAGTTTGAATGTAACCATGCAAAGGCTGCTATTAATTCTAATTAAGTTTGATTCAGTTACTTCTTATCACATTCTTCATGACTTAAATAAGCTGACAGATTTAAAATCCAATCAGGGATGCCTTCTTTTAGACGGAATGTTAACTTTGAATGATGGCCCTAGTTTGATGAAACTTATTCCTTGATAAGGAAAAGAGAATTTTTTGAAGTTATGAAAATGCATTTTTTGAACATATGTAAATGGGCAAAGGCTCTTTCAATTCTATATCAATAAAAATGGAAAAATATCTCCAAATCCCATAAAAATAGCTCCAAATCTCATACAAATAGCTTCAAATCCCATAAAAATAGGTGTCAATTATTATCTCTCAAATGGGTACCTATTTTTATACCTCCAAAATTCATAAAAATAGGTGTCCATGCTTATCTGTAAAGTGGGCACCTATTTTTATACCTCAAAAATTCATAAAACTTGGTTTCCATGCTTATATCTCAAATGGGTACCTATTTTTATAGCTTCAAATCTCATAAAAATAGGTGTCTATGCTTGTCTCTCAAATGTATACCTATTTTTGGTGCTCCAAATAGCATAAAACTAGGTCTCCATGCTTATCTTTAAAATGGGTATCTATATTTATAGCTCCAAATATCATAAAAATAGGTGTCCATAGTTATCTCTAAAATGGGTAACTATTTGTATATCTCCAAACCTCGTAAACATAGGTGTGTATGCTTATCTCTCAATTGGTTACCTATTTTTATTGCTCCAAATCTCATAAAAATAGGTCTCCATGCTTATCTCTAAAATGGGTACATATTTTCATAATTCCAAATCTCATAAAAATAACTTCAAATCTCAAAAAAATAGGTGTCAATGTTTATCTTTCAAATAGGTACCTATTTTTATAGCTCCAAATCTCATAAAACTAAGTGTCCATGCTTATCTCTAAAATGGGTACCTATTTTTATAGCTCCAAATCTCATAGCATAGGTTTTTATGCTTATCTTTCAAATGGGTACATATTTTTATAGCTCCAAATCTCATAAAAATAGGTGTCCATTCTTATCTCTAAAATGGGTACCTATTTTTATATTTCTAAATCTTATAAAAATAGGTGTCCATGCTTATTTGTAAAACGGGTACTTATTTTTATAGCTCTAAATCTCATAAAAATAGGTATCCATTCCTATCTCTCAAATGGGTACCTATTTTTATAGCTCCAAATCTCATAAAAATAGGTGTCTATGCTTATTTATAAAATTGTTATCTATTTTATAGCTCCAAATCTCATAAAAATAAGTTTCGAAGATTATCTCTCAAATAAATACCTATTTTTATACCTTCAAAACTCACAAAAAATAGGTGCCCTTGCTTATCTCTCAAATGGGCACCTATTTTATATATTTAAATCTCCTAAGAATAGGTGTCCATCATTCTCTCTAAAATGGGTACCTATTTTTGGAGCTATAAAAATAGGTACCCATTTGAGAGATAAGATTGGACACTTATTTTTATGAGATTTGGAGCTATAAAAAGAGGTAGCCATTTGTGAGATAAACATGGACACCTATTTTTATGAGATTTGGAGCTATAAAAATAGGTACCCATTTAAGAGACAAGCTTGGACACCTATTTTAGAGATCTGCATGAACAACTATTTTTAGGAGATTTGGAGCTATAAAAATAGGTATCCATTTGAGAGATAAGCATCGAGCCCTATTTTTATGAGATTTGGAGCTATAAAAATAGGTACAATTTTTAGACATAAGCAGGTAGACCTATTTTTATGAGCTTTGCAGGTATAAAAATAGGTACCCATTTGAGAGATAAGCACAGACACTTATTTTTATAAGTTTTGTAGGTATAAAAATATGTGTCCATTTTAGAGATAACCATGGACACCTAGTTTTATGATATTTGGATATATATAAATAGGTACCCATTTAAGAGATAAGCATGGATACCTATTTTAAACAATAGCTCCAAATCTCATAAAAATAGGTACCATTTTAGAGATAAGCATGGACACCTAAATTTATGAGATTTGGAGCTATAAAATTAGGTACCTATTTTTATGAGATTTGGAGCTATAAAAATAGGTACTCATTTTAGAGATAAACATCGACGCCTAGTTGGAGGTATAAAAATAGGTACCAATTTGAGAGATAAGCATGGTCTCTTATTTTTATGATATTTATGTTTATAGCTCCAAAACTAAAAAAATAGCTCCAAAACTCATAAAAATAAGAAGCCATCTTAGATATAAGCATGGACACCTATTTTCACGATATTTGAGCAATAAAAATATATTCCCCTTTGAAACATAAATGCGAAAACAGTATCCGAATTAACACGATTTGAGGGGGAAAAGGTCCATCTAATCTAATCACATTAATAATAAAGGGAACGCCCGTACCAACCGGCGTTGTAGATTTCAAAAATCACAAATATTTCCAAACACACTAAATGCGTTGTGATTTTGGATTTCAAAATCGGGAAGAATGGCACATGTTTCCAATTTCCAAATACAGTGATTGATTATTGTTTATTTGTAGCCTTGTTGATTCGTATGCAAGTTTGATTGTTTATTGTTTATTTGTAGCCTTATTGATTCGTATGCAAGGTTGAAGGTGAAAATTGAAAGGTACAGCATCAATGTCAGTCCAGTTGTTGGCAGATTCATGTTATGTGAAAGTTTTGTTTTGAAAATAGCGTTATGAAGAGATATTTTTATGAGATTTATAACTATAAAAATAGGTACCCATTTGAGAGATAAGCTGAAAAACCTATTTTTATGATATTTGGAGCTATAAAAATTGGTACCCAATTTTATGAGAGATAAACATGGACACCTATTTTGATGAGATTTGGAGCTATAAAAAAATGTCTCCATTTGAGAGATAAGCACTGACACCTATTTGTATGATATTTGGAGCTATAAAAATATGTACCCATTTGAGAGATAAGCATGGACACCTATTTTTATGATATTTGGATCTATAAAAATAGGTACCAATTTGAGAGATAAGCATTGACACCTATTTTTACGATATCTGGAGCTATAAAAATAGGTACGCATTTTAGAGATAAGCATGGACACCTATTTTTATGATATTTGGAGTTATAAAAATAGGTACCGATTTGAGAGATAAGCATGGACACTACCTATTTTTATTAGAATTTGAGCTATAAAAAATAGGTACGCATTTTAAAGATAAGCATGAAAACCTATTTTTATGAGATTTGGAGCTATGAAAATAGGTACCCATTTAAGAAATAAGAATGGACACCTATTTTTATTAAATTTATAGCTATAAAAATAGGTACCCATTTTAGATATAAGCATGTACACCTGTTTTTATGAGATTTGGAGCTAAAAAATAGGTACCCATTTGAGAGATAAACATGGACACCTATTATTATGAGAATTGAAGCTATAAAAATAGGTACCCATTTGAGAGATAAGCACGGACACCTATTTTTATGAGATTTGGAGTCATACAAATAAGTACCCATTTGAGAGATAAATATGAATACCTATTTTTATGAAATTTAGAGTTATAAAAGGTACCCATTTTAGAGATAAAAATGGACACATATTTTTATGAGATTTGGAGCTATACAAATAGGTACCCATTTAAGAGATAAACATGGGTACCTGTTTTTATGAGAATTGGAGGTATAAAAATGGGTACCGATTTGAGATATAAGCATAGACACCTATTTTTATGAGATTTGGATATCCAATGGATACCCAAAATAGGTATCATTTTAGATATAAGCATGGATACCTACTTTTATGAGATTTGAAGTTATAAAAATAGGCATCCAATTTAGAGATAAGCATGGGCACCTATTTTTATGAGTTTTGAAGGTATAAAAATATGTACGTATTTTAGATATAAGCATGGAGGCCTATTTTTATGAGTTTTGGAGGTATAAAAATAGGTACACATTTAAGAGATAAGCATGGACACCTATTTTTATGAAATTTGGAGCTCTAAAAATAGGTACCCATTTTTTAGATAAGAATAGACACCTATTTTTATTAGATTTAGTGCGATAAAAATCGGTACACAATCTAGAGGTAAGCATTGACACCTATTTTAATGACATTTGGAGCTATAAAAATAGGTACCTATTTGACAGATAAGCATAGACACCTATTTTTATGAGAATTGGAGTTATAAAAATAGATAGACATTTGAGAGATAAGAATGGATAGCTATTTTTATGGGATATGGAGGTATAAAAATAGGTACCCATTTGAGAGATAAGCATGGACAGATATTTTTATGGTGATTTGGAGCTATAAAAATAGGTAACCATTTTATATATAAGCATGAATACCTATTTTTATGAGAATTGGAGGCAAAAATAGGCACCCATTTGAGAGATAAGCATGGACACCTATCCTATTTTTATGATATTTGGAGCTATAAAAATAGGTACCCATTTGAGAGATAATTAGGCATACCTATTTTTATGAGATTTGGAGCCATAACAATTGGTACCCATTTTAGAGATAAGCGTGGACACCTTCTTTTTATGAGATTTGGAGCTATAGAAATAGGTACCTATTTGATAGACAAGAATGAACACATATTTTTATGAGATTTGGACCTATAAAGATAGGTACCCATTTATGATATTTGTAGCTATAAAAATAAGTACTCATTTAAGAAATAATATCAGACACATAATCTTATTATATTTCAATTTTTTTAAATAAGTACCCATATTAGAGATAAGCATGGACACATATTTTTATGAGTTTTGGAGGAGACCTATTTTTATGAGATTTGAAGCTATAAAAATAGGTACCCATTTTAGAGATAAGTATGGACACCTATTTCAATGAGATTTGAAGCTATAAATATAGGTATCCATTTGAGAGATAAGCGTGGACACCTATTTTTATGAGATTTGGAGGTATAAAAATAGGTACCCATTTTAAAGATAAGCATGGAAACCTATTTTTATGAGATTTGGAGATATAAAAATAGGTACCCATTTGAGAGGTAAGCATGAAAACCTATTTTTATGAGATTTGAAACTATAAAAATAGGTGCCCATTTTAGAAATAAGCATGGACACATATTTTTATTAGATTTGGAGCTATAAAAATAGGTTCCCATTTTAGAGATAAGCATGGAAACCTATTTTTATGAGATTTGGAGGTATAAAAATAGGTACCCATTTGAGAGATAAGCATGAAAATATATTTTTATGAGATTTGGAACTATAAAAATATGTGCCCGTTTTAGAAATAAGCATGGACACATATTTTTACGAGATTTGGAGCTATAAAAATAGGTACCCCTTGAAGAGATAAGCCTAGACACCTATTTTTATGAGATTTGGAGATATAAAAATAGGTATCCATTTTATAAATAAACTTAGACACCTATCTTTATGAGATTTGGAGCTATAAAAATAGGTAACCAGGCTTATCTTTAAAATGGGTAACTACTTTTATAGTTTCAATTTGCATAAAAATATGTGTCCATGCTTATCTCTAAAATAAAAACCTATTTTTATAGATCCAAATCTTATAAAAATAATTGTCCATGCTTTTATTTAAAATGGGTACCTATTTTTATAGCTCCAAATATCAGAAAAATAGGTGTCCATGCTTATCTCTCTAATCGGTACCTATTTTTATAGGTTTAAATCTCATAACAATAGTTACCCATTTGAGAGAAACACAGAGACTTATTTTTATGAGATTTGGAGCTATGAAAATAATATTCATTTTAGAGATAAGCATGGACACCTATTTTTACGAGATTTGGAACTATAAGAATAGTTACCCATTTTATACAGAAGCATTGGACACCTACTTTAAAATTTCAATTACGAGAAAGTCAACAAAAGTGCCTATTTTTGTAGCTCCAAATCTCATAAATATAAGAGTCCATACTTATCTATCGAATGAGTATCTATTTTTTTTTTTAACAGAAACTAAAAAGAGGGTTTGTATAAAAGAGGCTGTGCACAGCCATTCATTACAAAAAAGATAATATCGAGTGTTTATGTACAACAAAAAAGCTGCACAGAAGGTCTAACCATGGGGCTGTCCAAAAAGCATTACACAAAATTTGCTCAAAGAATCTGAAACTGCAGGAGGGGTATACCCTTACAAACTGCTGACATAAAAACAGACAAAAGAACATGCAGACATATCAAAAAAAAAGGGGGGCAGATTACTGATTGCCTCTGTTATTTCTAGACTGAACGACAGATTCCTCTTCCATAGGAGTCACAGCTTCTGCGACTTCGCCACTGACTCTGCTGGTCTGGTTCATTGCAATGAATTGCTGAAGATCCTCCTGGATCCTATCCACTTTCCCCAGAAGTTCCCGAAGATTTCTCTCGTTGTCATCTATGCGAGCATCATTATTACTTACCTGCTGAGAGGTGTAACTAACGGTGTTTGCCATTTTCTTCACCTCCGAGGCCATTTCTTTTGTGTCCACGACATTGATTGCTAGAAGCTTGTAAAGTCTACGCAAATTCTTTTTTATATCCATTATGCTTGCCGATTCTCCACCCTGCGCCATTCTGAATTCTTCAGCCGAGATGCTTAACCGAGCAAAGTGATTGTGGGTGAGACTAATAGGATTGACTGGAACGTTGTCTTGTTGCATGAACGAGCTGAGCACAACAAGTTCTTGGAGCAGAGAATCTTCGCCTTGCCTTTGACAGACCACCAAGCCCACAGATCCTTCCTGCCAGCCCAAGCAGTGGCAGCCACGAACCAAAATTCACCCCCTATTACCAAACGTTGAGGCACCAGTGTTGAGAGCTGCAGGTCGAAACACTGATAAGGATGAGCATGAACAAGAGGATAAGGATGCAAATTCCAGCCGTTCCTTCACCACCGAGCGCGTGAGGGGGAGGTCCTGCCACGGGAGGCCTTGAAGCCACCCTTCACTGATGCTTGAAACTACCTGATTCAAAAGATGCAGAGCTTCATGGAGGCCAGAGCTTACCATGGGAAGGGGATGAAGAGGCATACTGAGACCGGACGAGGACAGGGGATAAAGAGAAAGGAGACGAGAGGCGTGCGAGGGATAAATGCCAATGTCCCGAGGCCTTAAGGCCATTAATACCACATCGTCCGAAGGGTGGAGGGAACGAGGAGAAGGCCATGCGGCGAGGAGGAAGGAACTGGGAGATAAATGCAGGGAGCCAGCAAAGGACGAGCAGGGGGGGAGAATGAAATGACAAGGGCAGGCTAGGAGCGGGAGGATAAAGGGGAAGAGGGGGAGGGGTAAGGGGATAGGAGGGGGGGAAAGAAGCCAAAGAAAAAGGGTGAAAACCTTAAGGCAATGTCCAACCATGTGAATTTTCCTAAACACATAAGAATGATTGTGCCAAAGAGAGACCCTATTCATCATTACGAGATAAATTTGTGGAGGGGAGGGTTCCCATCTTGCTTATAAACGCCTTGCGGAAGAGAAGCCCCAATGTTGGCCATTTTGTCTGCAACAGTGTTATTAGTCCGAAGAATATGGAGAGGCTCGTAGGAATGGAGCATAAGAGGCTTTACTTTGTTGTACAGGCGACGGCAGTTGATTGCCCCCGAGGGGTAGCCGTTGATCAATTTGGAGATGACATGCTTTGAGTCTCCAAATATTAAAACCTTCTGATAATTCTTGGCCTGTAAAAGCTGAAGACCTTGGAGCAGAGCCAGCCACTCAGCTTCATTATTAGTTCTATTTCCTAACCCCCAGGCAAATGATTGTTCTATGTTTCCTCTGGGATCCAGAAGGACCCCCCCCGCCGAATGAGTATCTATTTGTATAGCTCCAAATCTTATAAAAATGGGTGTCCAAGCTTATCTATCAAATGGGTACCTATTTGTATAGCTCCAAATCTCATAATAATAGGTGTCTATGCTTATCTCTCAAATGTGTACCTATTTTTATAGCTCCAAATATTATAAAAATAGTTGTTCATTCTTATATCTAAAATGGGTACATATTTTTATAGCTCCAAATATCATAAATTTTTTTGTCTGTGCTTATCTCTCAAATGGATACCTATTTTTATATCTCCAATTTTCATAAAAATAGGTACCCATTTGAGATATAAGCATGGACACCTATTTTTATGAGATTTTGTGCTATAAAAATAGGTACCAATTTTAGAGATAAGCATGGACACATATTTTTTATGAGATTTGGAGCTATAAAAATAGGTACCCATTTTAGAGATAAGCGTGGACAACTATTTGTGTGTGATTTGGAGCTATAAAACTAGACATCCATTTTAGAGATAAGTATGGTACCTATTTTTATAAGATTTGGAGATATAAAAATAGCTACCCATTTTAGAGATAAACATGGACACCTATTTTTATGATATTTGGAGCTATAATAATAGATACTTATTTGAGAGATAAGCATGGAGACCTATTTATGATATTTGGAGTTATAAAAATAGATACCCATTTTAGAGATAAGCATGGACAATTATTTTTATGAGACTTGGAACTATAAAAATAGGTACCCATTTGAGAGATAAGCATGGAGACCTATTTTCATGATATTTGGAGCTATAAAAATAAATCTCAAATGGGTACCTATTGTGTCAAATGGGTACCTATTTTTGGATCTATAAAAACAAATCTCATAAAAATCGATGTCCATGCTTATCTTTAAAAGAGGTACCTATTTGTATAACTCCAAAACTCATAAAAATAGGTGTCCATGCTTATCTCTAAAATGGGTACCTATTTTTATAGCTCTAAATATCATAAAAATAGGTGTCCATGCTTATCTCTAGAATGTGTATCTATTTTTATAGCTCCAACTCGCATAAATATAGGTGCCCATGCTTATATCTAAACTAGGTACCTATTTCAAAGATAAGCATGGACACCTATTTTTATAAGATTTTAAGCTATAAAAATAGATACCCATTTTAGAGATAAGCATCGAAACCTATTTTTATGCGATTCAGAGCTTTCTTGGCCCTCGTTCAAGGTTGGTCAAACCATGTGCCCATTTGAGAGAAAAGCAGGGACACATATTTTTATAATATTTTGAGTTGTTTTGGCACTCATTGAAGGTTGGTCAAACAAAGGTCGAAAATATGCACTTTTGTCAACTTTTTGAGAAATGAAATTTTAAAGTAAATTTAGATACTCATTTGAGAGATAAGCATGAACACCTGTTTTTATGAGATTTGGAGCTATAAAAATAGGTACCAATTTTAGAGATAAGCATAGACACCTCTTTTTATGATATTTGAAGCTAGAAAAATAGATACCATTTTGACAAATAATCATGGACACCTATTTTTATCATAATTGGAGCTATAAAAACAGCTCTCGGACCCCTATAAGACACCTAATAGGCCCTTATTTTTATGAGATTTGGAGCTATAAAAATAGGTGCTCATTTTAGAGATAAGTATGACACATATTTTTATGAGATTTGAAGCTATAAAAATAGGTACCCATTTGAGAGATAAACATGGGTACCTAGATACCCATTATAGAGATAATCATGGACATTTATTTTTATGATATTTAGAATAGGAATAGGTATAAATTTATTTTTTAATATAAATTTGGGAATAGGTATCATAAAAAAAACTACTTTTTTGTTTGTATTTTCGACATATCTCCCCGTGTTTTTACTCAAATTTCGATCGGGAGAGCTCGTTGGATGCAGAATTAAATTCCGCATCCAACGAGTACCCACTCGGCATACTTTTGACGGACCCTGCTACCCGAAAAACAAGAAATACCTGAAAAAATGTGATGATGACATAAAACAAGAAATACCTGAAAAAACGTGATGATGACATCATCATCACATTTTTTCAGGTATTTCTTGTTTTTCGGGTAGCGAGGTCCGTCAAAAGTATGCCGAGTGGGTACTCGTTGGATGCGGAATTTAATTCTGCATCCAACAAGCTCTCCCGATCGAAATTTGAGTAAAAACACGGGGAGATATGTCGAAATACAAATAAAAAATTAGTTTTTTTTCTTTTCTTCCTCCAAAATTAATAAATATTAATTTATTATTTTAACGATTATTTTATCAAGTTTTTTTAGGAGGCCCATTTTGAAGTGAAATTCTTTCTAATGTTTTATGATATTTGGAAGTACAAAAATAGGTACCCATTTTAGAGATAAGCATGGACACCTATTTTTATGAGATTTGGGGCTATAAAAATAGGCACCCATTTGAGATATAAACATAGACACCTATTTTTATGAGATTTAGAGCTATAAAAGTAGGTACTTATTTTAGACATAAGCATGAACACTTATATTTATGATATTTAGAGCTATAAAAATAGGTACCCATTTTATACATAAGCATGAACAACTAATTTTATGATATTTGGAGCAATAAAAATAGGAATCCATTTTATAGATAAACATGGACACTTATTTTTATGATATTTGGAACTATAAAAATACGTACCCATTTTGGAGATGTATGGACACCTATTTTAAAGATAAGCATGGAAAACCTATTTTTATGAACTTTGGAGGTATAAAAATAGCTACCAAATTGAGAGATAATATTGGAAACCTATTTTTATGAGATTTCGAGCTATAAAAATAAGTACCCATTTTGGAAATAAGCATGGAGATAAGCATGGACACCTATTTTTATGATATTTGGAGCTATAAAATAGGCCCCCATTTTTAAAAAAAACCATGGACACCTACTTTAAAATTTCAATTTCGAGAAAGTCGACAAAGGTGTTATTTTAGAGATAACCATGAACCCCTATTTTTATTACATTTAAAGATATAATAATAGCTATCCATGCTTATCTCTAAAATTGGTACCTATTTTATAGCTCAAATTCTTATAAAAATAGGTGTCCATGTTTCTCTCTAAAATGGGCACTTATATTTATAGCTCCAATTCTCATAAAAATAGGTCTACATACTTATCTCTAAAATGGGTACCTATTTTTCTAGTTCTAACTATCATACAAATATGTTTCCATACTTATATCTCAAATGGTTACCTTGTTCTATACCTCCAAAACTCATAAAAATAGGTTTCTTTGCTTATCTCTAAAATGAGTGCTCATTTTTATAGCTCCAAATCTCATAAAAATAGGTACCCATTTTAGAAACAAACATGGACACCCATTTTTATGAGATTTATATCTATAAAAATAGGTACCCATTTGAGAGATAAGCATGAACACCTATTTTTATGAGATTTTATTTGTATAGCTTTAAATCTCATTTGAAAGATAAGCATGGACATCTATCTTTTTGAGATTTTATTTGTATAGCTTTAAATCTCATTTGAGAGATAAGCATGGACACCAATTTTTATGAGATAAGCATGTACCTATTTTTATGGAATTTGGAGCTATAAAAATAGGCACTAATTTTAGATATAAACATGGACACCTATTTTTATGAGATTTGAAACTATAAAAATAGGTAACCATTTTAGAGATAAGCATGGAAACCTATTTTTATCAAATTTGGAGCTATAAAAATAGATACCCATTTCAGAAATAACCATGGATAACTATTTTTATGATATTTGGAGCTATAAAAATAGGTACCCATTTTAAAGACAAGCCTGCATAGTTTTGTTATGATATTTGGAGCTATAAAAATAGATATCCGCTTTAATGATAAGCATGGACACCTATTTTTATGAGATTTAGAGCTATAAATATATGCACCCATTTTAGATATAAGCATGGACTCCTATTTTTTTTAATATTTAGAGCTATAAAAATAGGTACCCATTTGAGAGATAAGAAACGACACCTATTTTTATGAGATTTGGAGCTATTAAAATAGGTTCTTATTTTATAGATAAGTATGGACACCTATTTTTATGAGTTTTGAAGGTATAAAAATAGGTATCCATTTTAGAAATACGCATGGATACCTATTTTTATGAGATTTGAAGCTATAAAAATAGGTTCTCATTTTAGATATAAGGATGGACACCTATTGTATCCATTTGAGAGATAAGCACAGGCACTTATTTTTATAAGATTTGGAACTGTAAAAATAGCTACCCATTTTACAGGTAAGCATGGACCTATAAAAATAGCTACCCATTTGAAGTTTCCATGCTTATCTCTCAAATGGGTACCTATTTTTGTAGCTCCAAATTTCATAAAAATAAGTGTCGACGCTTATCTCTCAAATGGGTACCTATTTTTATAGCTCCAAATTTCATAAAATTGGGTGTCCATTCTTATTTGAGAGATAAACAAAGACACTTATTTTTATGAGATTTGGAGTTACAAAAATAGGTTCCCATTTTAGAGAGAAGCATAGAAATCTATTTTTATGAGTTTTGGAGGTATAGAAATAGGTACCCATTTTAGAGATAAGCATGGACACCTATTATTATGGGTTTTGGAGCTATAAATAGGTATCCACTTGAGAGATAAACATGAGCACCTATTTTTATGAGATTTGGAGCTATAAAAATAGGTACCCATTTTAGAGGTAAGCATGGACCTATAAATATAGGTACCAATTTGAGGTGTCCATGCTTAATTCTAAAATCGGTACATATTTGTATACCTCAAAAACTTATAAAAATAGGTGTCCATGCTTATATATAATTTAGGTACCTGTTTGTATACCTCAAAAAATCATAAAAATAGACGTCAAAGCTTATCTCTAAAATGCATACCTATTTTTTTGAAATTTGGAGCTATTTTTATGAGATTTGAAATAATAAAAATAGGCACCCATTTGAGAGATAAGTATAGAAACCTATTTTTATGATATTTGGAGCTATTTTGGCCCTCGTTGAAGGTTGGTTAATCTACAGTTAAAAATATGCACTTTTGTCCATGTTTATCTTTCAAATCGGTACAAATCGGTACCGATTTTTATAGCTCCAAATCTCATAAAAATAGGTGTCAATGCTTATATCTCAAATGGGTACGTATTTTTATAGCTCCAAATTTCATAAAAATAGGTGTCTATTCTAATATCTAAAATGGGTAGCTATTTTCATAGCTCCAAATCTCATAAACATAGGTGTAAATTCTTATCTCTAAAGTTTGTACCTATTTTTATAGCTCCAAATATCATAAAAATAGGTGTCAATGCTTATCTCTAAAATGGGTATTTATTTTTATAGCTTCAAATCTCATAAAATAGGTGTCCATGCTTATCTCTCAATTGGGTACCTATTGTTATAACTTCAAATCTCTTAAAAATAGGTGTCCATGCTTAGATATAAAATGGGTGCCTATTTTTACAGCTGCAAATCTCATAGAAATAGATGTCCATGCTTATCTCTCAAATGGGTACCTATTTTTATAGCTCCAAATCTCATAAAAATAAGTATCCATGCTTATATCTTAGATGGGTGCATGTACGCCTATTTTTATGAGATTTGGAGCAATAACAATATGTAACCATTTGAGAGATAAACATGGGTACCTAGTACCAATTTTATATTTTCTTGCTTATCTTTAAAGTGGGTACTACAAAACTCATAAAAATAGGTGTCCATGCTTATCTCTAAAATGGGTATATATTTTTATAGCTTGAAATCTCAGAAAAATAGGTATCCATGCTTATCTCTCAAATGGGTACCTATTTTTATAGGTCCAAATTTCATAAAAATAATTAGCTATGCTTATCTATAAAATGGGTACATATTTTTAAAGCTCCAAATCTCATAAAAGTAGGTGTCCATGTTTATCTCTCAAATAGAAACCTATTTTTATAGCTCCAAATCTCAAATAAAAAGGTGTCCATGCTTATCTCTCAAATAGGTACCTATTTTTATACCTTCAAATCTCATAAACATATGTGTCCATGCTTATCTAGGAAATGGGTACCTAAATCCATTTTAACCTTGATTTGATCAACCTTAAATGAGTGCCAACATAGCTCCAAATCTATTAATACAAATAGGTGTCCATTATTATCTCTCAAACGGGTTCCTATTTTTATATCTCCAAATCTCATAAAAATAGGTGTGCATGCTTATCTCAAATGGTCACATATTTTTATGACATTTGGATCTATAAAAATATGTACCCATTTGAGATATAAGAATTGACACATATTTTTATGAGATATGGAGCTATAAAAATAGTTACCCATTTGACAGATAAGGATCGACAAAAGTGCCTATTTTTATAGCTCCAAATCTCATAAAAATAGGTCTCTATGCTTATCTCTAAAATGGGTACCTATTTTAGTAGCTACAAATCTCATAAAAATAGTTGTCCATGGTTATCTTTAAAATAGGTATCGATTCTTCTATCTCAAATGGGTAACTATTTTTATAGCTCCAAATCTCATAAAAATAGGTATCCATGCTTATCTCTCAAATGGGTATCTATTTTTATAGCTCCAATCTCAGAAAAATAGGTGTCCACGCTTATCTCTCGAATGAACACATATTTTTATGATATTTGGAGGTATAAAAATAGGTACCTATTTGAGAGATAAGCATAGACACCTTATCTCTAAAATATGAATCTCATAAAATAAGTTTCCATGCTTATCTCTCAAACGGGTACCTATTTTATGGCTTCAAATCTCATAAAAATAGGTGTCCATGCTTATCTCTAAAATGAATACCTAGTTTTATAGCTCCAAATCTCATAAACGCAGGCGTCCATGCTTGTTTCTCAAATGGGTACCTATTTGTATAAATCCAAATCTCATAAAAATAGGTCTCCATGCTTATCTCTCAAATGAGTACCCATATTTATAATTTCAAATCTCATAAAAGTAGATGTCCATGCTTATCTCTAAAGTGGGTGCCTATTTTTATAGGTCCAAATCACATAAAAAAGGTGTCCATGCTTATCTCTAAAATGGGTACCTATTTTTATAGCTCCAATTATCATAAAAATAGGTACCCATTTTAAAGATAAGCAAAGAGACATTTTTATGAGATTCGAAGTTATACATATAGGTACCCATTTTAGAGATAAGCATGGGCACCAATGTTTATGAGATTTCGAGCTATAAGAAAAGATACCCATTTTAGAGATAAGCATGGACACCTATTTTTATGAGATTTAACGTTATAAAATAAGGTATCCATTTTAGAGATAAGCATTGACAATTATTTTTATGAGATTTGGAGATATAAAAATAGGTAACCATTTGAGAGAGAAGTAAGCATGGACAAATATCTTTATGAGATTTGGAGCTACAAAAATAGGTATCCATTTGAGATATAAGCACGGACACCTATTTTTATGAGATTTTGTGCTAGAAAAATAGGTACCCATTTTAGAGATAAGCATGGACACATTTTTTTATGATATTTGGAGTTATAAAAATAGGTACCCATTGAAGAGATAAACATGGACACTTATTTTTATGGGTGCCTATTTTTATAGCTCCAAATATCATAAAAATAGGTGTTCATGATTATCTGTCAAATGGGTACCTATTTTTATAACCCAAAATCTCATAAAAATAGATGTCTATGCTTATTTCTCAAATGGGTACCTATTTTTATAGCTCCAAATCTCACAAAAATATGTTTCCATGCTTATCTCTCAAATAGATACTTATTTTTATAGCTCCAAATCTCATAAAAATATGTGTCTATGCTTATCTCTAAAATGTGTACCTATTTTTATAGCTCCAAATCTCATAAAACTAGATACCCATTCTTACCTATAAAATGGGTACCTATTCTTATAGCTTCAAATATCATAAAAATTGGTGTCAATTCTTATCTCTAAAATGGGTATCTATTCTAATAACTCCAAATATCATACAAATATGTGTCCAAGCTTATCTCTAAAATGGGAAAATATATTTATACCTCCAAAACTCATAAAAATAGGTGTCCATGCTTAGGTCTAAAATGAATACCTATTTTTATAGTTCCAAACTTCATAAAAATAGGTGTACATGCTTATATCTCAAGTGGACACCTATTTTTATAGCTACGAATCTCATAAAAATAGTTGTCAATGCTTATCTCTAAAATGGGTACCTATTCTTTTAGCTCCAAATCTCACAAAAATATTTGTCCATGATTATCTCTGAAATGGGTACCTATTTTTATAGCTTCAAATCTCATAAAAATAGGTTCCCATGTTTATATCTAAATTGGATCCGATTTTTATAGCCCAAAATTTCATTAAAATATATCTACATGCAATAAAAATAGGTGTCCATGCATATCTTTAAAATGGGTACCTATCTTTATAACTCTATTTCATAAAAATATGTATCCATGCTTATCTATAAAATGAGTACCTATTTTTATACCTCCAAATCTCATAAAAATAGGTGTACATGCTTATCTCTCAAATGTGTACCTATTTTTATAGCTCCAAATCTCATAAATATAGGTGTCCATGCTTATTTCTAAAATTGGTAAATATTTTTATAGCTCCACATCTAATAAAAATAGGTGTCCATGCTTATCTCTCAAATGGGTACCTATTTTTATAGCTCCAATTCTCATACAAATATGTGTCCATTCTTATCTCTCAAATGAGTATGTATTTTTATAGCCCCAAATCTCATAAAAATAGGTATTCATTCTTATATCTCAAATGGGTACCTATTTTTATAGCTCCAAATCTCATAAAAATAGGTGTCCGTGCTTATCTATAAAAATAAGTACCCATTTAAGAGATAATCCTGACACCTATTTTAGAGATAAGTATGGACACATTTTTTTATTAGAATTGTAGTTTTTGAGGTATAAAAATAGGTACCCATTTTAGAGATAAGCATGGGCACCTATTGTTATGAGATTTGGAGGTATAAAAATAGGTACCCATTTGAGAGATAAGCATGGAACCTATTTTTATGATATTTGGAGGTATAAAAATAGGTGCCCATTTTAGATGTAAAGATGGACATCTATTATTATTATATTTGGAACTATAAAAATAGGTACCCATTAAAGAGATAAACATGGACACCTATTTTTATGAGATTTGGAGCTATAAAAATATATAGCCATTTTAGAGATAAGCGTAGAAACCTATTTGTATGAGATTTTCATTTTAGAGATAAGTTTTCCATGCTTATCTCGCAAATGGGTACATGTTTTTATAGCTCCAAATATTATAAAAATATGTGTTCATGTTTATCTCTCAAATGGGTACCTTTGATAGCTCCAAATATCATAAAAATAGGTGTCCATGCTTATCTCTGAAATGAGTACCTATTTTTATAGCTCCAAATCTCATAACAACATGTGTCCATGCTTATGTCTATAATTGATACCTATTTGTATAGCTCCAAATATTATAAATATAAGTGACCATGCTTATCTCTAAAATGGGTACTTATTTTTATAGCTTCAAAACTCATAAAAATATGTGTCCATGCTTATCTCTAAAATAGATGTCTATGTTTATCTCTTAAATGGGTATCTATTTTTATGAGATTTGTTACCTATTTTTATGAGATTTGGAGATATAAAAATAGGTAACCATTTGAAAGATAAGCATATACAAAATTGTATATTTTCTACATTTGATTGAACAACCTTGATTGAGGGACAAAATATCTCCAAATCTCCTAAAAATAGGTGTACATGCTTATCTCTCAAATGTGTACCTATTTTAATAGCTCCAAATCTCATAAAAATAAGTGTCCATGCTTGTGAGATAAGAATGAACACCTATTTTTATGAAATTTGGAACTATTTTAAATAGATAACCATTTGAAAGATAAGCATGAACACCTATTTTTCTGAGATTTGGAGCTATTTTCCCTCGTTCAAGGTTGGTCAAACCAAGGTTGAAAATATGCATTTTTGTACCCTTTTTCAAAATTGATTTTTTTATGGGTACCAACCTTGAACGAGATAATCATGAACACATATTTTTATAATATTTGGAGCTATAAAAATCAGTACAAATTTGAGAGATAAGCATGGACACCTATTTTTATGGGATTTTGAGCTATAAAAATAGGCAACCATTTTAGAGATAAGCATGGACACCTACTTGTATGAGATTTAAAGCTATAAAAATAGGTACTCATTTGAGAGATAAGCATGGTACCTATTTTTATAATATTTGGAGTTATAAAAATAGGTACCCATTCGAGACATAAGCATCGACACTTGTTTTATGAGTTTTGAAGGTACAAAAATAGATACCCATTTGAGAGATAAGCATGGACACCTATTTTATGAGATTTGGAGCTATCCAAATAGACACCCATTTTAAAGATAAGTATGGACACCTATTTTTATGATATTTGGAGCTATAAAAATAAGTACCCATTTGAGAGGTAAGAAATGACACCTATTCTTATGACATTTGTAGTCATAAAAATAGGTACCCATTTGGGAGACAAGCATGGAAACCTATTTTTATATATTTGAAGCTATAAAAATAGGTATCCATTTTAGAGATAAGAATAGGCACCTATTTTTAGGAGATTTGGAGCTATAAAAATAGGTACCCATTTTATAAATTAACATTGAGAGCTATTTTTATGAGTTTCGAGTTATAAAAATAGGTACCCATTTCAAACATAAGCATGGTACCTATTTTTTTGAGATTTGGAGCTATAAAACATAGGCACCCATTTGAGAGATAAGCATGTGTACCTATTTTTATGATATTTGGAGAGCTATAAAAATAGGTACCCATTTGATAGATAAGCATGGACATCTATTTTTATGAGATTTGAATCTATAAAAATATGTACCCATTTTAGAGATAAGCGTGAACAACTATTTGTATGTGATTTGGAACTATAAAAATAGGCACCCAGTTTAGAGATAAGCATGGTACCTATTTTTAGGAGATTTGTAGCTATGAGCATAGCTAGCCATTTTATAGATAAGGATGGACACCTATTTTTATGATATTTTGAGCTATAAAAATAGATACATATTTGAGAGATAAGCATGGAGACCTATTTTAATGACATTTGGAACTATAAAAATAGGTACCCATTCAAGAGATAAGCATGGGCAGTCATTCTTATGATATTTGGAGTTATAAAAATAAATCTTGTAAAAATAGGTGTCCATGCTTATCTCTAAAAACTCATAAAAATAGGTGTTTATGTTTATATCTGAAATTGGTACCTATTTTTATAGCTCTAAATATCATAAAAATAGGTTTTCATGCTTATCTCTAAAATGAGCATCTATTTTTATAGCTTCAAATCTCATAAAAATAACTTCAAATATCATAAAAATAGGTTTTCATGCTTATATCTAAACTGGGTACCTATTTGAGAGATAAGCATGGACACCTATTTTAATGAGATTTGAAGTTATAAAAATAGGTACCCATTTTAGAGATAAGCATGTAAACCTATTTTTATGATATTAGGAGCTATTTTGGCCCTCATTCAAAGTTCGTCAACCTAAGTACCCATTGAGAGAAAAGAATGGACACCTATTTTTATCAGATTTGAAGTTATTTTGACGCTAAGCATGGACACCTATTTCTATGATATTTGGAACTATAAAAATAGATACACATTTGAGAGATAAGCATGGGCACATATTTTTTATGATATTTAGAGCTATAAAAATAGCTTTTGGACCCCCATAAGACACCTAATAGGCAACTATTTTTATGAGATTTGGAGCTATAAAAATAGCTCTATAACACCTAATAAGCACCCATTTTAGAGAAAAACATGGACCCCTATTTTTATGAGATTTGGAGCTATAAAAATAGGTACCCATTTTAGAGATAAGCTTTAGAGATGAGCATAGACACCTATTTTTATGAGATTTGGAGCTATAAAAATAGGTACCTATTTGAGAGATAAACATGGGTACCTAGGTACCCATTTTAGTGATAATCATGGACACCTATTTTTATGATATTTAGAGCTATAAAAATAAGTACCCATTTTAGAAATAAGTATGAACATCTTATCTCTCAAATGAGAATTTCATAAAAATAGATGTCCATGCTTATCTCTAAAATGGGTACCTATTAGTTACCTTAACAGATGCAAATACATTAGGTACCCATTTGAAATATAAAATAAGTGGTCATGCTCATCTCTAAAATGGGTACCTATTTTTATAGCTCCAAATTTCATAAAAATAGGTTTTCATGCTTATCTCTAAAATAGGTCTCCATTCTTATCTCTCAAATGGGTACCTATTTTTATAGCTTCAAAACTCATAACAATAGGTGTCCATGCTTATCTCTAAAATGGGTACCTATTTTTATAGCTTTAAATATCATAAAAATATGTTTACATGCTTATCTCTCAAATGGGTACCTAGTTTTATAGCTCCAAATGTCATAAAATAGTTGTCTAAATCTCATAAAATTAGGTGTCTATGCCTATCATTCAAACTGGTACCTACTTTTATACCTATAAAACTCATAAAAATAAGTGTGCATGCTTAACTCTAAAATGGGTACCTATTTTTATGAGATTTGGAGTTATAAAAATAGACACCCATTTTAGAGATAAGTGTGGCCACTTATTTTTAAGAGATTTGGAGATATAAAAATAGATTCCTATTTGAGGATAAGTCTAGATACCTATTTTATATATATGCATGGAAACCTATTTTTATGAGATTTGGAGCTATAAAACTAGGCACCCATTTTATAGATAAGTATGGACACATATTTTTATGAGATTTGGAGCTATAAAAATAGGTACCCATTTGAGAGACAAGAATGGACACCTATTCTTATGAGATTTGGAGCTACAAAAATAGGTGCTCAATTTAGAGATAAGCATGGACACCTATTTTTATGAGATTTGGGACTATAAAAATAGGTTTCCATTTCAGATATACGCATGGACATCTATTTTTATGAGATTTGAAGCTATAAAAATAGGTACCCATTTTAGAGATAAGCATGGACACCTAATTTTATGAGATTTGGAGCTATAAAAATAGGATCTCAATTTAGAGATAAGTATGGACACTTATTTTTATGAGATTTGGAGTTATAAAAATAGCCCTAGGTACCCATTTTAGAGATAAGCATGGACACCCATTTTTAAGAGATATGGAATTATAAAAATAGGTACCAATTTTAGAGATAAGCATGGACATCTATTTTATATATAAGAATGGAAACCCATTTTTATGAGATTTGGAGCTATAAAAATAGGTACCAATTTGAGAGATAAGGATGAAAACCTATTTTTATGAGATTTCGAGCTATAAAAATAAGTACCCATTTTAGAAATAAGCATGAAGATAAGCATGGACACCTGTTTTTATGATATTTGGAACTTTAAAAATATGTACCCAATTTAGAGATAACCATGGACACCTACTTTAAAATTTCAATTCTGAAAAAGTCGACAAAAGTGCCTATTTTAGAGATAAGCATGGACAATTATTTTTATGAGATTTGGAAATATAAAAATAGGCACCCATTTTAGAGATAAGCATGGGAACCTATTTTTATTACATTTGGAGCTATAAAAATAGGTTTCCATACTTACCTCTAAAATGGGTACCTATTTTATAGCTCAAAATCTCATAAAAACAGGTGTCCATGATTCGCTATAAAATGGGTACCTATTTTTATAGCTCGAAATCTCATCAAAATAGGTCTACATGCTTAACTCTAAAATGTGTACCTATTTTTTTTTAGCTCCAAATCTCATAAAAATAAGTGTCCATGCTTATCTCTAAAATTGATACCTATTTTTATAGCTCTATATGTCATAAAAATATGTGTCCATACATTAGAGGAATTTTGGGGTCTAAAATGGGCCTCCTAAAGAAAATAATAAAATAATAGTTAAAATAATAAAATAATATTGATTAATTTTGGAGGAAGAAAGAAAAAAACTACTTTTTGTGTTCGTATTTTCGACATATCTCCTTGTGTTTTACTTAAATTTCGATCGGGAGAGCTCGTTGGATGCGGAATTTGATTCCGCATCCAACGAGTACCCACATTGCATACTTTTGACGGACCCCGCTACCCCAAAAACAAGAAATACCTAAAACAAATGTGATGATGATGTCATCATCACGTTTTTTCAAGTATTTCTTATTTTTGGGGTAGTGGGGTCCATCAAAAGTATGCAGTGTGGGTACTCGTTGGATGCGGAATCAAATTCCACATCCAACGAGCTCTCCCAATCAAAATTTGAGTAAAAACACAATGAGATATGTCAAAAATACGAACAAAAAAAGTAGTTTTTTTTAATGACAAATATGTCAATTCAACCATTATGGTTGACTTATTTTATTGAAATTCTATTGGTTCTTGAATTCCAACTCACAAAAACTTATTTTGGCACGTTTTCTTATAAGGCCCATTTTAGACCCCAAATTTCCTCTAATGCTTATATCTCAAATGGGTACCTATTATTATACCTTCAAAACTCATAAAAATAGGTTTTCATGTTGATCTCTAAAATGGGTACCTATTTTTATAGCTCTAAATCTCATAAAAATAGCTTCAAATCTCATAAAAATAGGTACACATTTTAGAGATAAGCATGAACACTCATTTTTATGAGATTTGGAGGTATAAAAATAGGTACCCATTTGAGAGATAAGCATGGAAAGCTATTTTTATGAGATTTTATTTGTATAGCTTTAAATCTCATTTGAGAGATAAGAATGGAGAGGTACCCATTCGAGAGATAGGAATGGATAATTATTTTTATAAGATTTGGAGCTATAAAAATAGGTACCCATTTTATATATAAGCATGGGTGCCTATTTTTAAGAGATTTGGAGGTATAAAGACATATATCCATTTTAGAGATAAGCATGGGTACCTATTTTTATGAGATTTGAAGCTATAAAGACCGGTACCCATTTGAGAGATAAGCATGGACACCTATTTTCATGAAATTTGGAGCTATACACATAAGTTTGCAATTGAGAGATAAGCATGGACACCAATTTTTATGAGATTTGGAGCTATAAAAATAGGTACCTATTTTAGAGATAAGTATCGACAACTATTTTTATGAGATTTGGAGCTATAAAAATAGGTAACCAGTTTAGAGATAAACACGTACAAAAGTTCTAATTTTAAACCTTGCTTTGACCAACCTTGAACGAGAGCCAAAATAGCTCCAAATCTATTAAAAATAGGCCTTCAGGCTTATCAATAAAATGGGTACCTATTTTTATAGCTCCAAATCTCATAAAAATAGGTGTCTGTGCTTATCTCTAAAATATGTACCTATTTTTATACCTCCAATACTCATAAAAATAGGTACTCATTTTAGTAATAAGACTGAACACATATTTTTATGAGTTTTGGAGTTATAAAAATGTGTACACATTTGAGATATAAGCATGGACACCTATTTTTATGAGATTTGAAGGTATAAAAATAGGTACTCATTTTGGATATAAATATAGACACCTATTTTTATGAGATTTGGATCTATAAAAATAGGTACCCATTTTAGAGATAAGTATGGACAGCTATTTTTATAAGATTTGAAGTTACTTTAACCCTCATTCAAGGTTGGTCAATCATTGAATCTATTTTTATCGCATTTGGAGCTATAAAAATAGGTCTCCATTTGAGAGATAAGCATAATACCTATTTTTATGAGATTTGAAGCTATAAAAATAGATACCCATTTTAAAGATAAGCATGGTGATAAGTATGGACACATATTTTTATGAGATTTGGAGCTATAATAATAGGTTTCCATTTGAGATATAAGCATGGACAAATATTTTTTATGAGATTTGGAGTTATAAAAACATGTGACCATGCTAAAGATAAGCATGGACACCTCTTTTTATGAGATTTGGAGCTATAAAAATAGGTACCCATTTTAGAGATAAGCTTGGACACCTAATTTCATGAGATTTGGAGCTATAAAAATAGGCATTATAAAAAATTTCAACTCAAAATATGCTTCCTAAAAAGAATTAATAAAATAATATTTATTAATTTTGGAAGAAGAAAATAAAAAAACTACTTTTTTGTTTATATTTTTGACATATATCCCTGTGTTTTTACTCAAATTTTGATCGAGAGAGCTCGTTGGATGTAGAATTAAATTATGCATACAACGAATACCCACTCGGCATACTTTTGACGGACCTCACTACCCAAAAAACAAGAAATACTTGAAAAAATGTGATGATGATGTCATCATCACGTTTTTTCAAGTATTTCTTATTTTCGAAGTAGCCGGGTCTATCAAAAGTATGCCGAATGAGTACTCGTTGGATGCAAAATTTAATTCCACATCCAATGAGCTCTCTCGATTTAAATTTGAGTAAAAACACGGGGAGATATGTCAAAAATACAAACAAAAAAAGTAGTTTTTTCATGATACTTATCTCCAAATTTATATTAAAAAAGTGTTTAAGATCTATACGGTATTTCAAATTTAAAGCAATTTCATTGGCTAAAACATGATGAAATGGAATTTGAATCAAAGTTAAAAGGCCCATTTTGAGTTGAAATCTCCTCTAACGTACCCATTTCAGAGAAACATGGACACCTATTTTTATGAGTTTTGGAGGTACAAATAGATACCCATTTTAGAAATAATCATGGACACCTATTTTCATGAGATTTAGAGTTATTTTGGCACTAGTTCAAGGTTGGCTCAAACCAAGGTTAAAGTGGATTTTGGTACCCATTCTAGAGATAAGCATGGACACCTATTTTAATGAGTTTTGCAGCTATAAAAATAGGTACCCATTTCAGAAATAAGCATGGACACATATTTTTATGAGTTTTGGAGGAATAAAAATAGGTACCCATTTGAGAGATAAACCTTTAAACCTAATTAAGTGATAAGCATAGACACCTATTTTTATGAGATTTGGAGCTATAAAAAATAAGTACCTATTTTTATGAGAGATAAGCATAGGCACCTATTTTTATAAGATTTGGAGCTATCAAAATAAGTACCCAATTGAGAGATAAGCACGGACATCTATTTTAATGAGATTTGTAGCTATAAAAATACGTACCCATTTGAAATATAAGCATAGAAACCTAATTTTATGAGATTTGGAGCTATAAAAATAGGTACCCCTTTTAGAGTTAAGAATGGAAACCTATTTTTAATATATTTGGAGCTATAAAAATAGGTACCCATTTGAGAGATAAACATGGGTACCTAAGTACTCATTTTAGAGATAAGCATGGAAACCTATTTTTATGAGATTTAGAGCTATAAAAATAGGTACCCATTTGAGATATAAACATGGATAATTATTTTTATTATATTTGGAGCTATAAATATAGGTACCCATTTTAGAGATAAACATAGAAAAGCTATAAAAATAGTTATCCATTTCAGAGATCGGCATGGAGAGCTACTTTTATGAGATTTAGAGCTATAAAAATAGGTACACATTTTAGAAATAACTATAGACGCCTATTTTTATGTGATTTGGATCTATAAAAATAGGTACCCATTTTGGAGATAAGCATGGACACCTATTTTTATTAGATTTGGAGCTATAAAAAATATACCCATTTTAGAGATAAGCATGGACACCTATTTTTATTAGAATTGGAGCTATAAAAATAGGTACCCATTTCAGAAATAAGCATGGACATCTATTTTTCTGAGTCTTAGAGCTATAAAAATAGGTACCCATTTTAAAGATAATCTTGGACATCCATTTGAGAGATAAGCATGGAGAGCTATTTTTATGCGATTTGGAGCTATAAAAATAGGTGTTCATGCTTATCTCTCAAATGGGTACCTATTTTTATAGCTCCAAATCTCATAAGAATAGGTGTCCATGCTGATCTCTAAGATGTGTACCTATTTTTATAGCTCCAAACCTAATAAAAATAGGTGTCCATGCTTATCTTTAAAATGGGTACCTATTTTTATGAGATTTGGAGCTATTTTTATGAGTTTTGGAACTATAAAAATACGTACCCATTTTAGAAATAAGCATGGACACCTATTTTTATGATTTTTGGAGGTATAAAAATTGGTACCCATTTGAGAGATAAGCATGGACACCTATTTTTATGATATTTGGAGCTATAAAAATACGTACCAATTTTAGAGATAAGCATTGACACATATTTTTATCAGATTCTCATTTGAGAGATAAGGTGTCCATGCTTATCTCACAAATGGGTACCTATTTTAATGGCTCCAAATATCATAAAAATAGGTGTCCATGCTTATCTGTCAAATGGGTACTTATTTTTATAGCTCCAAATTTTATAAAAATAAGCGTCTAGGCTTATCTCTCAAATGGGTACCTATTGTTATAGCTCCAAATCTAATAAGAATAGGTCTCAAAGCTTATATCTCAAATGGGTACCTATTTTTATAACTCCAAAACTCATAAAAATAGGTATCCACCAAATTTCATAAAAATATAGGTCACTATTCTTTTTTTTAAGTAAGAAAGGACTCTTCTATTACTTCAAAAAACTAAAAGATATTTATAAGCACTGCTCTCTGAAACATGGAGCATGGAGTTAGGCATCTATCGGGTATCCAAAATAAAAATGTAAAAAGTAGTGCCCATAGAGAGACATGGAGGAGCATGAGAGCAAACCATCCTTTCATCTTAGGTGCTCGATCACGAATATAGATAGAACATAGTAATAGCTGACTACGCATGAAAGGAAAAACAAAAAAATAACCCTAAACAACCCATGAAGAACATCTAATAGTACCACAGTGAGACAAGGAGTAACATCTGCAGGAGGACTCAGACTCATCCTGGGCATTACTGGTACCTTTCCCATTCCCCTGGTTTACTTCCACATGGATTGATTCCTCCATACTCACATATTCTTCCCACGGAATGCATTGAATGGCGAAGCGGATAGATGTAGCAGACTGCGCATGTGGCAAAGATTATTTTCAGCTTCATCCTTGAACTTACCCACAGTGATGTAGATGCGTTCCATGTAGCTCTCTCTCTCATTCATGGAATGAGAGAGTATGAATGTTTGGCACCAGTGATGTGACATTATGACTCCCTCTCCCAATTTCACATGGAACTCTCCGAAAATCTCCTCTTCCATGGCTGCTATGGATCGGTCACAACATGATTTGAACCCAAAATTCAACGACAGAATTTGACGTCATCCGATGTTTCATGCAGATGTGTCAGACAACAATCATTGAAAAGTACAGCAATCAGGAATTTTTTTAGCGTCGTCGAATTTCCGATGCGTTTGGAATCGATTTTTCTATGGCTAGGGTGTCGAATATCCGACACTTCGAAGTCGTCTTTTCGACGTCTTTGTGTCGGATATTTGACACTTACCCCATGGGTTTTTCGACGCATTGGCGTCGGATGTATGATGTTAATTCACAGGTTTTTTGAAAGAAAATAATGTCAAATTAGAAATTGTTGGTCCCATATTTCCAACGATAACTATGTTCAGGGCGTTGGATATCCGACGACTGGGCCATTATAAATTTAAAATTTTTTAAACATTTCGACATGTTTGTTGTAGAAGCAACAGATGATTTGCGAAAATTATTTATTCCTCGGTGGACGTTTTCATGAATTGTTTTATTCTTCAACGGGCGGTTGCGGGAAATTTTTTTCTTCGACAGACAATTTTTCAGGACTTTTTTATTCTTCAACAAACCTCCGTTTGAGAACATTGTGATGCATGGAACTTGATTTTTTAAGAAAACTGGTTGTATTCATTCATGAAGTTTGAGACAAAATGTCAAATAGAAATATTTTGGATCCAAATGAAAATAACTGACAATTGCTTGATAAACTATGGGACGCAGCGAAACGAAGGGGTGATGGAAAATGTTATTGTCCATGTAATCAATGTAGGAGATTTAAGAGGAGAAGAATATTGATTTCAACATCCACAAAACATGTTAAGGAACATGGACACGCTGAGGGGGGGAATGAATATTGTGCATTTGTAGGTTTAGCATTATAAAGTTTTTTGTATTCTTTGTTTTGGTAATTGTATGTATTATTTTAATATTTCACATATTAATGTATATCTACTGATGTTTCCATGTATTTATATTAAAGGGAAAACACCCTACAACATATCGTCTAGAGGAAGTGCTTTCAGAACAATTTCAGGATCAGGATCATGGAGCGTCTATGTTTAATGGAGAACAAGTGAATGATCATATTGAACAAGCTGATCATACTGATAATGTAGTTGAAGATGATGGTATAAATACATTGATCCATGATTCGTTTAATGTTAGAATGAATGATGACGATGACAATGATAATGAAAATGATGAAGGACTTCGATGATGTTCATGATATACCTCTTCTCGATAAGGAATATGAACCCCTTTATGAAGGCTCCAAAACAAATCTTCTCTTTGTTGTATTGCTGATAATGAACTTGAAGGTTATGAATGGGCTTTCAAACATTGCAATCACACGGATGCTAAGGTATGTAAAATAATCCATCACATATATAGGATTGTGATAAATTTTATCTGTATTCCTCTAATAATTGTATTGTTAACTCATTATTGATCATCGTATGGATGAAGCGTGTTTTGTTATTATTATTTATTTAATACATTAACTGGGTTTTTTTTTTTTTTTTATATATTCTGTAGCAGCTTGATAGCTAAATTTTTGTTACCACCATCAAATATTTTAGCTTGCACATATCAAGATTTATCTTCCGTCATGAAAGAGATTGGAATGCATTATGAAGCAATTCGTGCATGCCCCGATGAGCCTGTTATATATTATAATCAGCATGAATTTGCAACAGAATATCTGAAATGTCATATTTTTCGACGTCTCTGTGTTTGATATTCGACACTTACCCCATAGGTTTTTCGATGCATTGGTGTCAGATGTCCGACATTAATTCACAGGTTTTTTTGAAAGAAAATAATGTCAAATTTTAAATTGTTGGTCCCATATTTCCAATGGTAACTATGTTCAGGGCGTCAGATATATGACGATTGGGCCATTATAAATTTAAACTTTTTTAAACATTTTGACATGTTTTTTGTAGAAGTGACGGACAATTTGCAAAAATTATTTATTCCTCGACGGATTTTTTCAGGAATTGTTTTATTCTTCAACGGCCGGTTGCTGGAATTTTTTTTCTTCGACAGACAGTTTGCCGAGATTTTTTTATTCTTCAACAAACCTCTGTTTGAGAAAATTGTGATGCATGGAACTTGATTTTTTAAGACAAATGGTTGTATTCATTCACGAAGTTTGTAACAAAATGTCAAATAAAATATTCTGGATCCAAACAAAAACAACCGATAATTGCTTGCTAGACTATGGGATGCAGCGAAACGAAGGGGTGATGGAAAATTTTATTGTCCGTGTACTCAATGCAGGGGATTTAAGAGGAGAAGAATATTGATCTCAATAGCCACAAAACATGTCAGGGAACATGAACACTCCAAGGGGGGGAATGAGTATCGTGCATTTGTAGGTTTAGCATTATAAAGTTTTTTATATTCTTTGTTTTGGTAATTGTATGTATTATTTTAATATTTCATATATTAATGTATATCTATTGATGTTTCCATAGAAAATGTTATTGTCCGTGTACTCAATGCAGGGGATTTAAGAGGAGAAGAGTATTGATCTCAATACCCACAAAACATGTCAGGGAACATGAACACTCCAAGGGGGGGAATGAGTATCGTGCATTTGTAGGTTTAGCATTATAAAGTTTTTTATATTATTTGTTTTGGTAATTGTATGTATTATTTTAATATTTCATATATAAATGTATATCTATTGATGTTTCCATGTATTTATATTAAAGGAAAGACACCCTACAGCATATCATCTAGAGGAAGTGATTTCATAACAAGTGCAGGATCAAGATCATGGAGCGTCTATGTTTAATGGAGAACAAGTGAATGATCATATTGAACAATATGATCATACTGATAATGTAGTTGAAGATGATGGTATAAATACATTGATTCATGATTCATTTAATGTTAGAATGAATGATGACGATGACAATGATAAAGAAAATGATGATGACTTTGATGATGTTCACGATATAGGTCTCTTCTCGATAAGGCATATGAACTCCTTTATGATGGCTCCACAACAAATCTTATCTCTCCTCTATTGTTGATAATGAACTTGAAGGTTATGAATGGTCTTTCAAACATTGCAATCACACGGATGCTAAGTTATATAAAATAATACAGCACATATATAGGATCATGATAAAGTTTATTTATATTCCTCTAATAATTGTATTGTTAACTCATTATTGATCATCATATAGATGAAGCGTGTTTTTTTATTATTAATTTTTTTATTACATTAACTAATTTTTTTCTGTAGCAGCTTCATAGCTGAATTTTTGTTACCACCACCAAATATTTTACATCGCACATACCGATATTTATCTTCCATTGTGAAAGAGATTGGAATACATTTTGAAGCAATTCATGCATGCCTCGATGACCATGTTATATATTATAATCAACATGAATTTGCAATAGAATGTCCGAAATGTCATGTTTTTCGACGTCTCTGTGTCGGATATTTAACACTTACCCCGTAGGTTTTTTGACGCATTGGTGTCGGATGCCCGACGTTAATTTACAGGGTTTTTTGAAAGAAAATAATGTCAAATTTGAAATTGTTAGTCCCATATTTCCAATGGTAACTATGTTTAGGGCGTCGGATATCCGACGATTGGGCCATTATAAATTTAAAATTTTTTAAACATTCTGACATGTTTGCTATAGAAGCAATGGACGATTTGCAACAATTATTTATTCCTCAACGGACGTTTTCAGGAATTGTTTTATTCTTCAATGGGCGGTTGCGGGAATTTTTTTTCTTCGACAGACAGTTTGCCGGGACTTTTTTATTCTTCGACAAACCTCCGTCTGAGAAAATTATGATGCATGGAACTTGATTTTTTAAGGCAATTGGTTGTATTCATTCACAAATTTTGTGAAAAAATGTCAAATAGAAATATTCCGGATCAAAACGAAAACAACTGACAATTGCTTACTAGACTATGGGATGCAGTGAAACAAAGTGGTGATGGCAAATGTTATTGTCTATGGAATCAATGCAGGGAATTTAAGAGGATAAGAATATTGATCTCAACAGCCACAAAAAATTGCAGGGAACATGGACACAATGAGGGGGGGAATGAATATCGTGCATTTGTAGGTTTAGCATTATAAAGTTTTTATATTCTTTGTTTTGGTAATTGTATGTATTATTTAATATTTCATATATTATTGTATATCTATTGATGTTTCCATGTATTTATATTAAAGGAAAGACACCCTACAACATATCGTCTAGAGGAAGTGCTTTCAGAACAAGTTCAGGATCAGGATCATGGAGCGTCTATGTTTAATGGAGAACAAGTGAATGATCATATTGAACAAGATAATCATACTGATAATGTAGTCGAAGATGATGGTACAAATACATTGATCCATGATTTATTTAATGTTAGAATGAATTATGACGATGACGATGATAATGAAAATGATGATGACTTTGATGATGTTCACGATATACCTCTTCTCGATAAGGCATATGAAACCCTTTCTGAAGGCTCCAAAACAAATCTTCTCTCTACTCTATTGTTGATATTGAACTTGAAGGTTATGAATGGTCTTTCAAACATTCCAATCACACGGATTCTAAGGTATATAAAATAATCCATCACATATATAGGATTGCGATAATGTTTATCTACATTACTTTAATAACTGTATCGTTAACACATTATTGATCATCGTACGGATGAAGCGTGTTTCATTATTATTATTTATTTATTACATTAACTATTTTTTTTTCTGTAACAACTTGATAGCTGAATTTTTGTTACCACCATCAAATATTTTACCTCGCACATATCAAGATTTATCTTCCATCATGAAAGAGATTGGAATGCATTATGAAGCAATCCATGCATGCCCTGATGACCATGTTATATATTATAATCAGCATGAATTTGCAACAGAATGTCTAGAATGTCATGTTTTTTTACGTCTCTGTGTCTAATTTTCGACACTTACCCCGTAGGTTTTTCGACGCATTGGTGTTGGATGTCCGATGTTAATTCGGAGATTTTTTTGAAAGAAAATAATGTCAAATTTGAAATTGTTGGTCCCATATTTCCAAATGTAACTATGTTTAGGGCGTCGAATATCCGACGACTGGGCCATTATAAATTTAAAATTTTTTAAACATTCTGACATGTTTGTTGTAGAAGTGACGAACGATTTCTAAAAATTATTTATTCCTCGGCGGATGTTTTCTGGAATTTTTTATTCTTCAACGGGCGGTTGTGGGAATTTTTTTTCTTCGACAAACAGTTTGCCGGGTTTATTTTTATTCTTCGACAAACCTCAATTTGAGAAAGTTGTGATGTGTGGAACTTGATTTTTTAAGACAATTGGTTGTATTCATTCATGAAGTTTGTGACAAAATGTCAAATAGAACTATTCCAGATCCAAACGAAGACAACCGACAATTGCTTGCTAGACTCTGGGATGCAGTGAAATGAAGGGGTGATGGAAAATGTTATTATCCATGTAATCAATGTAGGGGATTTAAGAGGAGAAGAATATTGATCTCAATAGTCACAAAACATTGCAGAGAACATGGACACGCTTAGGGGGGGAATGAATATCGTTCATTTGTAGGGTTATCATTATAAAGTTTTTTATATTCTTTGTTTTGGTAATTGTATGTATTATTTTAATATTTCATATATTAATGTATATTTATTGATGTTTCCATGTATTTATATTAAAGAAAAGACACCCTACAACATATCGTCTAGAGGAAGTGCTTTCAGAACAAGTTCAGGATCGGGATCATGGAGCGTCTATGTTTAATGGAGAACAAGTGAATGATCATATTAAACAAGATGATCATATAGATAATGTAGTTGAAGATGATGGTACAAATACATTGATCCATGATTCATTTAATGTTAGAATGAATGATGATGATGATGACAATGATAATGAAAATGATGATGACTTTGATGATGTTCACGATATACCTCTTCTCGATAAGGCATATGAACCCCTTTATGAAGGCTCCAATTTTTTTTTCTCTCTGCTGTATTGTTGATAATGAACTTGAACGTTATGAATGGTCTTTCAAACATTGCAATCACACAGATGCTAAGGTATGTAATATAATCCATCACATATATAGGATCGTGATAAATTTTATCTGTATTCCTCTAATAATTGTATTGTTAACTCATTATTGATCATCATATGGATGAAACGTGTTTCGTTATTATTATTTATTTATTACATTAACTATTTTTTTTTTCTGTAACAACCTGATAGCTGAATTTTTGTTACCACCGTCAAATATTTTACTTCGCACATATCGAGATTTATCTTCCATCATGAAAGAGATTGGAATGCATTATGAAGCAATTCATGCATGCCCCGATGACCATGTTATATATTATAATCAGCATGAATTTGCAACAGAATGTCTGGAATGTCATGTTTTTCAACGTCTTTGATCAGATATTCGACACTTACCCCGTAGGTTTTTTGACGCATTGGTGTCGGATGTGTAGCGTTAATTCGTAGGTTTTTTTGAAAGAAAATAATGTCAAATTTGAAATTGTTGGTCCCATATTTCCAACGGTAACTATGTTTAGGGCGTCGGATATCTGACGACTGGGCCATTATAAATTTAAACTTTTTTAAACATTCCAACATGTTTGTTGTAGAAGCAACGAATGATTTGAGAAAATTATTTATTCCTTGGTGGCGTTTTCTGGAATTGTTTTATTCTTCAATGGGCGGTTGCAGGAATTTCTTTTTTCTTCGATAGACAGTTTGCCGATATTTTTTTATTCTTCGACAAACCTTCGTTTGAGAAAATTGTGATTCGTGGAACTTCATTTTTTAAGACAACTAGTTGTATTCATTCATGAAGTTTGTGACAAAATGTCAAATAGAAATATTCTAGATTCAAATGTAAACAACCGACAATTGCTTGCTAGACTATGGGATGCAGCGAAATGAAGGGGTGATGGAAAATTTTATTGTCTATGTACTCAATACAGGGGATTTAAGAGGAGAAGAATATTGATCTCAATAACCACAAAACATAGCAGGGAACATGGACACGCTGAGGGGGGGAATGAATATCGTGCATTTGTAGGTTTAGCATTATAATGTTTTTTATATTCTTTGTTTTGGTAATTCTATGTATTATTTTAATATTTCATACATTAATGTATATCTATTGATGTTTTCATGTATTTATATTAAAGGAAAGGCACCCTACAGCATATTGTCTAGAGGAAGTGCTTTGAAAACAAGTTCAGGATCAAGATCATAGAGCGTCTATGTTTAATGGAGAACAAGTGAATGATCATATTGAACAAGATGATCATACTGATAATGTAGTTGAAGATGATGGTACAAATACATTGATCCATGATTCATTTAAGAATGAATGATGACAATGACGATGATAATGAAAATGATGATGACTTTGATGATGTTCATGATATACCTCTTCTTGATAAGGCATATGAACCCCTTTATGAAGGCTCCAAAACAAATCTTCTCTTTTTTTTATTGTTTATAATGAACTTGAAGGTTATGAATGGTCTTTCAAAAATTGCAGTCACACAGATGCTAAGGTATGTAAAATAATCCATCACGTATATAGGATCATGATAAAGTGTATCTGTAGTCCTCTAATAATTGTATTGTTAACTCATTATTGATCATCGTACGAATGAAGCGCTTTTCATTATTATTATTTATTTATTACATTAACTATTTTTTTTTGTAGCAGCTTGATAGCTGAATTTTTGTTACCACCATCAAATATTTTACCTCACACATATCGAGATTTATCTTCTATCATGAAAGAGATTGGAATGCATTATGAAGAAATGCATGCATGCCCTGATGACCATGTTATATATTATAATCAACATGAATTTGCAACATAATGTTTGGAATTTCATGTAAGTATATATCGTACAAATAAAGTAACAAAAAAGGTGCCTCAGAAGGTTCTTCATTATATTCCCATCATTCCACATTTGTGACGATTGTTCAAGTGCAAAAACATAGCCCAATTTATGGATTACCATGCCAGGAATAGAAGTCAAGATGGTGTTATCAGAATTCCTACAGATGGTTCTGCTTTTAGAGATATGGAGGAAAAGTGGCCTCACTTTAAAGAAGAACCACGTAATCTTAGTATTTCTTTGGTAGCAGATGGTGTTAATCCATTTGCACAGATAAAATTCATTTACACAGTGTGGCCTATTTTTGTTATCAACAATAACATTCCTTCATGGTTGTCAATAAAGAGGGAGCACATAATGTTGTCGATGATTATTCCAGGTTTTTGTGTCTACAATTATTTTATTTATAATGTATTTATGGCATCTCATTTGTTGTATTATGTTTCCTAATTTCATATATATATCTTTTATTTTACTCTTATGCATGGTTTATATATCTTAATGGTTCTCATAATGATATATTTTATATGTACTTCAAATCAATCAGGTAAGTTTCAAGTCAAAGATATGAATGTATACATCAAACCTCTTATAGATGAGATACTGAAGTTATGGAATGGCATCACTATGTATGATGCATCTAGACCAATATGACAAAGACAATTTCAATTCCATGCAATGGTTGTATGGACAATACATGATGCCCCTGGGTTAACTTCATTTTGTGGTTTGTATTTTTAAGTTCCACTTTAATTGCATTTAATTATATAGAGTAGTTAGAATAGTTTATATATCATTATAATTGACATAGATATTCCATATCTAAATATTGTAGGCCTTCATACAAAGGGTAAATTTGCATGTCCAGTTTGTGGTCCTAAGATAAAATCTCGTCACTCAAAAGCTTAAGGAAGGAGGTGTTTGATGAGTATAGGCATTTCCTCTCTAAGAATAACAAGTATAAAACAACTAAAAAAATATTTTCAATGGGAACCAAGAGACTACATTAAAACCACGGAGAATGACACCTCACATTTGGAAGATGAAATAAAATAGAAATCGTCATCATGGTACGTATGGATCATCGTATATGAATTGTTATGTATTTTAATTTTTATTGTGAGTTTTTGTATTGTAGTGGCCATATTTTATTTATGATGTAATTTATTTATAAACTAATATTCATGATGTCCATCATGATCATGAAGGCATTAATGGGTTTCCACGAGGAATGAAAAGTTATCCTATTCAATTCAGCAGGTTTCCCTACTATGAGCACCTACAAATTGCTAAGTTTGTTTGATACAATGCATATTGGAAAGAATGTTACTGAAACATTATGGAGACTACTGGAGCTAAGGAGGGAGAAATATAAAGTTGTGAATGCTTGCAAAGACATTCAATAAAGCAACCATGCAATGAAAGACGTCATCCAATTTCATAACAAAGGAGACCAAGTTAATATAAAATCAATTCCATGGATGTTTACGGAGCAACAAAGAAATGTTGTCAAAGAAGTAATGCATAAAATTAAATTTCCCACTGGATTTTGTGCGAACTTGAAGAATATCATAACAAAAAAAGGTTATTTTGCGGGGGTAAAAACACATGATTGGCACATCTTCATCAAGGTAATTATTATTGTTATGTCGATATATATTTTTTTTTCATTTTACTGCGCATATTTTTTTCTTGTTTGTATACTCTTTGTTTAATAAATGGCGTGGTTTGTATATTGATACAGTATTTTCTACCTCTCTCTCTCTCCCATACAACTTCGACAACAATGTCAAACAAGTTATATATAATTTTGGTAAATACATGAGGTAACTAGCGATTACTTGCATGTGCTTAATGTTTCTTTAATTCTCTATATAATTTATAATTTTTTTTTGTGCACTATTTCATCATATGTAATTTAATATTTTTTTTGTTAAATGTCGTTATTGGTTTGCGTCACTTGTAGATGGTTGACATCTAAATAAATCCATAAAGAAGATATAAAGTATTGGAGGAGATAAATTCATCGTCTCATGCGTGGAATGTAGAAGCATCTACCTTCAGAATTTTTCAATACACGTGAACACTACCTCATACACTAAGTTGAGGAGATTGAGTTGTGTGGACCTATGCACTCAAGGTCCATGTGGATGGTTGAGAGGCACTTGAAATTTATGAAGGGTTTGGTGAGACAACGAGTACATGTTGAGGGTTCTATGATGGAAGGATATACGATATGCCAAAACATGTTGTATGTTAGTGAATATCTTCCTATTTTAGCGTCAAAGCTCAATTTATGTCGCATTTGTGATATGGAATCCAATAACAAAATTGAAGGGGAGAAAATGAAGGGGAAAGGTAGATTGAGGAAGGTGAAAGGTAATTATTAGCTAGTGGATTTTTATTATATCGTTCATATTCTAATTGTATTTTCTAGTTATTGCATCAATTAAGAGCATATACTTTGTTCAGGAGATTTACACCTGTCTTTTATTTTAATGGTTATTGTCATCAAATAGTTGGTCGAGAATGGGATGCAATTCATTTATACATCGCAAACAATATTGACTAGATGAAGGTATGGATTGAACGATGCGAACAATCGTGTCATGGAATATTATGGGAACGTGTGGCTTCATTGGTAAAAGCAGCACAACACAGTGGAGATAGAAACCTAACAGAAAGGGAAATTGATTTGGCATATGGTTTAAAAGATAAAATGGCAAGCATATTAATCAATCCCTATAAATCTTTTATTTTGCAATTTTTATTTTGACGTACATGTTGTTCTTTTTCATGTATTGTTGCATAAGGACTAAATGGTTGTGTAATCTTTTTGTGTATTTCTTATTGCAGGTAAAACACAATAAGGATATGGTCTGCAATGGAGGTAGATATCAGATCAAAAAATTGAATGAAACAAAGAAAACATCAGATTCTAGGATATCTGCTATATTTGAGGTGACCAATGTTTCATCTAGAAGTGACAGACATCCAAAAGTCTCAGAAAATCAATACTATGGGTATTTGGAAGATATTATACATTGTGACTTTAAATCCTTTAAGGTAGTTCTATTCATTGTCAAATGGTACAGGTTACAATTGAATCAACGTGATCCAGTTAGAACTATTATTGAACATGATAATGGATTTACCATGGTAAATACAAGGTTGTTTGAGCCAGGAACAAAGCCCTATGTTCTGAACAGGTATTTTACTCAGAGGTTCCAGGTAAAGTGGGCTGGTCATTTGTTGTGAGACACGATCCAAGGGGAAGGCCTGTAAAGTATAACCTAGACGATGCTAATAAATAGGGATATATAGAAGAAGAAGACAATGATGAAGAGCATGATCAACATGAGTTGGGTGATGATGATGATCCAACAGAAGATGTCCAAGAAAAATTTGAATCAGATGATGTAGCAGACAATGTCGATGAATATTATACTGATGATGACACGATGAGCATAACTGATGATGATGACGATGATGATATGGCCAACCCTTACAATGTTGAATTTGGATCTGATGATACAGATGATGACTTGGATGAAGAAGACGATGAAATATATAAGGTAAATATTTAATTAGACCTATTCTTTTATCTTATTTTTTAAAAAGAGTTACTAACATCATCACCATCACCATCATCATCATCATCATGTTGATCATCATCATCATCATCATCATTGCCTTCATCATGATCATCATCGTCTTCATCATGATCATCATCACCATCGTCTTCATCATCATCCTTGTCATCATCACACATCATCATCTTCATCATCATCTTCATCATTGTCGTCATCATCACACATCATCATCATCATCAACATCATCATGATAATCATGATCATCATGATCATCTTCATCATCATCGTCTTCATCATCATCACCATCATCATCATCTTCATCATCGTCGTCATCATCATCATCGTCATCCTCATCATCCTCATCATCCTCATCATCATCGTCATCATAATCATCATCATCATAATGACCATCATCATCATCTTCATCATTGTCATCATCATCATCGTCATCTTCATCATCATGACCATCATCCTCATTGTCGTCATCATCATCATCATAATCATCGTCATCATATTATTATCATCATCATCACCATCATCATCATCTTCATCGTCATCATCATCATCATCATCATAGACCTATTCTTTTATCTTTTTTTTTTAAAGAGTTACAACTAACATCATCACCATCATCATCATCATATATAATCATCACCATCATCATCATAATCATCATCATCGTTGTCATAATCATCATCATCATAATCACCATCATCATCATCTTCATCATCATCGTCGTCGTCTTCATCGTCATCATCATCATCATCGTCTTCATCATCATCATCGACATCGACATCACACATCATCATCTTCATCATCATCATCATGATAATCATCATCATCATCATCATATATAATCATCATCATCATCATAATCACCATCGTCATCATCTTCATCATCGTCGTCGTCGTCTTCATCGTCATCGTTGTCTTCATCATCATCGTTGAGGAACATCATCATCATCATCGACATCACACATCATCATCTTAATCATCATCATCAACATCATAATCATCATCATCATCATCATAATCATCATCATCATAATTACCATCATCATCATCTTCATTATCATCATCGTCATCATCATCGTCATCCTCATCAACATAATCATCACCATCATCATCATCTTCATCATCATCGTTAGCATGATCATCGTTATCCTCATGATCATCGTCGTCATCATCGTCATCGTCATCGTCATCATCGTCGTCATCTTCATCATCTTCATCATCTTCATCGTCATCATCATCATCATCATCATCATCATCATCATATATTATCATCATCGTCGTCATCATCATTATCATCATCGTCATCATCATCATGGACCTATTATTTTATCTTATTTTTTTTAAAGAGTTACAACTAACATCATCACCATCATCATCATCATAATCACCATTGTCGTCATCTTCATCATCATCATCGTCGAGGAACATCATCGTCATCATCGACATCGCACATCATCATCTTCATCATCATCATCATCATAATCATCATCATCATCATCATCATATATAATCATCATCATCATCATCATCATCATCATCATAATCATCATCATCATAATTACCATTATCATCATCTTCATTATCATCGTCATCGTCATTGGCGTCTTCATCATCATGACCATCATCCTCATCGTCATCATCATCATCGTCATCCTCATCAACATAATCATTGCCATCATCATCATCTTCATCATCATCGTCAGCATGATCATCGTTATCCTCATGATCATCGTTTTCATCATCATCATTGCCATTGGCATCATCATGATCATGATCATCATCAAGATCGTCATCATCATCATCATCATCATCATTATCATGAACATCATCATCATCATCATCAAGAAAGTCATCATGAATTTCATCATCATCATTGTCAACAGAATCATCATCTTCATCATTAATGTCATCATCATCATCATTATCCCCATGATCATCGTCATCATTGTTGATGTATTTGTAACATCGAAATGTATTCACTTGTATACCTTATGTATTGTACCCCGATTTTTATTCCAGGAAGTATCTATAATGTAATTGAGTCATGTCATGCCCCGATGTTCTGATCGGGAGATTCAATAATGTAAACAAGTCATGTAAAGTCATTGAGGTTAACCCTCTTTCGTAATTCAGGGCAATAGTCCCCACATTTGTGTCAAGGTTAACCCTCCTTGTTGATCGGAGGGTAAAGACCCACAGTTGTGGGGCACTAGGGTTATTAGACTCTCCTAGAGATGTCGGCTCTAGGAAGTAATTATTAAGTGGGGCCCACATGTTAAAGTGGACATTAAGTGAATGGAAGAATATAAATAGAGAGTGAGCCTCTCTATTTATCACACACACACTCACTCATTGGGGCGCATGAGTGAGAGAGAAGTAGTTCTCTCAAGTGAGAGAGAGAGAGAGAAGTTGTGGAGATCATCTTTATGTTTTTAGGTTTTACTGCTGCCATTGGTGCTCATTCTATCTCTAAGGAAGTTGTGGGGTTTTCTCCTTTATGGTTTCCCTGAGGAAAATTCTTTGTGTCTCTTGTCTCTTGTGTTTATTGTTGTGCATGTTATTCTCTCAGTTAAAGATCTTAAGATAATGCTAGCTTGAATGATAAAATATAACATGGTATCAGAGCTAACCTGAGAAGAAGACATTGTGCAGCTGCAGAATCTATGGCTTCTTACTTTTTGGGTCTCTCTCCACAATCCATCAGCAAAAGTATGTTAGGCTGACTCTCCATTGAAGGGTGCATTTTTCTGTCGAAGAGGAATTCGATTCCAGACGTTTTCAGTTTTTGGTGCGGAAAATTAGGGCTTCTTACAGAAGAGGAATTTTTGAGTGAGCCCGACATAGAATTTCTGTCCTCATGAAAATCAAATTTTAGAGACCTGGGTCGATATTTTTGGTTGGGTGAAACTCCGGGAAATTCAAAGCCTAGTTTGAGCCCGAGCTGGAAAAACCCTAAAATACTAAAAATGATAAGTTTTGGTACATTCTCTATATCTCGAGATTGGAGAAGGATCAGGAGCTGAAACTTACACAGGACGAATATACAATCCTGATTTACGTTGTGTCGAAAATTAAACCTCAGATTTGCTATATTCTAGGAGATATGATTCCTCCAAGTTAGGGTTCCAGCCTCTTCTAGGATTCATCTCTAAACAGGACACCTAGGGAGAATTGATATATCTTGGGATACAAAGGTCCAAATGAAATTTAGGAATATGTTACAAAAAGGGCACAGACTATGCATATTGTGGTCCAAGTTTCAGACCCAGAAGAGGAAACAGTCACACGTGTTAGTCCATACAACTTCGCTATGCTGAAAAGTCCTGAAACAAGTCACCTTGGAAAAATGCTCATAAGTCCCAATTGGTGAAACCAATTCTGATGCAACATATGTTTTTGGAAAAGGAACAGGCGAGGCTACCTCAATGAAAAGTTTCAGACACTGAGGAGTATTAATTTTGGAAATACCATAGAAACACTATCAGGAATTTCTGCAAAAGATATTGGAAAACTAGGGCTTCTTGTTCCAGGAGCTTCCCTCCACTTTTTTTAGAAAAGGAGTACGCTGGACAACTCACCTTGAATAGATCTATATTTCTATCCAATCAAATCTAAAATATTCCAAGTTTTGAAAATTAGGGTTTCTCTGACAAACCCTAGATCAGCGAGCTCCGGAACGAGGACAGACACCTCAAATCGGTAAGATCTAATCTTTTGCTATTTTCATTTGAGGTTCTCATTTCAAAGTGATCTATCACAATAGTTTGATGATAAGCTTGGTGAAGTTGACAACTTCCAAGCATGGAAGTATATGATCTCTCTGAAGAAAATGAATTGGACACCTACATAAGTAGAGAGGTTCCAGTTCCAGAGGGAGATGAGGCTAAAAGCCTTACATAAGAAGAACTTGGTAAAGGCCAAGAAGATCATTGTTGATTCAGTCATGGATCAACTTGTACCACAAGTGTCTTCCCTAAAGACACCAAAATATATATTTGATTCCTTGACCAAGCTATTTGAAGGGAAGAACATAAATCAAAATATGAATTTAAGAAACCAATTGAAGAATGTGAAGATCAAAAATGTCGAGACCATACAGTCATACTTTACAAGGGTCTCTCAAATCAAAGAACAACTTGTAGCAGTAGAAGAATAAGTGGAGAATGCAGAAGTGGTAGCCACCTTGAATGGCCTCCCAGGATCGTGGAATTCATTCATGTGAGGAATGTGTGACAAAATGAATTGATTACTTTCAGCAAACTCTGGGAAGAAGAAGAAGCTCGACTCATAATAAGAGAAGAGAATATTGGAGCAACTGAAGATAAAGCTCTCACCATCCAAAGAAGATCCCTCAAGCGATGAGGAATATGAATAAATCAACTCTTGAAGAACCTCTTATTCATCTTATAATTTGGATAAGAAATGATGCTATGATGAATGAAGAAGATGATGAAGTTGAAGGCTCAAGAAGGAGTCTACCCATGAAACAAATAAAGATAAGTATTCAATTGTCATTTCATGATATTGTTATTGTTATGCATTTGTTTATATTCAGTTGATGTATTATGAATGATAGAATGTTTGAATTAATGATAGTATAATACTAATATGCATGTGATGGGTAAGTATCTCATGGTGCTATACAACTCTCCATTGCTACTTATCTAGAATGAAACCTCTTTGCTGACATATTGGATTAGTGAACAATCTCAATGTTGTCCTGGTAGAGATGGAAGGCATCTAGAAAGTTTCCATGAGATATGGATGAATGTTGTATTCACTAAAACAGTTGCATGATCACATATTTATGCATAAGAATTTTCCATTATGAATATTCCATATGAAATGTTTCTAGCCATACAAATGCATTTGACTTGTAGGAAAGATCACATACATAATCGCCTACAAGAAAAGAAGGATGAGACTTGTTCCGAAGAACAAGTAACGACAGTTTAAGATGAAGAATAACATGATGAATGCAGCGACATCATTGATGCAGAACCTTCCAACCATGAAGAAGTAACCAAGAACAAAGGGAAGACCAGTTCAATAAGAATGATGTCTAGGATGCAGTATCGATACATGAAGAGAAGTTGGTAGTTCAATCATGCAGTAGGTGGAAACATCATGGGATACAAGGCAGGATTCATAGCACGATGATTCTCATGGAAAGGAGGCATAGACTACGAAGAGACATTTGCAGCCACTGGAAGTGAAGACAAATGACAGGAAGAATCATGTGTGCAAATGAAAGAAGGTCTTGTACAAGCTCAGAAGACACCCATGGAATAACACATACATGAGGAGTTTGATGAAGACCTGAACCTTTGCTACAAGGTTGAAGATGAAAGCCTATAGAAGATGACAAGTTCACAGATGGGTGCAAGAAGAACTTTTAAAAAAGTTCAAGATAGAGGATGTTGCTATCCAGTGACCCTAGATGGATACATAGAATATTAGTAGCAGAGGAAGCTACTTGTCACTCCAGTACAGAATGTTTTAGTGCATAGAGTATGGAAGACAGAGGGAGTATGATGCTTTAGAGGGAGTGACTGTAGAATATCCCGAGGTTCAACATGGTATGATAGTATGGATAGATTACTGATGACTCTAGGATTTACTAAGATTAAAGCGGATTCTAACCTTTGCTTCAAGGTTGAAGGCGAAAGACCAGTGATGCTCTTGTTATGTGTCGATGTGCTATTTTTCTAGGCATGGAGGTGTGGTAGAATGTGGATGGAATCTTCCTCAGACAAGGGAAGTATGCAGTAGATATCTTGAAGAGGTTCAAGATGATGGAATGCAGTCACCACACCTATGGCATTGAACCTGAAACTATTGAGTGTTGCTTCATCAGAGTTGATTGATGCCACGATGTATTGTCAGATGATTTATTCCTTGATGTACCTGACAAATACGAGACTAGATATTTGCTTTGCTGTGAACACATTGAGACATGTTCACCTAATGGTTACAAAGCATGCAGTGAGGTACCTGAAGGGTATACTTGATTATGGGCTCAAGTATGAGGTGAATCAAAAGATTAACCTGGAGGGTTATGTGGATTCATATTGGTTAGGCAGTGCCATTGATAGGAAGAGCACTTCAAGGTGCTACTTCAGTATGGGATCAAGTGTGATCTCTTGGTTTGGCAGGATGGAGTCCTACATGGCACTGAGTATAGATGAGGCAAAAGATGTTGCCACTTACTATTCAGGAGGTAGTATGTTTCTTTTGAAAACTACTATTTTATTTGGTTGATCTGACTTGCATTTTTGTATTATGTAGAGTGGAGCAGTGATCTAGATCAAGATCTCTAGAAACAGGGAGTTCTAGCATAACTGGTGAGACAGGTTGTCTGAGCATAAATCCTGGAGAAGCTCGTAGGTTTCTTAGATGTAAACAGACCTGTAGGTTGTCCTCGGATGTAATCGGTCTTGGAAAAGCTCACAGGTTATCCTTGGATGTAATCATCCCTGATGTGATTCTATGCTAGAAATGGCCAAAGTGAAGTTTGAGTACTTCAGGGAGAAGCTTGGTGTTCTCCAGATCAAGGTTCCCTCCAAGGGGAAGTGATGAGTCCTAGAGCCATTCTGACATGGTGATAGGATTAGGTTCCTTTCATGGTCAGATGTAATGGCTAAGCCATTCTGTCATGGTGAGAGGATTTGGTTCCTTCCATGTCAGATATGAGTGATGAGCCATTCTGATATCACTGTAGGATTGGTTCCTACATGATCATATATAATTGTTGAATTCCATTCCTGGAATGGAGGCACCTCGTCAGTTACCAGGAATACTCAGCTTGGTACTAAGTCGCCATTCTATGGGAGAATGGAGGCACCTAGTCAGTTACTAGGAATCCTCAGTCTGGGACTGAGATCCCTTCTGATGCGGTGTGTTTGCACATGGTCGGATGTAAGTGCAGAGCCCTTCCGATGCGGTGTGTTTGCACATGGTCAGATGTAAGTGTAGAGCCCTTTCGATGCAGTGTGTTCACACATGGTTGTATGTAAGTGTAGAGCCCTTCCGATGCGGTGTGTTCTCACATGTTCGGATATAAGTTCTGAGCCATTCTGGCACGATGTGTTTACACATGGTCAGATGTGAGTATTGGGCCTTTCTGACAAGATGAGGTCAGATGTGAGTGCTGGGCGTACCTTTCTGACAAGATGAGGTCAGATGTAAGAGCTGGGTGGGCCATTCTGACTTAGGGTCAGATATAAGTGTTGAAGAATACCTACATGGAGGCTAGGCCTACAACCAACATGAAAAAGGGTTGGCTCTATAGAACTTCCTGTGATGAGAAGAATGAAGAAATAACACCATTTTATTGAGATAGCAGAAGTAGTAATGATGATGATGATTCAGTGATGATCCAGCTTTGATGATGATCTAGATCAAGTGATGATCCAGCAGTGATGATCCAGATCAAGTGATGATCTAGACTTGATGATGATCCAGCAGTGACGATCCAGATCAAGTAATGATCTATACTCAATGATCCAGTGATGATCCAGACTTAATGAAGATGACTTGATAATGAAGATGACTTGATGATGAATATGACTTGAAGATGAATATGACTTGAATACAAAGATGACTTGATGATGATCCGGATGATACAGAGAAGAAGACTCGTGCTGATAAATTGTGTCGAGAGAATACCTTCCTAGTTAAGAGGGAGTGTTGATGTATTTGTAACTTCGGAATGTATTGACTTGTATATCTTATGTATTGTACCCCGATGTTTATTCCGAGAAGTATCTATAATGTAATTGAGTCATGTAATTCCCCAATGTTCCTATCGAAAGATTCAATAATGTAACCAAGTCATGTAAAGTCATTGAGGTTAACCCTCTATTGTAATTTGGGGCAATAGTCCCCACATTTGTGTCAAGGTTAACCCTCCTTGTTTATCAGAGGGAAAAGTCCCCACAGTTGTGGGGCACTAGGGTTATTAGACTCTCCTAGAGATGTCGGCTCTAGTAAGTAATTGTTAAGTCAGGATGACATGTTAAAGTGGACATTAAGTGAACGGAAGAATATAAATAGAGAGTGAGCCTCTTTATTTATCACACACACACTCACTCATTGGGGTGCATGAGTGAGAGAGAAGTAGTTCTCTCAAGTGAGAGAGAAAGAGAGAAGCTGTGGAGATTATATTTATGTTTTCGGGTTTTACTGCTGCCATTGGTGCTCATTCTATCTCTGAGGAAGTTGTGGGGTTTTCTCCTTTGTGGTTTCCCCGAGGAAAATTCTTTGTGTCTCTTGTCTCTTGTGTTTATTGTTGTGCATGTTATTCTCTCAGTTAAAGATCCTAAGATAATTCTAGCTTGAATGATAAAATCTAACAATCATCATCATCCTCATCTTCATCATCATTGTCATCCTCATGATGATGATAATCATCATCAACATCATCATCGTCATCATCATCATCTTCATCCTCTGATCATCGTCGTCATCATCATCATCATCATCATCACCATCATCATCATCGTCATGATGATGATGATGATGATGATGATGATCATCATCATCATCATTGTCATCGTCATCATCAACATCATAATCATCATCATCATCATTATCACCATCATCATCATCGTCATCATCATAATCATTATAATCATCAACATCATCATCGTCGTCATCATCGCACATCATCATATTCATCATCGTCGTCGTCATCATCATCATCGTCATCATCATCAATGTCATCATCATCATCGTCATCATCATCATAATCATCATCATCGTCGTCGTCAACATCATCGTCATCTTCATGATCATTAAAGCTAAGGGACATGAGTTAGGTAATTGTTTCACTTTATTTGGTTGATATTTTTAAAAATCTCCATATTTATGTGTTTTCACAAACCATCAAATTAAATAGGAATATTTTTGTTGCAAGAGAAGATAAGAATAATAGAGTAATATGATGACTTATAATAATTATAATAGTTTTTAAGATATGATTTTATAATATTATAATGGAAAGCATTGAACTCAAACTTTTTGTGTAGCTAGGTTCTACCCTAGTTGTCACTAGCTCGACTCACATGCTCAACTTTTCAATCATCCTTCAAAGCTATATTTCCATTTATCCAAGATAGGGATGTGTCATTATGTAGATGGTTCTCCCCTCATTAATGTGAAGGCTCATTACTCAAGTTAGGATGTTTTTCTTCCTCTTAGGTTTGCATCTCTCTATTGAACATAGATTTGGGACCCATAGTTCTAGAAGTCGAGAAATCTATTAGATATAAAACGTATTTCAAGGATACAAAAAATTCCTTTCCTTTTATTGGCTATATTCAACAATTTCCTTCTCATCACTTTTTGATTGAAAGGTTTTCCAGTATTATGCAATGTTTTTTGAAAATGAATATTTGAAGTAAACTAAGTTTTACTTATTCTTAATGTTGGTGGATTACAAAACAAGTATCTTTGAAGTACGGTAAGTTTTACTTATTTTTAATGTTAGTGAAAATTTCATATCACTGCGTATATATGGATGATGATGATAAAATAATATATAATAATAAAAAACATAGTAAAAATAAAATACATATAATATAAAATACATATTATATAAAATAATAAAAATAAAATACATATAATATAAAATACATATTATATAAAATAATAAAAATAAAATACATATAATATAAAATAATATATAATAAAAAAACATAGTCTTTTTCGACATTGGCGCGACTCGTTTTGGGTAGTTCTATGCAATTTGGACAGTTTTATAATTTTTTGCTCCTGTGTGTCATCGCAATTCAGGGTTGAATTGGAGCTCATGGTCTCTATTTCGAGCTCAAGGTTCTAGCCATTTGGGGCTCATAGTTCACATTTGGAGCTCATGGATTCGATTTGGAGCTCATGGCTCAATGGGTAAGCATCACCTCATTTTTTTGGGCATGCTGTGACATGGGTGTTTGGGAATGCAACCGGTTTAGGGTTTTAGATTGGATGGGCAGGCAACTGGTTCAGGGTTTTAGTTTTTTTGGGCATGCTGTGATGTTTGCTTTGTATTTGTGGGAAAACATCTACAACCACATCAATTCTAAACTGAAATTTTAGATGCCCTAGATTGCCACATTACATTGCGATAGATGAGAGCTAGGGGAAATATTATCTCTTGGCTCACCGTAGCATTATCTCTTGGCTCACCGTATCCCACCCATCATTGGAGTTGCAAGGGAGTAGGGAGTAGTTCTATGTGAATACTCGACCCGAATAGAGCAGTGGTTTACCTTCAGAAATAGTTTTCACCCTTTATTGCACACCAAGATTTTGTTACAACAATTAGAAATTGCTTGAATGAGATGAATCCCCCACCCCTATATCATTATAAAGGGTTTGTTAATGTTGGAATGAACTGGATTAACCACTATGTTTCCAAAATTGATCTAACTCGGTTTAAGGATGATTTGATTTTTTTTCGTGTCATTTAAAACATCCATGTCTATATGTATCTGAGCTATGCATCAAATCGAATGGATATCATATACAACAGGGGGGTTGTCCACTGGACGGGGGAAACACACAGATTACCAACATGAGTAAAAGCCAACAATTTTTGTTTGATCTTATTGGGTCCTTAATTTTTAATTTTTAGAATAACATTTGTTTAGATGAGGTGCTGAGAGATGGAAGACATTTGGTTAGAGGAGGAGATAACAGGCAGTCCATCAAGCCAAACAGTGAAGAGAGACATTGGATATATAGGGTTTTGATTGGAACTCCCCACTCTTAAGAGAGGATATATTTTGTAAATGTTTAGGCCTGGAAAAGGGTTGTTGGTACTATTATTAATGATGTTGTTATAGTTAATAGCTAGCATAATATGGTTAAATAGTATAAGGGTGTTTCCGTTGCTTGAATTGTAAGGCTTTTGGGATTATAGTGGATAGTCCTTCTTGTAATATGATCTGTACTAGACTTGTTATATTTATGTTCTGATGATGTATTGGATTATGACGAAAATTAATGGAATGAGACCCCCATTCCAAATATTTGGTTTATTCCTTTTATATGCAAACTATGTGTTGCAAACTATGCAAACTATGGCTTGGTATGAGAATGAGTTGTAGTTGAATGAATAGGGACTTGCATAAGTAAATAAAGGAACCCTATACGGTGGAGAAAACATTGGTCATGATGTCCATGTTGCATTAGATTCATATAGAATTTAGTGTCGTGTGATGCTTTGGGTTAGACCTTCCCCTCTCCAAGCATTGAATATGCCAATGCTTGGAATATAATAGACCACCTTTGTTGGACACTAATGCAAACCCATGTATGAGTTTGAGCCAACATTTACATCCACTCTACAAGATCTCTAGAGAAATAACATCATTATTTTTCCATTACTATAAAGGAGATGTACTAGAATATTTTCTTGGACTTGTTGATTTCACCATTAAGTTGAACCTGAATTATAAACATAGAGGAGCACTAAGGAAGCTATAACACTTTCTAGAAAATAGAATGAGTAGAGATATACTGACCTTAGTTCTTGGAGATCTTGTAGAGTGGATGCTTGGTTTCTCTATAGGTTCCAAATATGTAGGTTCCTCATTAGATGCTTCACTATATGAATCATATATGGGGTCCCCAAAACTATGATTATTGATTTCAAATATAACATCCAACTCTTCATGAAATGGATAAATGCGTGCATTTTCCATCTCATCATCAAACAAGGGTTTTACTACAAAATATTCCTCATCAGAATCTCAACAATATGGACCATCTAATTCATATTCTTCAGATGAGTTAATATAAGAGGAGAATGGGTTCTTTCATAAATAGGGCCTTCTTTAAAAAAATCTTCATGGATTTTTTCAAGGGCTTGATTTTGTGGAGGGTAAACTGGATCCCCAAAAGATTCCCCATCAAGAATAGGATCCCATATCTTGTATAACAACTTGAGAATATTTAAAATTGAGTATACACCCTTACTAAGGATCCATATATACCAATTTCTTATGTCACGTTTTTGCAAGTTAAGATATATATTGAACATATTCATCTTAATATCCTCAAGGCCACATTCAACCTTGGAAGAGATTCAATATGCAATTCCACATGATACCTAGTAGATTCCTATTGCCCATGGTATTTCAGAATGCATTCCTCCCATCTATAATTATGAAATTGATTAGGATACCCCAAGATGTCCAAGAAAACCATTAGAATCTTCTATGAAGTGTTGGGTTATGCACTACACAGTAGCACTTAAGAGGTTAAAACATCCACTCTACAGGATCTCCAAGAACTAACATTATTATTTTTCCATTACTATAAAAAAGATGTACTAGAATATTTTCCTGGAATTGTTGATTTCACCCTTAATTTGAACCTAAATGATAAATAGAGAGGAGCACTAAGAAAGATACAACATTTTGTAGGAAATCAAATGAGTAGAGATATAATGTCTGCAGCCGTCTCCATACATCCATAAGTTTAATTATGTTAGTTCTTCAATATATTGTAGAGTGGATGCTTTGTTGCTCTATCGGTTGCTTCTTGGATTTTATAATTTTTTGTAAAGTATTGTACTTTCTCAGCATAATCCTTTACGTTTTCATCAATAGAATTCATACATGTAGAATTCAATAGAAGTCACAACATCTTTTTGAAGCCTAATATACATAATTCCATGGACCTTTTCAGAGATAATTTTACACACTTTTAAATGGATAACAGAATGTTAATGATAATTCTAGGCAGTGATAAAAAAATAAGATAGAAGTAGAACTTCACCCTGAGCACTTTTAATCCCGGGCAATGATTAATCATTTCAGGTGTGTCTGGACAGTCCATCCACCCTCTTCCCTAAGTCATTGCCTCAAATTAATTCTCAACAAACCACAAAAAAAATTAATTTTGGGTGCAATCTTAGCATAAATAACATCATTCCTGGGTTTGTTGCAACTGTGGAGAAGGCACCCTAGGCATAAAAAAGGGACTATTGTGCACATTTAGGCAAATTGGAGTTGCATATAATGATGAACCTGCATGTAATGTGATGAGCAACAATTGGAGGCTACCCTAATCAAGTCAGTCCTTCAACAATATACCTCGGATAGGTCATATCATTGATGTATCTCAAGATACTATCAACAACAATAACATCCAACTTCAACCCTATCACAAAGAATGTCAACCTTGTTTCAATAGTGAAAAAAGGTACGTCGGATTGATTCTTTTATTATGAAAGAAGGTAGGTCGGATTGATGGTTGTACTATTAAATTTTGTTGAAGATGTTAATCCAACAAAATGGCCATTTTGATTTTTCCACCACTTAATTTAGGGTTCTTCCCCTCGGCCTTTGAAATTTTTTTGATGCAATTTATGTAACTTCGATTCTTCAATCAAATTCATGATATAGCAAGCCTTGGGCATACAAATTTTGTATGTACCTCAAATATTTAGAGGAATTTTGAGTTCTAAAATGGGCCTCCTAAGGAAAATAATAAAAGAATAGTTAAAATAATAAAATAATATTTATTAATTTTGGAGGAAAAAAGGAAAAAACTACTTTTTGTGTTCGCATTTTCGACATATCTCCCTGTGTTTTGACTCACATGTCGATCGGGGGAGCTCGTTGGATGCAGAATTTGATTTCGCATCCAAAGAGTACCCACACTGCATACTTTTGACGAACCCCTCTACCCCAAAAATAATAAATATGTGATGATGATGGCATCATCATATTTTTTCAAGTATTTATTGTTTTTAGGGTAGAGGGGTCCATCAAAAGTATGCAGTGTGGGTACTCTTTGGATGTGAAATTTGATTTCACATCCAACAAGCTCCCCCGATCAACATTTGAGTAAAAACACAGGGAGATATGTCGAAAATACGAACAAAAAAAGTAGTCTTTTTTATGACAAATATGTCAATTCAACCATTATGGTTGACTCATTTTATTGGAATTCTATTGGTTCTTGAATTCCAACTCACAAGAACTTATTGTTGGTGCATTTTCTTATAAGGCCCATTTTAGACCCCAAATTTCCTCTTATGGATATATGGATTGTGCAATAAACTTGGCCCAATATCCTGATTCGACCGTGAGGTGCTTAATATCCTCAGGGCCACATTCAACCTTGGAAGAGATTCAATATGTAATTCAACATGAAACACAATAGATTGCTATTTCCCATGGAATTTTGGAATGCATTCCTCCCATCTATCATTATGAAATTGATTAGGATGCCCCAAGATGTCCAAGAAAACCATTAGAATCTTCTCTGAAGTGCTGGGTTATGCACTACAGAGTAGCACCGAAGAGGTTAAAACATCCACTCAACAGGATCTCCAGAGAACTAACATCATTATTTGTCCATTACTATAAATGAGATGTACTAGAAGATTTTCCTGGACTTGTTGATTTCACCCTTAAGTTGAACCTAAATGATAAACAAAGAGGAGCACTAAGCAAGCTACAACACTTTGTAGGAAATCGAATGAGTAGAGATATAATGAATTTAGTTCTTGGAGATCATGTAGAGTGGATGCTTGGTTGCTCTATAGGTTCCAAATATTTAGGTTCCTCATTCGATGCTTTACTATATGAATCATATACGGGGTCCCCAAAACTATGATTATTGATTTCAAATATAACATCCAACTCTTCATGAAATGGATAAATGCATGCATTTTCCATCTCATCATCAAACAAGGGTTTGCCTACAAAATATTCCTCATCAGAATCTCAACAATATGGACCATATAATTCGGATTATTGGGATGAGGTAATATAATAGGAGAATGGGTTCTTTCATAAATAGGGCCTTCTTCGAAGGAATCTTCATGGAGTTTTTCAAGGGATTTATTTTGTGGAGGGTAAACTAGATCCTCAACAGATTCCTCATCAAGAACAGGATCCCATATCTTGTATAACAACTTGAGAATATATACAATTGAGTATACACACTTACTAGGAATCCATATACCAATTTCTTATGTCACATTTTTGCAAGTTAAGATATATATTGAACATATTCATCTTAATATCCTCAGGGCCACATTCAACCTTGGAAGAGATTCAATATGTAATTCCACATGATACCTGGTAGATTCCTATTTCCCATGGAATTTCGGAATGCATTCCTCCCATCTATTATTATGAAATTGATTTGGATACCCCAAGATGTCCAAGAAAACCATTAGAATCTTCTCTAAAGTGTTGAGTTATGCACTACAGAGTAACATTGGAGAGGTTAAAACATCCAGTCTACAGGATCTCCAAGAACTAACATAATTATTTGTCCATTACTATAAAGAAGATGTACTAGAAGATTTGCTTGGACTTTTTTATTTCATCGTTAAGTTGAACCTAAATGATAAATAGATAGGAGCACTAAGCAAGCTACAACACTTTTTAGGAAATCGAATGAGTAGAGATATAATGTATGTAGCAGTCTGCATACATCCATCAGTTTAATTATGTTAGTTCTTGAATATCCTGTAGAGTGGATGCTTGGTTGCTCTATCGGTTGCTTCTTGGAATTTAATTTTTTTTGTAAAGTACTGTACTTTCTCAGCAGAATCCTTTAATTTTTCATCAATAGAATTCAGACATGTAGAATTCAATAGAAGTCAAAACATCTTTTTGAACCCTAATATACATAATTCTATGGACCTTTTCGGAGATAATTTTGCACACTTTTAAATGGATAACAACATGTTAATGATAATTCTAGGTAGTGATAAAAATCATAAGACATAAGTAAAACTTAACCCTGAGCACTTTTAATCCTAGGAACATCTGGGAAAAGATTAAGCATTTCATGTGTGTTTGGACAGTCCATCCACCCTCTGCCCTAAGTCACTGCCTCAAATTAATTCTCAACAAACCACAAAAACATTAATTTTGGGAGCAATCTCAGCATAAAAAAAGGACTACTGTGCACATTTAGGCAAATTGGAGCTGCATATAATGATGAACCTACATGTAAGGTGATGAGCAGCAGTTGGAGGCTACCCTAATCAAGTCAGTGTTTCAACAATATACCTCAGGTAGTTCATATCATTGATGTATCTCAAGATACTGTCAACAACAATAACATCCACCTTCAACCTTGTCACAAAGAATGGAAACCTTGTTTCAATAGTGAAAAAAAGGTAGGCCGGATTGATTCTTTTATTATGAAAGAAGGTAGGTTGGATTGATGGTTGTACTCCTAAATTTTGTTGAACATGTTAATCCAACAAAATGGCCATTTTGATTTTTCCACCACTTAATTTAGGGTTCTTCCCCTCGGGCTTTGAAATTTTTTTGATGCAATTTATGTAAATTCAATTCTTCAAATTCATAATATAGCAAGCCTTGGGCATACACATTTTGTATGTACCTCAAATGATAGATGGATTGTGCAATAAACTTGGCCCAATATCCTGATTCGTCCATAAGGTGCTTAGTTCACCGGAAATTGGGTTAGGTAATACTTGGCCATTAATGGACAATCATGAATCTTATGGTTTATGTTTTGGGTCTTGAAGCAAGTACTAGATATTTTGATGTCCTCCATTTGTTATTTGAACATTTTATGTCAATTGTCATTGTGTCTAATTTTTGTTTGCCCCTCTTACATTTAACACAAGAAGATGACCTTTGTGGTTTAGACAGTTGGTTATCTTTAGAATTATTCCCTGTTGTGAGTGATATTTGATGTTTCCTTGCCCTTTTTCCATACCCTTGGTTTACAAAATCAAACTTTTCTTCATATGTTTTTAGAATATTTCTATTGATTTGACTGAAGCTCCTAGTACATATAATAGACTGTTCTGTTGGTAGAGACTGTTGGAGATTAAAAAGGTTTAATCTATCTCCAGACAATTATAGTGAACCTATATGTGGTGTTGAAGAATCTAACCTCAGCCTATTTGATGATGGAGTAGAGAAGGACAAATTTGAGCTTCTCTTCTTGAAGCCTTCTATATATGCTTAAAAATCTCAACACAAACCAATTGATGCCTCTCTCAAAGAGTCTATAAGACTACAATTTGTTTCAAACCTCAAATTTGTGAAAACAACAACAATATATTACACAAATGATATGAAATAATAAAAGATCAACAAGCATTAGTGTTACTTGAAACATAGGCATAGAATCTAATGATAAAGAAGACGATGGTGTTCTTGTTGACAACATTAGGTTAATATATGCCTCCTTGATGAGTGATCACAAAAGAATAATAACTTGGGTCGAAGTTAGAGGTGAGCCAAACCATTTTCTAATTTTTCTCCAAGTGGAAAGAGAGGAAAGGTCCAAAATCCATTCAAGTTTAATATGGTTGGTTGGAGAAAAAGACTTTGTCAGATTGATCAAAGTAGAATGCAAGCCATTTAATGCCACCCTATTAGGAAATTGATAAGAGAATAGCACAGGATGAACAACATTAGCATCACTTGAAACACATATCATAGAAATTAATGATAAAGAGAAAAGGCAACAATCTCTTTAGGTAAGTGTTTTGAGCCTTGTCTCACTATATTTAGAAGACGATTTCAAAGGATTCATCAAATCATTGAGGAAGGCACGATACAATTAATTTAAGAGCCTTTTGATTTGTGCAAAATAGTATTTTTCGGTACTTTCTACTATGGGATTGCCTTAGGGTTGACTTAGGGTTGAAAAATAGTATGGGAAAACAAATTAGCGTTGCCTTAGGGTTGAAAATTAATATCGGAAAACAAGCATCATCATGACAAGCTAAAAGGAATAAATCAGCAAATATTACATACTGATATAAATATATTTAAAACATTGTTTTCATTCCTAAATGTGGCAAGTAGCAGATCTAGAAATGTCCGCTCTTCACCACCATGTATTATATATATATGTGTGTGTGTGTGTGTGTGTGTGTGTGTGTGTGTGTGTGTGTGATTGTTGTAGTTTACTACTAGGAAATATGCCTTCAAGAATGCCTGTAGCAGCTAGTCTCATTTCTTCCATTATTGTGGTGGTACCTATTTGAAATCTCCCAACTCTGTTCAAGTTAGCGTTGCCTTAGGGTTGACAATTAATATGTTAATGTTATACAATAAATTACTCTCCAATATTGTATTAATTATGGGATGCAACATTGTAAAATTATATTTCCAAATCAACACTAGCTTCTAGGGTTCCATATTCATCTACAAGGCAAAACTTGTGACATGAAGATACATACTAGATCGGCATAAAACTGTGTTGCTTTGAGCAGTATGGGTGAAAAATAGAAGACTACAAATAAATGATAAGTTAGGGATATTATTCATTATAAAAGGACCTTTGGGTAGGCAGAACTGGGCATCAATTCATCCTCCGTTGGAGTCCTTCAACCATTCATCTCTCTCCCCTTCGTTCGAAGGTCTCAAAATATTTACTTTGGGAACAAAGTACTTATATAGTTCGATCAAAGACATTGGCTGTGCAAGATGTTGAAAGTAAGTATATTGTTTCATGTTTCACTTTTGTTGTCAAAAGGAAGATTGAAAAGTTAGGAAGTACCAAAGCTAGACATTATGTGCACGTGGACTTAATGTAGGGAGAGAAGTAATGTCTACTTTTTTGTTATTGAATGGGATCAATGATGAAACCACAATAGTGGTTTATAGATGGATATTTAATAACCATGGGAAGATTCTTGAGTTATTCATAAGACATTCCAGTGTACTGTTGATTAAATCTGCAAATGTTATTGTTGAAAGGGGGTTAGGCCAGTAATAAGAACACCTGCATATCCAAATACACAACCACCATAATCGCTCCAACATTCTACATGTCATTATAATTTCTATATGTGATGTATGTTTCTAACATATTTCCAGAGGTGTGAAAGCATTGGTGACCAAGCATAGTGCCCATCCATGTATATTGCCAAATCCTTTAGGAACACACATTTATAATACATTATATAAATATTTGTAAGCATATCATAGTGCCCATGGATAACATGATATTTTGTGATCCTACACAATACATGTTAGGAAAATGCAATGGAAGCAATAAGTGAGAATGGAGACTTGTATGTAACTAAAAGAGGGGCATACATTAGAAGTTTTAGGGCATACATTAGATTTTTTAGAATTTCCAGTGTACTGCAGTAGGATTTCCACTATGCAAATAAGGAATTCACTTTATAGTCACAATCCCATTAGTATGATAAATTATGGAAGAGAGAAAAACATCACTACACAAATATTAACCGATAAGTATGGTTTTGGAGTATCATTTGGAGAATAACATCCTCTAACAGTAGTTGTTATTATGACTCTTAAAGGGTCCTACATGAGATCTAGGCACTTTTGGGCCCTTGACCTTTCAAGCTTAAGAAGCCATAAACAATAGGTATGTGCACCCTAGCAATGATGGAAAAGATCATAAAACATATTAGGTAAAATGGATAATCATCTACAACATCACAACAACATTCATGGGAAAACTAAAAACCACTTACAACCATCAAAAGTAAGGGTTACTACAACAACGAGTGTAGAGTAAGGAGAGAGGAGTGGCCAAGAAAATGAACAATCGAGAAAATGTAGAGTGGCGAAGTGACCTAGAAGTTTGGAAGAAGAGATTAACCAAGATTCCTTGAAAAAGGAACTCATGTCAAAGATGCTTTTTGAGGGAAGTGACCAACATAACAACTCTGTATCACTTCTATTCGAAGTAAATGTAGATGAATGTGAAGATACGTTCTTTCAAGGAGATAGTCCATTAAAGGGGAACCTCCAGGCCTTGTACAGACATATATTAGCATAAATTGCAGTATTATATTTGTTGCATATGCATAACAGTTTGTCTCAAGCTTGACAACGTTGAAAGGCCAAAGTCCAATGGGCACAAGCATATATATGAAGTTTGTGAATGGACAAAGGGCATTTGGAACTCCTCTGAATTAGGTTTGTGTAGTGTTTGTTGTTATGGATTATAGAGACCTATGCATTGGCTCCTTGAATGTACTGAGGACCAAGAGCATTAGACATAGACTCATTAAATCTACAAATATTATTGTTGAAAGGGGGTTACTCCAGTAATAAGAACACCTGCATATCCAAATGCACAACCACCATAATAACTCCAACATTCTACATGTCATCATACTTGCTATATGTGATGTATGATTATAACATATTTCCAGAGATGTGAAAGCATTAGTGACCAAGCATAGTGCTTGTTAGCGCTGGGATTGAGCCCATAGGTTGGGCAGAAAAGGGCTCTCTCCCAGACAACAGCAGAACCGCTTTAGACTGTGCCTTTGGCCCTGCGCAGTCAGATAGGGATCTCTCGTTTGTTTTTCGGGTTTACTTCATGTGGGATATTCGATCAAGAACAGACAGGAGGCCAGACTCCTGAACAGGGCGGGTGCGTTAATATAAGATGCAGGTGGGACTATCAGAGTAAAGAACCATTGGGCAATGGAGTGGAAGGTCCAGGTAGGGAACATATTGCAGGAGTTTATTCATTTTAATCCATAGTTTAGCAAATTTTTTATCAATAAGAGACGTGCGGTAGGGTTTTAATCTCTCAACCAATTTTGAACCTCTTAAGTAGGTTCATCATCATGAGACAAGGATCTTTCTCTTCTTGCACTTAGGAGTTTTTAATAAATAGTTAATAATTCAAAACCGTTTTTATTATTAGTTTTACATCGGTTTTTTTATATATTAAAACGTGTTTTTGTTTTTTAATAAAATTATTATTTAAATTTTTTAATATAAAGTTCAAAATTAAAAAAAAAAATTTAATATAAAGTTTTAAAATTTTTAATAATTATATTTTTTTTTAAGTTTTTTAAGTTTATAAAAAAAAAAAAAATTTTTGTTATAAATTTTGATTTTCTAATTTTAAATTTAAGTTTTAATATAAAAAATTTTAATTTTTTTTTTAACAAAACTCATTTATAATTATTGTTTTAAAATAAATTTTACAATTTATTATAAAGTTTATTTAAAATTTATATTAAAAAGACATTAAGAATATTATGGTAGGTTTTTTAAAAATTAAAATTTTTAAATTATTTTTAAAGGTTTTTAAAAGTAATAATCTTTAAGAGGGTTTTTAATAATCTTCTTATTTTATACTTATTATTTATTTATTTAAAAAAAAAAGTTATATGTTATTAATGTTTTTTACTTTTAATTCTAAATTTATTAAATAGGATCAATTGTTAGGTTAAGTTAAAATGTGACAAATTAAGAAATTTTTAATTAGTTTATTAGAGGTTTTTTCACTGTTTTAAAGGTTTTGTAAGTGTTTTGAGGATAGGTTTCTACGTGTCTTTAAGTTTTAAACCATCATCTCAGTTGAAGTTATTACTGCATTTTTCAATTTCAACGACCTCACGAATTTTCATTTTGTAGTAGTTAGGGACAATCGCTAACACCTTAGAGTTTTCTAAGAATATGCGATGTTTAGTGTTATGGGAGTGTTCTACTATGGCTGAGATTTTTATTCTATCATCCCTTAAATCAACACTATGCTCTTTTCTAACTTAGTTTCAATTGACCTTCCAATCTCACCTATGTAGGTCTCACCACACGAACATGGTTTCTTGGGTCAACAGGATCCTTGGCTTTGTCGAGCAAGTTTTTAACTGAATTTGGAGGAGCGAACGTCACCCTTATGTCTTTTTTCTTTAGGATATTAGCGATCTTATTTATGGTACCATGGATATAAGGAAGGGTGATTTTTGGAAGAGTCATGTCTCTTTCTTTGGTTTTGTGTCTTCTCTTTTTTACGTTATGGAAAACCTTATCAACCTCCTTACCATTATACCATTGTTAATGAGTGATGTTCTAATGTGCTCCAATTCTTCTTTTACATGATCCGTGTCTGAGACCCTCCATGTGCGTGTAGCTAAAGTGTTTACTATACCAATCTTTTGGGATGGATGATGGTGCGATTCAGCGTGAAGATATCTATCCGTATGTGTCTTCTTTCTATAAACTTGATGAGACAGAGATCCATCAGGGTTTTTTGTTATAAGAACATCCAAGAAAAGAAGGGAAATTTTTTCCTCTTTTTCTAAAGTGAACTTGATACTGTCACTTTGAGTGTTTAAATGGATTTGGAACTCCTCTAACCTCTCCTCTCCATGTGGCCAATTGCTGAAAACATCATCCACAAATCTCAACCACCATCTCGGTTTTTGTGGAAACGAATTTAATGTTTTTTCTTCGAAGTATTCCATGAAAAGGTTGGCCACAATTGGTGATAGTGGTGAGCCCATTGCAACGCCTTCCATTTGTTCATAAATTTCCCCTTGGAAGCAAAAATAAGTAGACGTGAGGCATATCTCAACCAAGTGCGCTATTTCAGGATTTGAAACCTTCTTGATGACTTCCACAGCCCCATCGATTGGTATTTTTGTGTAGAGTGAGACTACATCAAAACTGGTTAATAAATCATTTTTCTCCACCTTCCACTCCTTCAATCTTCCTACCAGCTCTGAGGAGTCTTTGACGAAAGAGAAGGTTTTTCCAACCAAGGGTTTTAGAGTTTTTGCTAATTGTTTTGCCATATCATATGTTGGTGATCCTATTGTGTTAACAATGGTTCTAAGTGGAATACCTACTTTATGTATCTTTAGTAAGCCATATATGCGTGGCATAATTGCGTTTTTTGAAATGAGTTTCTTCTTCGTTTCTTATCTAAGGAGGAGCCTTTTATTCCCAAGGTGACGTCTCTTAGATCTTTTTTTATTTTTCTATAGCAGCCACTGTTCAATTGCTCAACCATTTTTGTTTTATAGTCCTCAGCTCTTAAAATGACCGTGGCGTTCCCCTTATCCGCTTTGAGAACCATAACATCTGTCATATCTCAGAGCTCCTCCAATGCAAGTTATTCATTCTTCGTGATGTTATTCTTCGGTGGTCTTGCATTTTTCAGAACTATGGCGCATTCTTGCTGAATGTCCTCTGCGTTGTCATCTGGAAAGCCTTTGATAGTGTCTTCGACCGCGCATATGATATCTTCATGAGGTATTCTGCGTGGTGCAATGACAAAATTTAGACCCCTTTTTAGTAGCTCATTTGTGCCTTCATCGATTTCAACCTCTAAAAGGTTTACCACACAATTTACCGATTGCCCAGCCTCTAGTTGCTGTTCCGAACTCAGCTTAGCAAATTTATGGGACCATTTTTCTGTGGCTCTTTCCCACGCTCTCTGAGCCTTGAGCGTAGTCGCAGCCTCCACAGTAATCCAAAAATCCAGTCGTAGGTCCTTTGCCAGTGACGTGTGCATGCGATAGACTCTTTTGGACAGCTCGTCGATCTCCCTTCTGTTGCATTTTATCTATCCTCTAACAATTTGTAAACCCAGCTCCGTGAAGGCTTGTTCATGTTTCTTCTTTAGATGATGGTGGATTCTTGCCAAACACAGTAAAATCTTATGGTCACGACAGTTTAAAAAAAAGTTAAGTCAGCTGATCGATGGGCTATTTTTATTCTAGTGCATTCAAAGAGTCCTAGCATGTCCCTTCCATGGAGGGCTGCGATCTGTTTATTCATTTTAATTTACAGTTTAGCAAATTTTTTTATCAATAGGAGGCCTGCTGTAATCTCTCAACCAGTTTGGAACCTCTTAAGTAAGTTCATCATCAGGAGACAAGGATTTTGCTCTTCTCACTTGGGAGTTTTTAATAAATAGTTAATAATTCAAAAACCGTTTTTATTATTAGTTTTAAGTAGTTTTTCATATATTAAAACTTGTTTTTGTTTTTTAATAAAATTATTATTTAAAATTTTTAATATAAAGTTTTAAAATTTTAATATAAAGTTTTAAATTTTTTTTAAAATTTTAATAATTATATTTTTTTTAAGTTTTTCTTTATAATTTTTTTTTAAAATTTTTGTTATAAATTTTGAAAAAGCATTAATAACTTATAACTTCTGTTTTTTAGAAAATAAATAAATAATAAGTATAAATAAGAAGATTATTAAAAAATCTCCCTAAAGATTATTACTTTAAAGAACATTTAAAAATAATTTAAAAGTAGTCATTACCTAGTAGAAGATTGAAGTGTAAGAAGGAGCTGCATTGGAGAGTTGAAGATCTCGACGTTTCGAACCCTACTCTAAGATCATCATTAGGAGACACTTGAAGCTTATGGTGAGATAAGATGGCCCAAAAGGTATACATACCCGTTTCTATGAAAAACCAGATAAAAAAGTCGGTTACAGAGGTGATTTATTAAGTTTTCATTTCAAAAATCATTTTATTAAATTAAATTAAGACTTAATAATAAGACAAATGAATTTTTAACCAAAAAATTATAAAACCTTTTTTTTAAATAATTATGTTAAAGTATTAAAGTAGAAAAATAAAAAATAAAATTGTTCAAGAGCTAACAAAAATTCTAAAAAAGGAAAAGGTTTATAGATATTTAGGCAAAGGTGTCTAAAGACAAAAGTAAAAGATTTAAACTTAAAATTTTTAATAACAATAAGTTTTTAATAATAAATTTTAAAAAATTTTATTATTCTTTTTTGTTAAATGTTATGATCAAAGTTTTGTCACAAAGGTTTCAACTAAAACAGTAATTTAAATTTTTAGTCTCAAAATTTTATTTAAAGAATTTTAGATTTTTTTTTAATTTTTAAAAATTTATTTAAAAATTTTTATAATTAATTTATTTAAATGAAAATTCCAAAATGTTTGCCAAAGTTTTAAGGGGGAATTAAATATTAAAGGAAAATGTTCTTTGAAGCTTTCGAACAATTTTTAGGTTTAACATTTTTTTTTTCTTAAAAATTAAAAAGGGGAGGTTTAAAGAACAATATTTAGGGTTTTTTAATTAGGGTTTTTTATTTAAGAGGAAACCTAAGGTAGGGCTAAACTAAGGAAAAAACTCACTTAATAAAAGGGAAACCAAAAACCTGAAGAAGGAAAAACCTTTAACTAAGACTACAGGTGTGGAGTATACACAAGGGAGACTCATTATAATGGGTTTTCTTTAATTTGCAGGGAGTGAAGCAGTGGTTTCCATGAATCACTAATCTTGGCGCCATCATCTCTATTGAGACAATTCTCATTGAGGTTGATTTCAATTTTCTCCCTAATTTTTCTTTTGACTAGGTTGTCTTCCCTAGCAATGACTTTTACATTTTCTTTAATTCTCCCTTAAAACTTTGGCAAACATTTTGGAATTTACATTTAAATAAATTAACTGTAAAAAATTTTAAATAAATTTTTAAAAATTAAAAAAAAATCTTAAACATTTTAAATAAAAATTTGAGGCTAAAAATTTAAATTAATGTTTTAGTTCAAACCTTTGTGACAAAACTTTGATCATAACATTTAACAAAAAGGATAATAAAAATTTATAAAATTTATTATTAAAAACTTATTATTATTAAAAAATTTAAGTTTAAATCTTTTACTTTTGTCTTTAGACACCTTTGCCTAAAATTTTTTAAACCTTTTCCTTTTTTAGAACTTTTGTTAGCTCTTAAAAAAAAATTAATTTTTCTACTTTAATACTTTAACATAATTATTAAAAACAAAGGTTTTATAATTTTTTGGTTAAAAATTCATTTGTCTTATTATTAAGTCTTAATTTAATTTAATAAAATGATTTTTGAAATGAAAACTTAATAAACCGCCTCCGTCGAAAACCTAGAACCGATTTCTTTATCTGTTTTTTCATAGAAACGGGTATGTATACCTTTTGGGCCACCTTATCTCACCATAAGCTTCAAGTGTCTGCTGATGATGATCCCAGAATAGAGTTCGAAACGTCGAGATCTTCAACTCTCCAACGCAACTCCTTCTTACACTTCAATAATTTAAAAATTTTAATTTTTAAAAAACCTACCATAATATTCTTAAAGTCTTTTTAATATAAATTTTAAATAAACTTTATAATAAATTGTAAAATTTATTTGAAAACAATAATTATAAATGAGTTTTGTAAAAATATTTTAAATTTTTTTTATATTAAAACTTAAATTTAAAATTTTAATTTTTTTTTTTTAACTTTAAAAAATATAATTATTAAAAATTTTAAAACTTTATATTAATTTTTTTTAAAATTTTTAAACTTTATATTAAAATTTTTAAATAATAATTTTATTAAAAAACAAAAACAAGTTTTAATATATAAAAAAACCGACTTTAAACTAATAATAAAAACGGTTTTTGAATTATTAACTATTTATTAAAAACTCTTAAGTGCAAGAAGAGCAAGATCCTTGTCTTTTGATGATGAACCTACTTAAGAGGTTCGAAACTAGTCGAGAGATTAAAACCCTACCGGAGGTCTCCTATTGATAAAAAAATTGCAGGAGGTAAAGAATGGCGTAAATTTACAAACATAGGCAAGATAGCTGTCAAGCTTGCAATTAGGAGATATTTAGTGGGAGATTAGTAGATGAGAGGGGACATTCCATTACGCAGAGCATCTACAGGATGAATTCTATGTAACTTTAGAAGAAAAATTAAATGAATATCTGAAACAACAGATGGAGCATAGAATGTATGAAATCCAAACTGTTATACATTCATTTCAGACATGAAAAAAATTAACAAACTGGATTGAACACAGGATGAACATTTCATGTAAAGGAATTACATATTGAAAGAAACAACGACACATGAATCTCTGCCTTGAAAGACAATCCTTCCTCTACAAATTTATTCATAACACAGAAACCAGATATTAATTACAATGGAGAGCCTTAGCCCTTGAAAGTTTCCCAATCAACCTCTATCTCCCTCTATCAGGAGTGTATTTATACTATTTCGGTGCTGAGGTTACTCTCCGAAACAAACCTAAAAATTGTTTCCAGTCACAATCGAATGTTAACTGTCTAGAGAGTGGAACTATCGCCACGATTTACAAATATTCATAGTCATTATGGAGCTATAGTGCATGGTAATGTGAACTGATAGCACAAATCTTTCTTCATCCTAGTAACATGAAAGCGATATCTATGTTTCTTTCTGATGATCTGTTTCCAACTCGGACCATTTTAGACATGCCTTTCTGCCTCTTTTGACCAGTATGCCTCTTTCAGACCATGTTGCTCAAAGGATGACAAGAAAAGTCGTGCTTTAGCGCTTGACCATTTTCCCAGCCCTTCCTTCGTCTGGTAACACGGTTATATGAGGGAACCAAGAAAAGGGTGGCCATGCACTTGCTAATGATAAATGTCTTAAGAGATTTATCATCCTTGTACCACTTTCTCCCTCCTACAAGGAGGGTTTTCTTGCAGGACACGTAGATGGGTGTGTGTTTGACCTCCTCCTCACCCATGGTAAAGTTGTTAAGTGGAGACTATAGGGGCAGTGATGAAGGCTTCAGACCTCTACTATCCCAGATCGAGCATTTGCTCCAATAGCCCAGCCACCATTGTGTGTTGGGACTTCGGAGGTCGTGACTGCAATTGGAGGTGTCGGAGAAGCATCCTTGGGATGTAAAAACCCATGCACAGTGCATCTGAAGGTAGGGCTGTGTGAAAATAGTTGAACCTCCCTAGGTGTTTAAAATCTGTGCCCCGGTGGTTAGCGCTTTTCTAGCGTAGATAGCCAAGATGGTGAAGAAACACAATTTTATGTTCACCAACCATCAATACCCCCTCTTGAGCCAACTTCTCAAACCACACAAACATGGCTATCTATGAAAGGGAGCAACACTTCTCGTAATTCAACCTCTATCCCCCACCGTATGTGCATTTCCATACTTCAACGATTTCAAAGGATGACACTATATAGGGCCAACCGAAACGACCTGGAGAAGGCTATACTCTTGAATACCGGTCGACATGACAGTAGCATGTGTGATGCTAGGGTGGGGATATTCTCCTCTAATATTTAATTATCTTATCTAATATGGGTAGGATTTTAAGCACTTCCCGCGTGGCTGTCTAGATGGTTTTAAAGAATGTGGATTTGACCTTTCTTGCCTTTTCATTCATTGTGATGGTGGCACTGAGTGGACTCAGTTCGCGGTGTCTTTTCACTTCGTGTAGATGGTTGATTCATCCCTTCAAAACCTGAACTTCCTGCTTCTCTACTATTTTTCCTACGTGAGCCACGTGCCAGACCTGTGGAGTTGGGGGAATTAGTGTCATTGGATGGGACCTTTTCCTTAGGTTTATCACAAATGGCGTTGGGGAAATCGGCCAATCCCTTCCACTGTCATCTCTGCACTGGATATAAACCTTGCAGCCTTGAGGCCTCCTCGGCCCTTCAATTTGGGGAACCTTTCACGTCCATTGTCCACGTTTCTTTACTTCTGCCACCAACTTCTCCTCTCTTGATACAATGAGCAGCTTTAGATCATGGTGTGCTCTTATCTGTCGATCATGATCGACCCTTCCATGCAATCTTCGATCTGAGTGGGCCTTACCACCTCTTTGTGCATCGGGACCGTGATGTTGTCCACGCTAGTTCAAATCATGAAAAGAACCTCGACCATAGATCTATTCCCTTCTTTGTCGTGACCATTGATATTTGCAGCCGGTACCACTTTTCGCAATTTGGAATCACGACTTTATCTGCACAAGTTTGGACCGCAAAATCAGCCAGGGCTGCAGATCCGCTTCTGCTCTCATCTCTGCTGTCAGATGCTTCTGCCCTTTAACTTGTTTCACAATTTGGGAAAGTTCCTTCTACCAAGCCTGTTTTCTCAGCGAAACTGTCCCAGGTCGTCGATCAGGATTCGCCTTGATCTCGGCCTTTCATTGTTTTCCCATTTTAATAAACTTTTGCAAATGCCAAATTTGACCATTCCTTTGCGTTTTTGGCCAAGACCACTTTCTGTTGTCACTCTTCTTCATCATGATCCCAGATCATTGGTCTATGATGACTTTCTCTATCACTTTCGCTACTGCATGTCTTCACCTCTGGAGGAAGCTACCACCATAAATCGAGCTCTCTTGTTTATCTGACGGTCTAAAATGATGGAGAATGTGCATTTGATAATTTGAAGGGCATTCATATAATTTTCTAATTAGCTGGATCCTTTTGAACTCTGTCAAGCCCATAAATCAACTATTGCAAATGGAGTGTTAATAGTGCCCATCCATGTATATTGCCAAATCCTTTAGGAACGCACATTTATAATACATTATATAAATATTTGTGAGCATATCATAGTGCCCATGTATAACATGATATTTTGTGAGCCTACCCAATACATGTTAGGAAAAGGCAATGCAAGCAATAAGTGAGAATGGATACTTGTATGTAACTAAAAGAGGGGCATACATTAGAATTTTTAGGGCTACCAAATGCTCATGCCTATTACCCAAACTCATTCTTGTCAAGCTTTTTCTTTAGGAAGTAGGAAACATTTTCAAGTTTTTTGCTTATAAGTCTTTCCAAGTTTTTTGCTGGTATTTTGCTATGTTTTTGCCAATTCGGTTTTTGGCCATGGTGAAGGTAAGAACCAACAGGTATTTGTCAGACATGTCTTTCTCTAGTGAGGGGAGTTTGGGAAGGCTAGAGGAAAGTGAGACATACAGTAGGTCAACAAGGGCTAGATCAACTAGATGTCAGAAGATCAGAAGAAAATTCAATAAACGCATGATATTTTTTCTCAGAGGGGGGTCATGTTCCTATGATGATGAGATAGTGGGAGACATTGAGGTGCCCTCAAGGTACAAACACCTAGTGAAACAATTGGTGCCTAGGGATCTTCCTCAAGTAAACATTGATTTTTGTGTGAATGAAAGGATATATAGAATTGCACCGTCGACATTGCATGGATTGGGGTTGTTTTTCATGGACGACATAAAGGTTGGATACGGTAGATGTACAGAATTGATGGAGTATGTTGGACCCTTTTTTTTATGTATTTGTAACTTTGGAATGTATTCACTTGTATATCTTATGTATTGTACCCCGATGTTTATTCCAGGAAGTATCTATAATATAATTGAGTCATGTCATGCCCCGTTCTTCCGATCGGGAGATTCAATAATGTAACAAGTCATGTAAATTCATTGAGGTTAACCCTCCATTGTAATTTGGGGCAATAGTCCCCATAGTTGTGTCAAGGTCAACCCTCCTTGTTGATCGGATGGCAAAGTCCCCATAGTTGTGGGGCACTAGGGTTATTAGACTCTCCTAGAGATGTCAGCTATAGTAAGTAATTGTTAAGTGGGGCCGACATGTTAAAGTGGACATCAAGTGAATGGAAGAATATAAATAGAGAGCGAGCCTCTCTATTTATCACACACACACTCATTCATTGGGACACATGAGTGAGAGAGAAGAAGCTCTATTAAGTGTGAGAGAGAGAACAAGCTATGGAGATCATCTTTTTTGTTTTTGGGTTTTACTGCTACCATTGGTGCTCATTATATCTCTGAGGTAGTTGTGGGTTTTTCTCCTTTATGGTTTCCCCAAGGAAAATTATTTGTGTCTCTTGTCTCTTGTGTTTTATTGTTGTGCATGTTATTCTCTCAGTTAAAGATCCTAAGATGATAATGCGAATGATAAAAATCTAACATGGTATCAGAGCTAACCTGAGAAGAAGACATTGTGCAGCTACAGAAGCTAGGGCTTCTTACTTTTTGGGTCTCTCTCTACAATCCATCAGCAAAAGTATGCTAGGCTGACTCTCCATTGAAGCGTGCATCTTTCTGTTGAAGCGAAATTCGATTCCGGACATTTTGAGTTTTTGGTGTGGTAAATTAGGGCTTCTTACAGAAGAGGAATTTTTGAGTGAGCCTGGCATAGGATTTCTCTCCTCATAAAAATCTAATTTTAGATACCTGGGGCGATATTTTTGGTTGGGTGAAACTCTGGGAAAGTCAAACCTTAGCTTGACCTCAAGCTGGAAAAACCCTAAATACTAAAACTGATAAGTTTTTGTACATTCACTATATATTGGGATTGGAGAAGGATCAGAAGCTGAAACATGTATATGTCGAAGATAAAATTATGATGTACATTGTATCCAACATTCAACCTTTGATTCGCTATATTCCAGGAGATATGATTCCTCCAAGTTAGGGTTCGAGCCTCTTCCAAGATTCATCCCTAAACAGGACATTTGGGACAAACTGCTATATCTCGGGATACAAAGGTCCAAATTAAATTTCTAAAGATGTTCCAAATAGGGCACGAAATTTAATTTTTGTTTTTCAAGTCTCATACCTAGAAGATGAAACAGTGACATGTGGCAATCTTTACAACTTCGTTGTTCTGAACAGTCCTGAAACAGGTCACATTGGGAAAATGATCATAAGTCCCAATTGGTGAAACCAGTTTTGATGAAACCTATGGTGTTTGAACAAGGATAGGTGAGGATACCTTAGTATGAAGTTTTAGACATATAGGAGTAGTAATTTCATAGATACTAGAGAAACAGTATCAGGAATTTCTGCAGAAGAAATTGGAAAACTAGGGCTTCCTGTTTCGAGAGCTTCCCTCCACTGTTTTCAGAAAAGCAGTACATTGGATATCTTTCCTTGAAGAGATATATATTTCTATCCAATTAGATCTAAAATATTCCAAGTTTTAAAAGTTAAGGTTTCTTTGACAAACCCTAGATCAGCCAACTCTGGAACCAGGACTGACACCTTCAATAAGTAAGATCTAATCTTTTTCTATTTTCATTTGAGGTTCTCATTTCAAAGTGATCTAGCACATCAGCTTGATGATAATATTGTTGAAGTTAACAAATTTCAAGCATGGAATTATATGATCTCTCTAAAGAAAATGAATTGGACACCTACATAAGAAGAGAGGTTCCAGTTCTAGAGGGAGATGAGGCTCAAAGCCTTACACAAGAAGAACTTGGTCAAGGCCAAGAAGATCATTGCTAATTCAATCATGGATCACCTTGTATCACAATTGTCTTCTCTAAAGACACTGAAGATGTTTGATTCCTTCACCAAGCTATTTGAAGCGATGAACATAAATCAGAATATGACTTTGAGAAAATAGTTGAAGAATGTGAAGATCCAAAATGCAGAGACCATACAGTTATACTTTACAAGGGTCTCTCAAATCAAAGAACAACTTGTAGAAGTAGAAGAAGAAGTGGATAATATAGAAGTGGTGATAGCCACCTTGAATGGCCTCCCAGGATCATGGGATTCATTCATGCGAGGAATGTGTGCCATAAGGAAGTGATTACTTTCAGTAGACTCTGGGAAGAGCACACACAAGAAGAAGAAGCTCAACTCATAATAAGAGAAGAGAATATTGGAGCAGCTGAAGATCAATCTCTCACCATCCAAAGAAGATCCCTCAAGTGATCAGGAATATGAAGAACTCAACTCTTGAAGAACCTCCTATCCATCTTAGCATTTGGGTAAGAAATAATGCTATTATGAATGAAGAAGATGATGAAGCTAAAGGATAAAGAAGGAGTCTACCCACGAAATAAATAAAGATAAGTATTCAATTGTCATTTCATGTTTTTGTTATGCAATTTGTTTATATTCAGTTGATCACTAGTACAAAAGCGCAGATTTTTCCACGGAGGTTTTCCATGTTTCCTACTTTTTGGTGTAAAATCCGATGTAACAGGAACGAGGCATCATTGTATCCATGCCTAGCCGTCGCTGTATCCACGCCTGGACTCTTAGACGTTGCTGTATCCACGCCTAAACTCTTGGACGTCACTGTATCCACGCCTGACCGTCTCTGTAGCGATGATGCCGTCTTTTGTTGACTTTTTTTTACTCCATTAACATCGATTTGATTTTGAAAATCCATTATAACCAATACAAAATGGTTGGTAAATTCACCAATATTCTAAATGAAATATCCAATCGAGAAACCTGTATAATCACATAAAATTGCCTCAATTTTAACTT
>LPNX010089674.1:185062-211201 GCA_001517045.1 Pseudotsuga menziesii | reverse complement strand
ACTTGACCACCATATCAATTTCCCTCTTGATAATAGGCTTTATTGTGGACTCACCATTTGCCAACTGAACTACAAAATTGAAGTATGCTTTCACAGTAGGAGCATCAAATGACAGGAATGCCTTCTCTAGACCCACAAGCAATGCATCAAGAATGTGATCACAAAGTTCTCTTGATTTTGAATTAGATGAAGGTGACACCAGAGCATTGATGAAAGCAATAGCCGAATCTCTTACTGAATTAGAGATTCCTGTTGGCAAATTACCTACAGCTGATTGAGCAGTATATCCTAGCAGCATTTTTTCCAACCATGAAGCCAAATAATATGAATCCATCAATAAGAACTTTTCTTGCAAGGTGTGTTTCAAGTTAATATAACTCGGATCACCTGTTAAAAGATTAACAAACAGCTGTAGCACCTTCGTATTCACTGACTCATTATGGCATCCATCCAAAGCATCAATTAAAGGCAAAAAGTTACCATTGCCTCCAAGAAATTCCCGGAACTTGTTGGATTGGTTCAACATCAATGGGTCTTCAGTGTTCCCCAAATAAAACTTAAGCAAAATGACTTTACTAGGATCCGTTCTCAGGAATTACACCATATCAGTTACACTTGTAAGTACATGCTCTTTAATAGATAAGTTAACCTCCTTGCTTGAGTTCATTTCTTTTACCAGGCTTTCCATGTTCTTTAGCAAAAATAGATCACTATACATACAGATCCAATTCCTCTGTTTTTGTTGCCCCGGCTTTTGAACCTCTGCTACTAGCTCTTGAACAGGCTATAGCTCTATAACTCGGTTTCAAACTGTTACTGGGTATCGATCTTTATTACATGATGCATCCATCCTTGTCTCTACTCCAGGTACCCTTACTTCTGCTGCTATCTTAGCTACCGGTAGTGCCTATGTTCTTTTCTTTGCGATTGGTGCTTATTCTATTATAGATAAACTCGAACACGAAGGTCATAAGCACGATAACAAAGGTGAGAATCTCTACTAGCTGAGGACTCGATACCAGTATTAGACTATGACGCACGAGCATAAGAATCTTCATCTCAATTAAGAACTATTCCAGCCACCTCTGTCTATGCTACTGCTTGCACCTATGCCTTAGCTTCTTCCATGGCTACTGGCTCTAGAACAACTGCATCCTCAACCGGTGCCATTGGTGCTACTACTGAATTGGTTAGTGCTGCTGAAACGGCTGCTTCTTCAACGGCTTATTCAAATAATTCCATTGACTGATGATGCAAATAGGATGGAGCTGATCCTACAAATAGGATTGAACAAAATTTTACATTTGTATTTTTTTCTAAAAAACAGTTTTATCCGTCGGAGTTCTAAATCATCACTGAGTTCTAAATTTACATGTTTGTACTGTGTGCATATTGCCATAAATCTCCCGCATATGCATAGACATTGAAACTGGTTTCTGTGCTGTTTCTGTTCCTTGTTTTAGATACTTTGTAATGGCTTGCAATTTCACTAATCCATCCATGGAAAACACTGAATTTTCTCATGCATTATTTGTTTATTGTTTGGCCCTAACATGTAAAAGTTTGGAATTTTACCTGAGACATGCAGCTGCAGTGCAGAAAGAGATACAGAGTGAGACTGATAGGGTAGCTGGACATACAAAGAAGATTTCCCCTTCACCAATTCATCTTAGCATATATTCTCCACATGGTAGGCATCTCTGGTTCATATTCAAAATTCCACTATAATATCTGGCTTTAATCTTATTGCTTTGGTTTACTGAATATGCTTGAAGGTATTTCAAAGTTTATGCAATCTAATCTTTGATATTCATTTTGTTCATATACCGAATATTAATGGACTTTGATTATGAGCTTGTTATCTGTGGCCAGCACCTTCAGTTTCTTTTCTACTTTTACTTCATCTGTTATTTGTGTTTTATTAATCCATTAACCCTAAACCCTAACACTTATAAGCAAGTTGAAGTTGAAGCTTTGTTGCAGAATTTCTGGGAATGATGCATGGCAACTAGTTTCTTAGACCAGGATGACTGCTTGTGTTGTTTCTTTCTTTTTTGAACTTGTCACCTTTTCCCCACTTGTCCTTCAGTTTGTTTCACTTGTCCTAGGTTAAGAACCAGCCTATCAGTTAAGCACACAAAGTTGCGAATTTGATATGAACGATACACACCATACAAATTTCTGAGGAAAATAATGGTTGTCCACCTTCATTTCTTTCTCTTTTGAACTTTGATCAGCTGTTACCACTCATCCTTTGGACTTGTTCTATAGAGTTTTATTATGGTTTTCAAAAGATTGCGCAACTAAATCTTATTTAGAGGATATATATATATATATATTTTAAATTCTTCTTATATTACATTAATCAAGATACATTTATAGGGTAAGGGGAATTGAGAGTAGGTATAGTCTGCCCGTCGCAGGTGTAGCATCCCTGTCACTATTCCTGGGGTTTGCATTTAAAAAAAAAAAAACTTATACAAAGCGTGGATACAGCGACGGCCAGGCGTGGATACAGAGACGGCAAGGCGTGGATACAGAGACGGCAAGGCGTGGATACAGAGACGGCAAGGCGTGGATACAGAGACGGCAAGGCGTGGATACAGAGATGACAAGGCGTGGCTATAGCGACGTCTTATTCCTGGGTTTGCATTTTTTTTAAAAACCTTATACAGAGCATGGATACAGAGACGGCCAGGCGTGGATATAGAAACGGCTTAGACATCTAACGAAATATAGAACATTGTCGCTCTTGCAACGCAAATTAGGGGTCGTCTCTATTGCGACGGAATTGTTTCCATGGAAAAAAAAACACTTAGATGTGGCAATATCCACGATTTTCCATGGATATTGCCACGTTTTGCCGTGGAAAAATTGATCACTTGTACTAGTGGATGTATTATGCATGATAGAATGTTGGCATTAATGAAAATATACTACTAATATGCATGTGATGGGAAAGATCATGTAAAATCACCTATAAGTAAAGAATGATGAGACTTGTTCTGAAGAACAAGTAACAACAGTTCAAGATGAAGAATAATACGACGAATGCAGCGACATCATTGATGCAGAACCTTCAAGCCATGAAGAAGTAACCAAGAAGAAAGGGAAGACCGGTTCAAGAAGAATGATGTCTAGAATGCAGTATCGATACATGAAGAGAAGTTCGTAGTTCCATCATGCAGTAGATGGAAACATCATGGGATACAAGAAAATATTCATAGCATGAGGCATAGACTATGAAGAGACATTTACAACCACTAGAAATACACATGACAGGAAGAATCATGGGTACAAATGAAAGAAGTCCTTGTACAAGCTCAGAAGACACCCATGGGATAACACATACATAAGGAGCTTGATGAAGATTTGAACCTTTGCGACAAGGCTGAAGATAAAAGTCTATAGAGGATGACAAGCTCACATATGGGTGCGAGAAGAACTTTTAAAAAAGGTTCAATATATAGGATCTTGGTATCCAATGATCCTAGATGGATACATAGAACATTAGTAGTAGAGGAAGCTACTTGTCACTTCGGTACAGAATGTTTTAGTGTATAGAGTATGAAAGATAGAGTGAGTATGATGCTTCTCTTTAGAGGGAGTGACTGCAGAAGATCCCGAGGTTCGACATGGTATGACAGGATGGACAGATTACTAATGAATCTAGGATTTACTGAGAGTAAAGAGGATTCCAAACTTTTCTTCAAGGTTGAAGATGGAAGACCAGTGATGCTCTTGTTATATGTCGATGACTTGTTCCTGACAGAAAAGAGGAACTCGTTAAATTTGCAAGAAGAAGAATTACTGGCAAGTTTGAGATAAAGGACTTGGGGATGACACACTATGTTCTAGGCATGGAGGTATGGACAAGGGAAGTATGCAATAGAGACCCTAAAGAGTTTCAAGATGATGGACTGCATGACCACACCTATGACATTGAACCTGAAGCTATTGAGTAATGCTTCATCAAAGATGGTTGACGCTATGATGTATCGTCAGATGATTTATTCCTTGATGTGCCTGTCAAATATGAGACCAGATATTTTCTTTGCTGTGAACACATTGAGACATTTTCACCTGATGATTGCAAAGCATGCAATGAGGTACCTGAAGGGTACAGTTGATTATGGGCTCAAGTATGAGGCGAATCAGAAGATTAACCTGGACAGTTATGAGGATTCGTATTGGGAAGGCAGTGCCATTGATAGGAAGAGCACTTTGAGGTGCTACTTCAGTATGGGATCAAATATGATCTCTTGGTTTGGCAGGATGGAGTCCTACATGGTAGTGAGTACAATTGAGGAAAAGGATGTTGCCACTTGTGATTTTGGAGGTAGTATGTTTCTTTTGAAAACTACTATTTGATTTGGTTGATCTGACTTGCATTTTTGTATGATGCAGAGAGGAGCAGTGATCCAGATCGATATCTCTCAAAAGAGGGATTTCTAACATAGCTGATGAGACAGGTTGTCTGAGCATAAATACTGGTGAAGATCATAGGTTGCTCAGATGTAAATGGTCCTATAGGTTGTCCTCGGATGTAATTGGTCCTGGTGAAGCTCACAGGTTATCCTTGGATGTAATTAACCCTGATGTGATTCTATGCTAGAAATGGCCAAAGTGAAGTTTGAGTACTTCAGGGAGAATCTTGGTGTTCTCTAGATCGAGGTTCCGTCCAAAGGGAAATGATGAGACCTAGATCCATCCTGACATGGTGAGAGGATTAGGTTCCTTCCATGGTCAGATGTAAGGGCCAATCCATTCTGTCATGGTGAGAGGATTGGTTCCTTCCATTTTAGATGTGAGTGCTGAGCCATTCTGATGTGATTGTAGGACTGGTTCCTACATGATCAGATATAAGTGTTGAATTCCATTCTTGGAATGGAGGCACCTGGTCAGTTACCATGAATGCTCAGCTTAGTGCTAAGTTGCCATTCTCTGGGAGAATGGAGGCACTTGGTCAGTTACCAGGAAAACTCAGTTTGGGACTGAGGGCCATTCTGATATGACTGTGGGATGTAGTCTTACATGATCAGATGTGAGTGCATGGCCATTCTGATGTGATTGAGGGATGTGTTCCCACTTGATCAGATATAAGGGCTGATGCCATTCTTTGGGAGAATGGAGGCACCTGGTAAGTTACCAGGAATCCTCGAACTGGGACTAAGAGACCTTTCGATGCGGTGTTTTTTAACATGGTCAAATGTAAGTGCTGAGCTATTCCGATGAGGTGTTTTCAAACATGGTCAGATATAAGTGCTGAGCCCTTTTGATACAGTGTGTTTGAACATGGTCGGATATAAGTGCTGAGCCATTCTGGCACGATGTGTTTACACATGGTCAGATGTGAGTGGTGGACCTTTCTGACAAGATGAGGTCAGATGTGAGTGTTGGGCATGCCTTTCTAACAAGATGAGGTTAGATGTAAGAGCTGGGTGGGCCATTCTAACTTAGGGTCAGATATGAGCACTGAATACCTACATGAAGGGTAGGCCTACAACCAGCATGAAAAAGGGTTGGCTCTATAGAACTTCCCGTGATGAGAAGAATGAAGAGATAGCACCATTTGATTGAGATAGGAAAAGTAGTAATGATGATGATGATTTAGTGATGATCCAGCAGTGATGATCTAGATCAAGTGATTATCCAGACTTGATGATGATCCAGCAGTGACGATCCACATCAAGTGATGATCCAGACTTGATGACGATCCAGTAGTGACGATCCAGATCAAGTGATGATCTAGACTTAATGATGATACATCAGTGATGATCCAGACTTGATGATGATCTAGCAGGGACGATCCAGATCAAGTGATGATCCAGACTTGATGATGATCCAACAGTGACGATCCAGAATAAGTGATGATCCAGACTTGATGATGATCCAACAATGACGATCCAGAACAAGTGATGATCCACACTTGATGATGATCCAGCAGTGACGATCCAGATCAAGTGATGATCCACACTTGATGATGATCCAGCAGTGACAATCCAGATCAAGTAATGATCTAGACTTGATGATGATCCAACAGTGATGATCCAGTGATGATCTAGATCCAATGATGATCCAAACATGATGAATATGAATTGACAATGAAGATGACTTGAAGATGAAGATGAATTCATGATGATCCAGACGATATAGAGAAGAAGACTTGTGCTGATAAATTGTGTCGAGAGAATACCTTCCTAGTTAAGAGGGAGTGTTGATGTATTCACTTGTATATCTTATGTATTGTACCCCGATGTTTATTTTGGGAAGTATCTATAATGTAATTGAGTCATGTCATGCCGCAATGTTTCGATTGGGAGATTCAATAATGTAACAAGTCATGTAAATTCATTGAGGTTAACCCTCCATTGTAAGTCAGGGCAATAGTCCCCATAGTTGTGTCAATGTTAACCCTCCTTTTTGATCGGAGGGAAAAGTCCCCACAGTTGTGGGGCACTACGGTTATTAGACTCTCCTAGAGATGTCGGCTCTAGTAAGTAATTGTTAAGTGGGGCCGACATGTTAAAGTGGACATCAAGTGAACGGAAGAATATAAATAGAGAGTGAGCCTCTCTATTTATCACACACACCCTCACTCATTGGGGTGCATGAGTAAGAGAGGAGAATCTTTCTCAAGTGTGTGAGAGAGAATAAGTTGTGGAGATCATATTTTCTATTTTTGGGTTTTACTACTGCCATTGGTGCTCATTCTATCTCTGAGGAAGTTGTGTGGTTTTCTCATTTATGGTTTCCTCGAGGAAAATTATTTGTGTCTCTTGTCTCTTGTGTTTTATTGCTATGCATGTTATTCTCTTAGTTAAATATCCTAAGATCATAATGTTAGCTTAGAATGATAAAAATATAACACCTCTTACAACTACAGTGATTGGATGCGCTTGGTCCAATATACACGAAGTATGCGTAGATATAGGTTGTCAACGAATTATATACAACTGAAAGACAAAGCTCAAAATAAAGGAGCAACATTGTACATGGATGGAAGGCCAAAAACAACTGGTAATATTGTAGGGTTTATAAACAGTACACAACCGGGTTCTACACTTAAGCAACCCAACTGCATATTTGAGTCGCGTGAAGGAAACCGTGTCTTTGTATGTGCAATTAAATCAATAGTTGTTGGCCAAGAACTGATTATTAATTACAATTTAAATCTTGTAGATTCAAACACGGTTAGTATGGTTATGGTACATCCAATAATTTAACCAACCTTTTATTAATTATTTTAACATCTATAGGATTTTCTGTTAGCATATAATTGTAATTTTCTACTTTTCTCATTTCTTTAGGTAATTTTTAGTATGTTTTTGATGCAGTGTTCTCTCAGAGGCACCTCCTCTCTGTAGATGTTTGTTGACCTGAGTCAAGGCGACATGTATACATCTATATTTCCAATGTAATAAATTTAGGATGGACATACATATATGTTGTTATGTATTTTCATTAGTATATTCGGTTCGTTTATATAATATATTTATTTTCCATGTAGAGTGTTGATCAGGGAAGTCAACCAGCTATTGATCAACCGGCTAAAGCATCGGGGCAACAGGAAAACATGAATGTAATTCTCCATTTCAAATACTTTAAAATCGTAAACATGTATATCGTGTAGCATAATGTTTATTTTGTTATGTATTTTTTTGTTTTTATGTTTGCGTTCATGATGATGATGTTGTCTACTTTTTTTGGAGGTTGACCGGGGAAAGTCCCCAACTATTGATTAGACAACTGGAGCCTCGAGGAAACCAGTAAACCTAAATGTAATTCCACATTCTAAATACTTCAAAAATGTACACATATAAAACATGTAGCATGGTGTTTATTTTTGTTCTGTATTTGTTAGCTTTTACATATTGTGTTAATTGTGATAATGTTCTCTACTTTTTTTGCATGTGGCAGGTCAAGGTAGGTCCCCAGTTGTTTCTCGGACCACACCCTCATTTAGGAATCAGGTAATCCTACATGTAATCCTATGAATCTATCATGATAGACAATTTTTGTTAATATAATTGTTTGCGCACACTATTGCTTCAAAGACTAAGCAATTTTTTATATATTTTTGTTCCAGATAGGGGATTCTGTTGATGTATTTGTAACTTTGGAATGTATTCACTTGTATATATTATGTATTGTACCCCGATGTTTATTTCGGGAAGTGTCTGTAATGTATTTTAGTCATTTCATGCCCCGATGTTCCTATCAAGAGATTCAATAATGTAAACAATTCATGTAAAGTCACTATGGGTAATCCTCCTATTGATCAATGGTTAAAGTCCCCACAGTTGTGGGGCACTAGGGTTATTAGACTCTCCTAGAGATATCGGCTCTAGTAAGTAATTGTTAAGTGAGGCCAACATGTTAAAGTGGAAATTAAGTGAACGAAAGAATATAAATAAAGAGTGAGCCTCTTTATTTATCATACACACACTCACTCACTGGGGCACATGAGTGAGAGAGAAGTTGCTGGGACAAGAGAGAGACTACTACTGTCGGGAGATCATCTTTATGTTTTTGGGTTTTACTTTTGGTGTTGATTCTATCTCTAAGGAAGTTATAGGGTTTTCTCCTTATGGTTTCCCTGAGGAAAATTCTTTATGTCTCTTGTCTCTTGTGTTTTATTGTTGTGAATGTTATTCTCTCAGATAAGATCCTAAGATAATGCTAGCTTGAATGATAAAAATCTTACATGGTAGCAGAGCTAACCTGAGAAGAAGACATTGTGCAGCTGCAGAAGCTAGGGATTCTTACTTTTTGGGTCTCTCTCCACAATCCATCAGCAAAAGTATGCTAGGATGACTCTCCATTGAAGGGTGCATCTTTCTGTCGAAGCGAAATTCGATTTCGGACATTTTCAGTTTTTGGTGCGGGAAATTAGGGCTTCTTACAGAAGAGAAATTTTTGAGTGAGCCTGGCATAGGATTGCTATCCTCATCAAAATCGAAGTTTAGAGACTTGGGTCGATATTTTTGGTTGGGTGAAACTCTAGGAAAGTCAAACCCTAGTTTGACCCCAAGCTAGAAAAACCCTAAATACTAAAACTGATACATTTTGGTAAATTCGCTATATCTTAGGATTGGAGAAGACTCGGGAGTTGAAACTTTCACAAGCCAAAGATAAAATCCTGATTTACACTGTGTCCAAATGTTAGCCTCTGGTTCACTATATTCTAGGAGATATGATCCCTCCAAGTTAGGGTTCCATCCTCTTCCAAGATTCATCCCTAAACAGGACACCTAGGGAGAATTGCTATATCTCGAGTTACGAAGGTCCAAATAAAATTTCTAAAGATGTTCCAGAAAGGCTACAGATTGTACATTCTGTGGTCAAAGGTACATGTGGAAGTTTGTACAACTTCGCTGTTCTAAACAGTCCTGAAATAGGTCACCTTGGGAAAACTCTCATAAGTCCCAATTGGTGAAACCAATTCTGATGAAACCTGTGGTGTTGGAACAGGGATAGGCAAGGCTACTTTAGTGAGAAGTTTCAGACATAGAGGAGAAGTAATTTAGGAGATATTGCAGAAATAGTATCAAGCATTTTTGCAAAAGAAATTAGAAAACTAGGGCTTCCTGTTCCGGGATTTTCCCTCCACTGTTTTTAGAAAATGAGTACATTGGACATCTCATCTTGAAGAGGTCTATCTTTCTATCCAATCAGATCTGAAATATTCTAGGTTTTGAAAATGAGGGTTTCTCTAACAAAGCTTAGCTCAGCTAGCTTCGAAACCAGGATGTACACCTCAAATTGGTAAGATCTAATCTTTTGCTATTTTCATTTGAGGTTCTCATTTCAAAGTGATCTATCAAATCATATTGATGATAAACTTGGTGAAGTTGACAACTTCCAAGCATGGAAGTATATGATCTCTCTGAAGAAAATGAATTGGACACCTACATGAGTAGAGAGGTTCCAGTTCCAAATGGAGATGAGGCTCAAAGCCTTACACAAGAAGATCATTGCTGATTCAATCACAGATCACCTTACACCACAAGTGTCTTCCCTAATGACAGCGAAAGAGATGTTTGATTCCTTGACCAAGCTATTTGAAGGGAAGAAAATAAATCGAAAGATGAGCTTAAGAAACTAGTTGAATAATGTGAAGATTCAGAATTCAAAGACCATATAATCATACTTTACGAGGGTCTCTCAAATCAAAGAATGACTTGCAGCAGTAGAAGAAAAAGTGGAGAATGCAGAAGTGGTAGCCACCTTGAATGGCCTACCAAGATAATGGGATTCATTCATGCGAGGAATGTGTGCCAAAAGGAAGTGATTACTTTCAGCAGACTCTGGGAAGAAGAATAATCTTGACTCATAATAAGAGAAGAGAATATGGGAGCAACTAAAGATCAAGCTCTCACCATCCAAAGAAGATCCCTCAAGTGATGAGGAATATGAAGAACTCAACTCTTGAAGAACTTCTTATCCACCTTATAATTTGGTAAGAAACGATGCTATGATGAATGAAGAAGATGATGAAGCTGAAGGCTCAAGAAGGAGTATACCCATGAAACGAATAAAGATAAGTATTCAATCGTCACTTCATGATATTGTTTTGTTATGCATTTGTTTATATTCAGTTGATGTATTATACATGATAGAATGTTTTCACTAATGATAGTATACTACTAATATGTATGTGATGGGTAAGTAGCTCATGGTTCTATACAACTCTCCATTGTTACTTATCTAGAATGAAACCTCTTTGATTACATATTGGATTAGTGCACAATCTCAATGTTGTCCTGGTAGAGATGGAAGGCATCTAGAAAAGTTTCCATGAGATATGGATGAATGTTGTATTGGCTAAAATAGTTGCATAATCATATATCTTGATGCAAAAGAATTTTTCATTATGAATATACCTTATGAAATGTTTCTAACCATACAACTAATGCATTTGACTTGTAGGAAATATCGCCTACAAGCAAAGAAGAATGACACTTGTTCCGAAGAACAAGTGACGACAATTCAAGATGAAGAATAATATGATGAATGCAGTGACATCATTGATGCAGAACCTTCCAGCCATGAAGAAGTAACCAAGAAGATAGGGAAGACCAGTTCAAGAAGAAATATGTCTAGGATGCAGTATTGGTACATGAAGGGAAGTTCATAGTTCCATCATGCAGTAGATGGAAACATAGTGGGATACACGGCAAGATTCATGGCACAAGGCATAGACCATGAAGGATTTGGATATGATGCACTACTTTCTAGGCATGGAGGTGTGGACAAGGGAAGTATGCAGTAGAGATCCTGAAGAGGTTCAGGATGATGGACTGCATGTCCATGAACACACCTATGGCATTGAACCTGAAGCTATTAAGTGTCTCTTCATCAGAAAATGTTGATGCCACGATGTATCGTCAGATGATTTGTTCCTTGATGTACCTGACGAATACGAGACCATATAAGTTTGCTTTGCTGTGAACACCTTGAGCCAGTTCCTGACAGATATGAGACATGTTCACTTGATTGCTGCAAAGCATATTTTGAGGTACCTAAGGGGTACAATTGATTATGGGCTCAAGTATGAGGCGAAATAGAAGATTAACCTGGAAGGTTATATTGATTCAGATTGGGAAGGCAATGCCATCGATAGGAAGAGCACTTCAGGGTGTTGCTTCAGTATGGGATCAGGTGTGATCTCTTGGTTTAGTAGGAAGCATTCCTGTGTGGCATTGAGTATAGATGAAGCAGAGTATGTTGCAGTTTGTTCAGCTAGTTGCGAGGCAATATGGCTAAGGAAGCTACTGTCTGATTTATTTGATCTCTAATTGAATGCTACTTATATTGCGACAACTAGAGTTGTGTGAAGTTGTCTAAGAACCTAGTGTTCCATGACAAGTCGAAGCATATCAATATCAAGTATCACTATATCAGGTATATGGTGCAGAGAGGAGCAGTGAAGCTCCAGTATGTTGCAACGGATGAATAGATAGCTGATGTGTTGATGAAGCCATTGACCAGAATGAAGTTTGAGTACTTCAGGGAGAAGCTTGGTGTTCTCTAGATTGAGGTTCCATCCAAGGGGAAGTGATGATTTCGTGAGCCATCTAACATGGTGAGAGGATTGGTTCCTTCCATGGTCAGATGTAAGGGCTGAGCCATTATGTCATGGTGAGAGGATTGGTTCCTTCCATGTCAGATATGAGTGTTGAACCATTCTGATATGACTGTAGGATTGGTTCCTACATTATCAGATATAAGCGTTGATTTCCATTCTATGAATGGAGGCACCTGGTCAGTTACCAGGAATACTCAGTCTGGGACTGAGGGCCATTCTGATATGACTGTGGGATGTAGTTTCACATGATCAGATATAAGTGCAGGGCCATTCTGATGTGATTGAGGGATGTGTTCTCACTTGATCAGATATAAGGGTTGATTCCATTCTCTGGGAGAATGGAGGCACTTGGTCAGTTACCAGGAACCCTCAGTCTGGGACTGAGAGCCATTCTGACATGGTGAGAGGATTAGGTTACTTCTATGGTCAGATGTAAGGGTTGAGCCATTCTGTCATGGTGAGAGGATTGGTTCCTTCCATGTCAAATGTGAATGCTGATCCATTCTGATGTAACTATAGGATTGGTTCCTACATGATTAGATATAAGGGATCATGCCATTCTATGTTAGAATGGAGGTGCCTAATCAGTTACCAAGAACCCTCACTCTGGGACTGAGAGCCATTCTGACATGGTGAGAGGATTAGGTTTCTTCCATGGTCAAATGCAAGGGCTGAGCCATTCTGTCATGGTGAGAGGATTGGTTCCTTCCATATCAGATGTGAGTGCTAATCCATTTTGATGTAACTATAGGATTGGTTCCTACATGATCAGATATAAGGGATGAATGCCATTCTCTGTGAGAGTGGAGGCACCTAGTCAGTTACCAGAAACCCTCAGTCTGGGACTAAGAGCCATTCTGACATGGTGAGAGGATTAGCTTCCTTCCATGGTCAGATGTAAGGGCTAGGCCATTATGACATGATGAGAGGATTGGTTCCTTCCATGGTCAAATGTAAGGGCTGGGCCATTCTAACATGATGGTGGATGTGTTCCTCTCATGGTCAGATGTGAGTGCTGGGCGTGCCTTTCTGACGAGATGAGGTTAGATGTAAGTGTTGGGCAGGCCATTCTAACTTAGGGTCAGATATAAGTGCTGAAGAACATCGACATGGAGGCTAGGCCTATAACCAGCATGAAAAATGGCTGGCTCTGTAGAACTTCCTGTGACAAGAAGAATCAAGAGATAGCACCAGTGATGATAACCTAGTGATGATCCAGATCGAGTGATGATCTAGATCCAGTGATGCTGATCTAGCAGTGATGATCTAGATCAAGTGATGATCTAGATCCAGTGATGATGATCCAGTAGTGATGATCGAGATCGAGTGATGATCTAGATCTAGTGATGATGATCCAAATTGAGTGATGATGATCTAGATCCAGTGATGATCCAGATCCAATGATGATGATCTAGATCCAGTGATGATCCAAATCCAGATGAATATGAAGAGAACCCAATGATGATCCAGATGATACAAAGAATAATACTTTTGCTGATAAATTGTGTTGAGAGAATACCTTCCTAGTTAAGAGGGAGTGTTGATGTATTTGTAACTTCATAATGTATTCACTTGTATATCTTATGTATTGTACCTCAATGTTTATTCTAGGAAGTGTCTGTAATGTATTTGAGTCATGGCATGCCCTGATGTTCCTATCAGGAGATTCAATAATGTAAACAAGTCATGTAAATTCATTATGGGTAACCCTCCTATTGATTAAGGGTTAAAGTCCCCACAATTGTGGGGCACTAGGGTTATTAGACTCTCCTAGAGATGTCGGCTCTAGTAAGTAATTGTTAAGTGAGGCCAACATGTTAAAGTGGACATTAAGTGAACAAAAGAATATAAATAGAGAGTGATCCTCTCTATTTATCATACACACACTCACTCACTGGGGCGCATGAGTGAGAGAGAAGTTGCTGGGACAAGAGAGAGACTACTGCTTTCGAGAGATCATCTTTATGTTTTTGGGTTTTACTTTTGGTGTTGATTCTATGTTTGAGGAAGTTGCAGGGTTTTCTCCTTATAGTTTCCCCAAGGAAAATTCTTTGTGTCTCTTGTCTCTTGTGTTTTATTTTTGTGCATGTTATTCTCTCAGAGAATATCCTAAGATAATGCTAGCTTGAATGATAAAAATCTAACAGATTCAGTTTATGAAACACCACCTCAGCACTCTTTATAGAATGAGGTCTCCTAGTTGATGAGAGATAGTGAAATTAGAGGGTCTATAGATCCGTTGAGGGTGCTATAAAAGACCAGGGAAAAACAAAATGAGGAACTAATTCTTCTTACAATGACAATTCCACAAACAGAGGAGATCGAAAAAAGGATTCAATTGTTGTTACAGCAATGTAAACAATTGGAAGTAAGTTCTCAAATAATAATGTAAATTCATTTATAAGAACTTTCTAATATTTAATTTTGTATGCTATTGAACTTATAATACAATGGTTTGAATTTACAGCATGTTATGGAGATTATCAGTGGTGCTCAAGGCAATGTTGGTCCCAATGACCAAACCACTCAACGTACACCACATACTGCTCCCATATTTTCCACTGAATAGTTGGCAACACACTCTGTGACACCCCCTAGGCCAGTAGAGGGTGTAGCCGATGCTGCCTCACCCAAAACAGATGTTGCAGAAGAAGGGGTGGATGCAGGGTTAGATAGAGATGTGGATGCATTTCTTGGATCTTCTAGTGTCAGTAGCACTGGTTCAATAGTGTGTACATTTTTGGTGAATGAAGAACTGGTTCCAATAAAGATAGAGAGGATTCCTGGGGATTATAGATTATTCAATTTATTTTTTATAATTTGTGTCTAATATATCGATATTATTTTTCAATGTTGACTAATTATGGCATTAATGTTTTGTGGGAAATTATATATTTATAAACATATGAATGATTTTTCCTTGGAAATATTTGGGGCCCACCATCCACACAATGTGGAACAAGCATCCAAAAGCTTTAAAAGAAGATCTGAATAATCGCTTGGTTGGTCTGTTCGGAAAAGATACCTTTGATACATCGAAGGTCCTACAGAAGGCTGGAAAACATCTGAAGATTGTCCGAGAGCATTATAGGGTTCACCTAGAAAAGAACCCTAGGTATGAGCACCCTCTAATGATTCCATCTATGGAGTGGAAATCCCTGGTGGAAGATGGAAAAGAGAAGCACTTGAGAAAATTAGGAAAGATACCACCAGCTAGAACAAGGAGGTATGCAATACATTCCAAAATGTAGTGGTAAGCCTTATTATTACTATTTTTTATATCAAATTTGGTACATTGACTAACATATTTTAAAAATTGAATAGGCTTTCGAACACATCTAAGGCCACCAAGGAAAGAATTGAAAAAATTGGCTAACACAAGCTTGGGCCTGATGGTTACTCGAAGTTGGCGGCCCGATATGTGAGTATCGCAAAATCCGAATCCGCATCCAAATATCATACAGATAATTATTTTCATTTTGTTATGGAAAAAAATGTAAAATTAATGACATCATGCAAATATGAAGGCCGACCATTTCAAATAATTGCCCAGTGCGGATTACATGAAGCTTGGTTTCGAACAAGGCTTTGACATCCTTATTGAACACCGAAGAATCTTGTTTGGGCATACTGCATGATCTTCTGCTGATCCATCTGGTGCGCAGGTATGTAAAAACTATATAGTTTAATGATAATTTATTAATGCTCATGCAATTTATTCCTTATAAATAAATTAACACAAATTATTTATTCCTTTTTTAGCAGGAAATTAATGATCTCGTTCATGTCGAGGATGTACATGACCAACCAGATGAAGATCATGCTTCAATTCCTGGTAATGAATTTATTAATGTGCTACTGTTTTTTATAGACCATTGCAGATGATGAACATTAATTCTAATTCTACACAATTCAATTGCAGAGCATGTGGATGCAGATAACACTGAACAGGTTGGGCCTGTACAAGATAATGTTGAACATGTTCATGTGCCCATGGCAGGTAAAAATACACATTCATAATGTTTTTTTAAATGAATTACTCGTATTTATTAAAATATAAATATGTTGATGAAATATTTTGACATTATTGTAGAAATTCATCGCCCCTTGCCGGAAGTTCAACCTTGCGAGCAGATTAGTAGGGAGATTAAGGATCTAATTCCAGAAGATGTGACTCTAACTAAATATTTAAAGAGAAGAAAAGTAAAAAGGAAGTGACTAAACAAATTTTGAAAAATCCTTATTTATAATAAAAAAATTCATGGTTTTTTCCTCTGTTTCATGAATGAATGTTTAAATGAATGCTTTAATGAATAGTTTACTAATTTTTTTTATCTGCTATTGATTACATGAATGGTTTAATGAATGCTTTAATTAATGGTTTTTTCAACTATTGAATGATTGAATGGTTTAATGAATGATTTAAAGAATGATTTAATGAAAGCATCTTTCAACTATTGAGTGAAATAATTTGCAGTAGATGCATTGTTATTTGCATTGTAGATGCATTGTTATTTGGATTGTGAAATAGTGAAATAAATTGTTATTTAGATGCACTGGGTTTGGGGGGTTGAGAGTGATGTGAGGGAGGGGGAGGGGCCATAAGAGCTTCCACCTTCACGTGGTTGGCCCTGTTTAGTAGAGAATATTAAATTATTCTGTAAACAGAGAGGAGCTCAATGAATGGTAAGGAAGAATACATTAAAAAACATTGATTTCTATAATTTTAGTGTATAATTTTCACTATTGCTATTTGACCCCTACATTGGAACTTGTTACAGATAGCGTTGAGAAACATTTCCATAGTTAAGAGGCAAGAAATGGTGTTTTGATGAGATCAATGGCCTTATATAATAGTGTTTTTGGTTATCCATGTTTTATTAGGTGATCGATTATTAACAATTAATTTACTTGAATAGTTAAATAGTATTGTAATTTACATTGTAATAGTATTGTATTTATTTAGATTGGTTTTGTTATTTTCATAAATAAACAGAAATTTATTTGATGGGTCCTAACATGAAACTATTGCAACATGACAAAATATGAAGTATGTTGAATGATGTTTTGAAAGGTAAAGCATAAGAAGACAATGTGAAGCTCCACAAATCAAGGTATAATTATGTTTTCTTTTGTTTGATTGAGTTGTGTATTGGGTATTTATGCATGTGCACACACATACATTTAGTTGATGATGATGATTACCATACATTGAGGTGAACTTTGTTCTATCTGATCCAAACAATTACCTTTAATAGTTTGATTTAGCAGGATAATTGGCCCCTTGGTAATACTTTACCAATTCCATATAGCTATGAGTTCCATATGTACATGAAAATATATGAGAAATGGCCATTTGTCGTCAAACATATGGCTATGAATTACATTTTATTCATTCATCATATTGTTTGAACATGGAATCACCCAAGTAAAACTTATATGCATGTGCATGACATTGAATTGAAGGATCATAAGAGGGTGACACTATTTTCTTTGTGCGTGAGTCCTGTTTTCTTTCTTTTATTTTAAATCTAAATTCTAAATAAGGACTTATTTTTGCATTTCAAATTATACCAAGATATCTTCCACTTGTAAAAACGTCCTCCATAAAGAAATGATGGATTATGACAAGTAGAAGCAAACCCCAGCCTCCAAAATCCCATAAGATGCAATGTTTCACCTTGTCCACAAAAGTGTCCAAGAGAAGGCCTCTTGAAACTAGAAGGAAACCTAAAATTATGTTGTATCTCCCCTAAGTCACCTTCAAGAAAGATGCCCCTCCAATAATATTCATATAACAACAACAAAAACAACTTCTAAGAGATATCAGTCTCTATATATCCAATGGAGTGATCCAATACTCAATTAATATAGAAACAAGGCCTTCCTTCAGTGAAAAGTATCCTCCAAGGCTGAGCACTTGTTGGAAGAAGACTTTCAATGGTGTCCTCAATCCTATGTAGACATATTTGAAATACATAATAAATGGAGTTAGATTCCTCTAAGGATGACTTATGTGGATTGGATCAACATTTTTAAGCCTCATGTGATATATAGAGGATCCTTTATAACACAACAATGTTGCCATACTTCTTCACTGCTGAGTTTTTCTTGCCTAGATTGTACCTTCATTATGCTATGAAAGGTGCAGAAAAATCTTGAAACATGAGTCAAAGGTGGATTATCCCTCAATGAAAGTGAAGACAAGCCAGTAGGGCCAACGCTTCTGAAAACAATCACCCTACAGTGTTTAAAAATCAACATAATATCCCATGTGAGCTTCTTAGAAATGATAATGTTGAAGTGCTACTGTTGATTCGACGCTAAGAGGTAGTTATTTTCTGCTACAATATGCCCAAGGACACTTTTATGCTATTGTTCTTTACACATATCTCACCCAAACATGGTATTTTGAAACCTATTGTTGTGTTATACCCATTAAATTTCCCTAGATTTCAAGATTTAGATCCATTCTCATCAATACATCTTCCCAAAACTGGATTATCGCTCACTAGGAGGTCAAATAGGGATGAGAAATGATTTTAAGGACTAGTATGTGCCCAACAACATGGATATCAAGGGTCATTATTGTTGTTCATTACACCAGACTTCCCACATACATGGATTTACTTGTCTAATATCTGCAAACTCTGCCTAGAACAAGCTCAAAGTCATATCAGACTTTCTAGATATCATTGTTTACTACTGATACTTATTATAAAAAGTTCCCAGGTCTAAGTTTTAGCCACTTTACATAGGTTTCCAACCGTGGTAATGCTACAAACATAAATATAATTAATTAGAATTAATTTAAAAGTCAATAAATTAAGCTTAGCATCAAATGGAAATTTAAGGGAAAATCCTATTAGCTAGAATGGCTGTGGTACCAATGTAGCAACGAAAGTGCTAAATTAACATAAATTAACATATTAAGTTCCTTTCTATTTCTCGAGATCTTCCATTTCCTTATCTTCATTTATCTTAATTAGTAGTCTCAACCTTGAGACCTACCATTTGCATGCCATTGTAGAATCTCTAAGTAGGAATATACCATTCTTGTAGTGCTCTGCTTATCGGGCAGAGCACTAAGTCCTAGGATGTAGCAGCAAAATGACATGAATTTTTATTCTGATTTCAGGATTCATTTATTTATGCAATAACGAGAGGGTTACACCGAAAAATACCTGGACTTAAGCTGAAGATAGTCCCTGAATCCTGCTCCTGTAGCCTTACATCTCCCTTGTCTGAGCCTCATCTGAGCCTTGATGCCAATCCGGATGATCCACCCTGCTGACCAGCGTTGAACCTGCTGGCCCTAGGAAATCGATGGGTTTCCTAGCCCCCGAACCCACGTGCTGATAAACCCGATAGCAACTTCCTTGTTTGATGAGTGTAATTCTTCTCCTGGAGTTAACCCCCTCCTCCAGTTTTCTTCCCTTCCTATTCCATCACCTTCCTTACTCTCTTCTTCTGTAAAAAAATTCTCTCCCCCAAAATACTCTGCAAAAATAACATCCCCCTTCAACCATTCGATCCCCCTCCTTATACCTCCTTCCCCCTTCCTCCCTCCACCGCCTCCTTCATAAAAATAATAAGTATTAAATTAGTTCTTTTCTTGGGCGGTCCAGCCTGTTCAGTTTTTTTTTTAGACATTTGTTTACACGTAAATAGATTTTCTTGATTTGTACAATTCTTCACCCCCGATGAGGTGGTGGGAAATTACTACTTGCTTATCCTATGGAATTTAACGTGTTAATTAAAAACATACCCAACTGTCATAAAAATTACCCAATATTGTTTGTTTAATGTTTTATGCTAATGGTAAAATGGTAATAATAATATTGTAATTTAGTATATGTTATTAATAATTTAATAAAAAGTACTTAATAATAAACACTAATAAATAATAATAAAAATAGATAATGACAACAAAATAAAATAATAATTATCATTGTTAATCAATAAATAATTAATTGCAGTATTATTATTAATTGATTAAAATGATAACATCGACATGTTTATGTTTATTGTTAAGGCCCCCCCTGCACATTTATTTTTAATAAATAAGGTACTTTTACAGGTTTAAATAAATCACAATTACTTATTTAACCCATCCAACTATTTAATGTTTTTTTTTTCAATTAATATTTCATACTAGCGTGCATGTGTGAGGTTTGCATGCATGGCCAGTACATGCACAGGCTGCACATGTACTATAGAAAAACCCCTAAATTATAGCTGGCACAAATAATATTTCATGCAACAAGACCAATATACATATATAATATGATTTCTTTTGACATTCAGAGTTATTTAACAGTTATGTTCTTATTAATCAGTTAGTTAAGATTGGTACCTACCATCACTAATCCGATATCACAAATGTCCAACACTCAACAATAATAACTAATATGTCAAACCATCCTAACCTACGTTCGCATCCTCCCTATCCTTCCTCTGCTAGTACAAAGTGGATGCCAGTTGTACTGACCTTCCCACATAGAACCTGAGAGTGGTAGCGTCGGCTAACTAGCAGACCTAGCCTCTCCTAGCAGGAATCCGACCATCTTCATCACAACAACTTGGGGATCATGTCTCAGCACTGCCCTCCCTCGACCTCGGGTATCAAAGTGACATAGGGTGGGAAATGCATCCATCCATCTCAACATACTGGGTACATACTCCATCAAACCATACTGCGTTGCTATCGAGTTTATTGGTATGTGTCATCGTACCATCACTTGGCAATTAAGGCTCTCTTCAAGATATGTATTGAGTCATACTTTTCATCACACACTTGGCTATCACATAGCCCCTGTACCCTGCAGGTTAACACTATGCAAAACATGCATTCATAACAATATTAAATCAATAGCTGGTCCATATCATCAACATTATTTCCTTTCATCACATAAAATAATAAAATTAATCGCATCATGGATGGGTGCCCATGTACCACATCATACATTTCACATCATATCAAGGATTACAATCAACTATATGTTTTTGTTATGAAATAAATAAATGAATCTGATGACAACTACCGCATGATAATCGCATAAGCACAATAATTTCATATAAATGATAATCATCATAACATCATAATCAAAGCATCTACATAGGCATGTTAATCGTCGTAACATCATGATCAAAGCATAATATACGCATGATAACATCATAATATCATAATTAGAGCATAATCCTGATAACATCATAACATCAGTAAATAATCACATATAACATGCCAAAATATAGTTTAAGTATAGTTGAGTCCACAGATAATAAGTAAATACAGTGTAATAAGTCTGAGTGATAAATATGTCGGAGTCAAAATATGGGGCACTACAATTCTATTAGCTTTCCCAGCCTCTATGCTTTGCTACAGCCATCTACCTCTCATGTAGCATTTCAATCCATTTTTGGAATACCCTCTCAAACACTATGAAACTACGTTGTCTAGATGTATATGTAAATCATGTGCTTGTTAGTCCAAACTTAATATTTTTGACAATACGTGTTTGTATGTAAACAATATACTGAATATGTTCCCTACTTGTGTCAAAGGTATTATTGGTATGCTTGATTAGGAAGTGATTATTTACTAGTTATTTAATTATAAAACATCATTTCAAGTTACTAAGTGGTTAGTCATGCAAATGAAGCTTCAAGATAGGACCTTGAGTTTCCTCTATTGTATCCTGCATTTATGCTAGAAACTGTACTCTTAATTTCCTATATGCAAGTTCTCTTTAGTCTCATATCGCTCTCTTATTAGGGTTACAGTTTGTATGCATGGTCAAAGGTAGTTGGTTGGTCACCTCACTCATGGTCCATCCAATGAAAAACCTATGAACTGAATGGCCCAATTGAATGAATTGAAGGGACTCAAGAGTGAAATGAGTTTTCATGAATACTGTAAGCTTGATTAAACTATAATATTATAACCCCAACAAAACCTTGATATTTTATGCTTCGGACTGTAAATATTTGTGTCAAGACCTCATGCTAGATAAATATATAGTCTTACAAGCCTCATCGTCCATAGATCCTACCGATAAATTTTTTATCAAAACTGGGCATTTTAGTATCCTTTCCCAACCATCATTCGAATTCAACATGCCAAGTCTTCCATTTGATTAAATATTATAGTGAGAAGTTTTGAAGCTGTCATAGTTAAATACAAGGACCACTCTCAACCAATGGAGAACCTCAGAGTGGTAAGGGTCTTGAAGATCTTCATTCTTATTGCAGATTTATTTTTATTCTTGTGATGGGTTGAGCTCTATTTTCATCCCCTTTTTAGACCCATAATCCACTGTTGGTATTTTTATTTAACTTTGATGCTGGAAAAGGTAAATTGGGTATATTTCATCACCATGAGCCTACTTCAAGTGCTTCATTTCTATCCTTTTGGTGATCAAGTGTGCTCATCACCTTTATTCATAGTTTCCCAAGTGTCTGCTTAGGCTGCATTTAGTATATCTTTGAAATATGAGAACAATGTTCACAGATTCCCGAGATTCATATAATTCCAGAGGCCTTAAGATAACTTTCAAACTCCCTCAGTGACGTGTACCCCTTGGTAAATCAATTTCTTGATCAATCATAAACATAATGCTTGGCTACCATTTGTTTAGGTTGTTTCTCATCCTCTGACTACAGTGGATTTTAAGCATTCCATTTTATACCTCCTAGTTGTTCTTCACATGTATAGAATTAGATGGATTTTAGTGTCTGATGCAAATAGCTTGGCTTCGAGGTTCTTTCCCAAGGAAAAAATGTTTTTATTGAAGAAATCCCATTTGCATCCATGACTTTTGATAATGCTATGAGCTATAACAGGCAATTAGATGAAATTTTGATGTTGCACATCTATTTAAATAGAATTGTAGTCTAAATTAATTCCTTGCTTGGTCGGTTCTGATATCCTTATGAGCTTATCTGCATTCCATTTTGCAAGCCTAGGAAAGACTAAGAAGGTTACATGGATTCTCATCAAACAATGCTTTCTTGAGGTTTCTGACTAATTGTTCATCTGGGTAGTTACCTAGAAGCTAACAATGATATACACTAAACATAAGAGATTGTTTGTGAAATGCTCTCAGTACAGGTATCTACAGGAAGTGAAATTTATTCCAGTGTGATGGTTTTCAGAACTGCCTGTTTCAGCTATGTTGTCTAGACTCTATACTAGTAACAATATTTTTATCCTTGTTTGTGATTGTAAATTAAAATTATAATGTAGTATTTTGAACTTTTGAACATTATATACTTGTAACATAGAGTAACATTCAATCAGTTTACAATATAATAATTCCGAGAAGCAATCTATCTTAGCCAATGTTTTTCCTTTGTGTATAATTTCATGACTATTCTGAATGTTAGTATTAGGTAAAGAAAGGGATTTCATAATTTTCAACATCTTATAATTTGTGTTGAAATCCTAAGAACAAGAGGTAAACCGTGCTCCTACCATGGATTACTCTAATTTTATGTCATTGGTTGTGATATACTTAGAGATGACAATATCAGTAATCACGTTTATTTTTCAAGTTGAAATTTAACATCCACAAAAGGCATAACTACACAGTCACTGAATGAGAATGGTTAGCAATCATGCATAAAATTTAAAAATTCTAATATTATTTTCTTCCTAGTCGTAAGACCTTTTGAACTACCATTTTAGAACCTGGAAATCATGTTCAAGTTAGTGTTGAGTTATTTGAGTTATGTTGAGTTATGTTGAGTTGTTTGAGTTAAGATCATTCAATTCATTCATCAAGTTAGTCTATTTAAAGATTGACATAGTAAAAGACCTAACATTATAAGAGATTCAATAATGTAATAGTTAAAACTTAGGTTATCTAAGGTTGAATATCACATTTTGTCAGAGCCTCACAATAAGACATTGAACTTATTAGCCAAAAACATTTGAAATCAAAGGGTAAACTAATTGGTGAATGGAAACCTTTCAAATGAAATATTTTTTTGAAATACATTGGAGAGCATGACTGCTGAGTTTCGAATAGGTCATTCATTATATCAATTGAAATATTTTTTTGTATGAACGGGGATATCAAAACTGTTAGGTTTGGAATATGCTCGTGGGAAAATACACCTTTCTAAATCTCCCTAGGGTGCAACAAACCAATTAGTGCAATGTGCACTAACAACTTCTCTTTAAGATTCATACCGTTAAAAAAGAATTGATCTCTTAGATATGTGTCATAAGGTATCTCACCACTATGCTTATGTCAGTCATGCATGTATTGGTGAGGTTGTTATTCAAGAGCACCTTCTAGGAAATTTCCACACTCTAGTACAAACTCTAGAGTAGTCAGTGATGCATGTATTGTTGAGTTTGTTCTTCAGGAGAATCTTCTGGGAATTGTTGACAGTCTAGTATAGAGTAGTCATAGCTTCATACATTTTGTTAGCCTATTTTCCTACAATATGAGAGATTAGGTGGCACTTCATTAAATCCATAATTACCATCCTTGATTTTTTTTTCTCATATTGACCTAATCGTTGGGGATTCAAGCCGGGTGCTCCTGGTGATTCAAGAAGGAGGAGAGATAATATTTGGTGGTGTTAATCCTAATCACTTCAAGGGTAAACATCAATATGCTCATGTTACTCGAAAGGGTTACTGGAAGGTATGTAATAGAATCATGTTAGTTTTCCAGGTTTAAGATTGACTGTATTTAAGGATAAACACATGCATACCATGTTATGTTTATGAGTCATAGTTACTAGTAGGTATGTCATGGGATTATTCTACTCTAATAAATTGATGTTGCTATTTTCTTCAGTTTGACATGGGAGACTTCCTCATTGATGATCAATCAACAGGTCTGCATACAATCCATCTTCTTCAATTGGGAACATGATTGCTTCTTAAGGAATCTTATGAAAATATTGATGAAATTTTATGAACATTTAGTTGCAAGTTTATGTGCTGGAGGTTGTGTTTCTATTGCAGATTCTGGAACTTCATTGCTAGCTGGTCCATCGGTAAAGCCTACAAACCTTTGATCTTTTGAAAATTTCTTATATAGGTTAGTGGTGTATTCTAGGTCTGTGCATGATAAAAGAATATAAACCACATGGGTGTGGCACATCTGATGCTTGTATGCTCAAGCAATCAACAAATGCTCAATAATGCTAATTTGATAAATTGATATGCTATCTTTGTAGTATTAAAGATATATAGTTGAACCAATTTCAATAATTTTCTCAGTATCAAGGACCGAAGGGAGATAATTTTCTTTGTTTGTTTTATTACATTATTTAATCCAAGCATGTCTAAATGCTGTTGTAATTTGCTATACAAGGCGGGCTCTTCACTTTGTTGCTTCTATGCATTGTTTTATTGAAATTCCACCCTAGCAATATATGCAATGCTTTATAGACCATTTTTTGCTTTTATACTGAGAAAATGTACAGAGGATAGTTCCCAAAATTTTCAATATGGCACAAGATATGTGAATCGAATTGCAATATATATTTTTACTAAAGAAGCTATGTAGGGGCCTATTACATGTGTCTTGCATAGTGTGTACATAATAACCACCACAATGATTTTCCTGGGTACTATTCCTATTTTATTGATGCATAAATGAAGTAAGTTCACAATATTGGGTCAACTAAATCTAAGGTCTCTCTTAAGCTTTTTCTAGTCATGCTAGAAGCATTCAAGGACGATAGGCCACCTTTTATGTATTGAATTTACCATTCATTTGGAAAAAGAGGACACTGCATAAAATTTAAATGGTGCAAATCAGCTTCATCCATCCCTGTAACCTATTTTTACTAAATGCTGTTGTAATTTGCTATACAAGGCGGGCTCTTCACTTTGTTGCTTCTATGCATTGTTTTATTGAAATTCCACCCTAGCAATATATGCAATGCTTTATAGACCATTTTTTGCTTTTATACTGAGAAAATGTACAGAGGATAGTTCCCAAAATTTTCAATATGGCACAAGATATGTGAATCGAATTGCAATATATATTTTTACTAAAGAAGCTATGTAGGGGCCTGTTACA
>LPNX010089674.1:134015-184997 GCA_001517045.1 Pseudotsuga menziesii | reverse complement strand
TGTGTCTTGCATAGTGTGTACATAATAACCACCACAATGATTTTCCTGGGTACTATTCCTATTTTATTGATGCATAAATGAAGTAAGTTCACAATATTGGGTCAACTAAATCTAAGGTCTCTCTTAAGCTTTTTCTAGTCATGCTAGAAGCATTCAAGGACGATAGGCCACCTTTTATGTATTGAATTTACCATTCATTTGGAAAAAGAGGACACTGCATAAAATTTAAATGGTGCAAATCAGCTTCATCCATCCCTGTAACCTATTTTCTAATTTAGAAACTATCTTATAACCTAATACATTGCAACTATATCAGATTTGTAACTAATGGTGCAAATCAACTTCAACCAGCCCCGTAACCTAGTTTCTAATTTAGAAACTATCTTATAACCTAACACATTTCTAATAAAAAAAGGAACAATTTATTAAAGCTATTTAAACATATACATAATGTTTACATAAGGTAGGGAATAGTTGTCTTTAGCGGCCTCTCTTGTTTGATTAGGCTTCCTTATGTATTTCTAGTATTCCTTCATTATTTTATCGAAGTTTAAGGCATTGTTTCATGTTGCACTCCCTTAGACTATTTTGTGTTCCAATATGATTGATTTAATTTGAAGGGAAGCTTATTATCAGCTCCATGGTTCTTCCCAAGTGGCTATAGGTTCCCCTCTCTACTTGTTTTCATTTTGGAGTTGCACAATCCTTTTTTACATCATAGTGAATTCTTTTTAAAATCCTTCTTTTGGTAACTCGCAAGAATATAGGGAGGGTTTGATATAACCCAAGAAACATACCATTCTACTTGTCAATTTACTCTTTGGTAAGAACCCTTATCCCTATGTATTTCATATTTATATAACTAAAATTAAAATGCTAATGGTATTCAATGTTCAGGGCTTAAGAATGTACTTTATAATTGTTTTGGCAATAACCCTTGATTTCCCTCACTCAAACTAACTATAATTTTTACCTGGTAAGTTACTATGCTACCTTTGGTTTATTCTCACATAAATTCATATTTAAGTCGTGTTTAAGGGTGCACTTATTTAATAATTATTCATTTTGTTTGTAATTTAGTAATTTTAGATTTTGACACCTCACCCAAATTTGACGGTACTAGTAATTTGATTCCAGGTATGTGCAAATGTTCGTGCCTTGGTATGCATAATGATGTAAAGGGGGAATATATTCTTTTAAAGGAAAAAATGATAAAAATTCAAGAAATGTAATGAATCACCTCCTTATGGTTAGAGTTTATGACTCATTTAGGTTTTTAATGATCATATATAAGAATTCCTCAAGAAAAGATAAAGGATTATATTGTGGTATCACATGTAAGATTGCACTTTTAATATGAGTAACTTCTTGGCATAAAGATAACTAGACAAATGGATTGATGTATGTTAGTTAGGTAGGATTTCTTGGGAGTCAGCTGACTATAGAATTGCAGCTACTTCTAAAATGACAAAATTAGTTGCATTGTTTATAGACAAATCCTGAGAAGATATGCTCACATATTGGCTTGTGCTCTTATGATGGTGCAAGAGATGTTAGGTCAGATTCCTTTATGTTGCTTTCTATTGTAATTATTGTACATATTCTAACTGTGTACTCATCAATAATACCTTTTTGGGATACTGTGCATGTGAATTTTTCGGACATAATCATTATTTGGCTTTGCTCAAGCATAAGAAGAACATTTGTTATGACGTGGTTTGTGAATACTTTGAATTACCCTCATCTTCCCCATATCTTGATTAACAATTTGTTCTATAGTTTGAGAAAACTCATCTCCAAAAGTATCTTCTACACTGACTTCTAGAGAAACCCCTCTAGAATTGTTTTGACAAGAAAAATAAGTCATTTGATCAACTTCTATGGTTTTGTTCTGTGTTTGACCATGATTTGGATTATTAAATACATGAATACTAGTTTCAATCTATTTAACTGACTGTTCAATTGTATTTACGAGAGAATTTTCCTCCTGTAGCAAAGTTTGAGGTTCTAGGTCAATTCCTTTGCTACTCTCATTAACCAACGGGGTACAATCTTGAACATTTGCTATATATTCACCACTATGGGCTATCAAAACTTTGTCCACCTGAAATTCTAAATCCCCAATGTGAGCCATCTCACCTTTAAAATTTGAGAAAATGCAACACCAATATTCTTGTGATGACCATGAAATTTGTAAATAAAATTCACCCAACCTATGTTCTGAAATTGTTGCAAAACATCTTGGTAAGTTTCAATTAACTCTGAACTATTATGTTTTTTCCTATGTATCATCCCCATGAGCACGAAGAGCATTAATAATACTGGTAAATGATACACCCAAGGGCTTGGGGAAAGACTAAGGCAAACCCTTACTGAAAATGGGGATTATGAGAACCCTGATGAAATAGCATGAAACCCTCAAGAATGATTGAAAGGTATCACACACAAAAAAAATCTCTTAGTATTTTTGTTTTGATCAACCATATCCTTTCATGAATGTATGTGAAAGGGAAGTACAGATAACGGAGTTAATGGAAAGCATCATGGCCCAATAAGTGTTAAAATAGTATGGTGTAGTGACCAAGTTCATTACCATGGATATCATACTCCACAATAAATAGATGACATGAATCCTTCCATGTCAAATCGCACAAGGTGATAGCCACCATGGTGATACAATGTGGGAGCTTACTAAGAGATGGTTAATCCAAGTCGATTGATAAAACCATGGTAATATAATTTATGCATTAACTTGAGTTTAAATCCATGGCTAGGATTCTTGTATATTAGGATTATATTAGACATTAACCGACATGTGTAAAATTGAGTGTTCATGTTATATGACAAGCTATCATCATGTACATTTTGAAAGTAGGTGTGTAAAAAATGCCAACGAAAACAATATATACCCAAAGTACATTGATTTCATAAGAATGAATATAGTTAAACATATAAATTTTAATTCTTTAAACATTACTTTAATCTAGAAAATCAAAGATCCTTGGTAAATAACACAACCGCTACACTTATGCAAATAAGAGATCACCTTGCCATCATACAACATTATTGTAACTGTATGCCTTCGGTAGATTTCATATTTTGAATAATACAGAAATGTGAAATAATCTTTGTTGAAAATTGAACAATATTCAAAACCTTAGTCAATAAAATGACTATTGTGTCTTTATAAATGAGATTTCAAACCTTGTCGAAAGGATTAGATGGAAACATGTAAAATAGTAGAATGTCACCTCATGAATGATGACTTTGGCTATATAATTAAGCCAAGATCATAGTCCACAATTATGTAATGTATGTAATAATGAATAGTCATGAAATTTATTAGCTGCAAAATTAAGTTCACTTATAATATGAAAATAGATCACAAGGAAAAGGTTCGTCATGGAATCATCATAAAATAATGTATCTAGACATGTCTGAAAATAAAACTCTTTGGGATACTCATGCCAACTGTTTCATTTTGTATTGGAAATAAAACATTCAGACTTACTCCAGATCAAGTTTGGTTTAGTCCCAAATAAACAAATGCTATTTGTTGTTCGATTCACCTTGAGTATTGATGTCTTGTCTATCATCTATGGTTTGATGTTTGTAATCTCAGTCTATTTTAAAATAGGTTGTTGGGAATTTAGCATTGTAGGAGATATGTAGAAGAAAGGCATTTATGTTAGAAATGTGCATTTGAATAGAAGTTGCATACAACTTTCTGTAGAGAACATACGACTATTTAGTAATTTAAGCTTTTTTTTTCTATACTTTGATTCCTAAATTTGCATTGTACTTTCTTGGATTGTAAGTAAACAAATCAAATATCCTTATTACATAATAACATGAGAATAGGTTGTTAATAGGTTTCAAATTAATTTTAAACCTAATTTAAGTTGTCATGTGATCCATTGTTTTCAGATGAGGTTTTGATTATCATAAGCTAATCCTAAAGATAATTTGCATAATTGTAGTTTTGAAGCAGAATATACATTGTGTTTTGCAATCTTCGTGGGTATCCATTGGTGGAAATCAGTAAGTAGACTTGCTCTCGTCCCCCTTTGGAGTTTTATAATACACAATGATCTAAAATGGATCTATGTTTGTTTTTCAAGCTAGAGTGAATTTTTTTTGCTTGCAATTAGAAGACATTTGAGGGTTTGTTTATATAATGTTAAGGTTTAAATCATGAAGGTACTACTATATTTTGGACTTGAATAATAAGTTCTTTTCATGGGATTTGAACATATATTTAAGGGTTGGAAATGGAAACCAACTTGTTATGGATCCAAAGACAATAAGTCATGCCCTAGTTAGTGAGAAAGTTAGATGGAGTTTACAAACTACGAGGTGTCGTTTGGCTAAAAAACAACATTATTTCCAGTTTTTTACAAGATTTGGCAAATACAATAAGGAGGGAGGTAAATGTCCTTACATTCATGATTGACAAAAGGTAGATATATACACTAAGTTCCTGAAAGGTATATGCTCCAATGTCGACCGTGAGTTGAATCACAAGGTATATTAAAACATTAACTACATACACTAGACATGGAGATGTCTAGATAAAAGAAAAATGATGCAGTTTCTAGGATCTTATGGTAGGATTGATTATGTTTCATCTTACTTGTTCTGTTTATTTTTGTGCACAAATTACTCCAGATTGCATGTAATATTGCTCATATTTTCTATAGGGTGATTTAATCTGACATTTTCTGTATTACGCTATCAGAATTTATTGAATCCTGGTAGCCTAGATAATCTATTGTTTTTTTCTTTTTGACATGCTATTACACCAAGGATAATTTCCCTTATAATCATGTGAATGTTCACCCAAAAACTTCATTTTTTGATGGATTTCTCAAAGTCTATTGTGTTGAAGGTGATAAGGTATTGCCTGTTTCATAGTGGAAATTGCATTTTGTAATTTTTTAAATATGTTTATTTCTATTCTTGTTGTATGTAGTCCTTGTGTCTTATATCAATTATATAGTGTATGTTTGTGTATTGAAATTTACTATGTATGGTTTTTGGAAATGCAAGGATGAGTTAAGATGAAAAGTGTATACAAATTTAATTAAATGATCAAAACATATATGTCAAAGTGCAAAGCATCATCCAATTTTTCTAAGAAATTGTAGCCTGCCACTTTAAAGTTATTGCACGCTAACTCCAAGGTGGTACCCTTCATAAATGAAACTTCTAGATTTGAAATCAAAGAGTAAATTAACTGGTGAATAACAGCCTTTCATTTTTTTTTTGTTAATTACATAGCTAGGCATTGAATTTTCGATGGCCATAGGAGGATGTCCGACGCATTTGTTGAAGATCCGACACTTTTAACTGTCGGTTGACCGACGGGAATTCCATGCCTCTAACAAACACACCTGTCAGACCTTCAATTCCCTCCCAAAGACATCTGACGGGAATTCCATGCCTCTCACAGAAAAGGCTGTCGGACTTTCGATGCCCCACCCATAAAAAAACCTATGGGAAAGTGTCAGAAATGCGATGGTATCTGCAAGTTTTTTGCAACACGATTAGACAACAAAATGTCTAATATTCGATGCTGTGATGTGTTGATGTAATTATAACTTCAGAATGTATTCACTTGTATTTTTTATGTATTGTACCCCGATGTTTATTCTAGGATATGTTGTAATATACCTGAGTCATGTCATGCCCCGATGTTCCTATCAGGAGGTTCTATAATGTAAACAAGTCATGTTAAGTCATTGTGGGTAACCCTCCTATTGGTCAAGGTTAAAAGTCCCTGCAGTTGTGGGGCCCTAGGGTTATTAGACTATCCTAGAGAATTTGACCCTAGGTGAGTCATTATAAGTCGGGGCAATAGTCCCCACCATTGTGTTAAGGACAAACCTCCTTATTGGTCGGAGGAGGCAAAGTCCCCACACGTTATGGGTCACTAGGGTTATTAGACACTCCTAGAGATGTCGGCTCTAGTAATTAATTGTTAAGTGAGGCTAACATGTTGGAGTGGGTTTCAAGTGAACAAAATAATATAAATAGAGAGTGAGCCTCTCTATTTATCACACACACACTCACTCATTGAGGCGCATGAGTAAGAGAGGAGTTGTTGGGATCAGAGAGAGAGACTACTGTTGTCGAAAGATTATCTTTATGTTTTCATGTTTTACTTTTGGTGTTGATTCTATCTCTGAGGAAGTTGTGGGGTTTTCTCTTTTATGGTTTCCCCAAGGAAAATTATTTGTGTCTCTTGTCTCTTGTGTTTTATTGCTGTGCATGTTATTCTCTCAGCTAAAGATCCTAAGATAATAATGCTAGCTTAAATGATAAAAATCTAACATGGTGTCGTCAGATCTTTGACAGGTATTGAAAGGGAGTCAAATATCCGACGTTATTACACCAACGACAAAATACATTTGCATATGTTGAATCATCGACAGGGCATTGTCGAATTTCAGACATGTGAGCCCTCAGATTTTGGGCTCAATTTTTGTTGTGGGTGAATATGTTTCATCATTTCTTCATTAAACAACCATTCCCATTGATCTTCCTCATTGCCGACATCCCCCCCTGTAGGAGCTTCCATCTCCAGCTGAGGCGTCTCCTTGCTCAATCCATTACACAATTTGCGCTCTAAATTACGGCGACCTCTCCATCGTCCCCGTCTGCATGGTAGCTTCTCTCTTCGAATCATTCTAAGTCTAGAAATTCCTCTACCAACCTGAGAATACTTCTTCCAAACCTTATGCACAATCCACCTTGCAATGAAGTCTCTCTCCACCATGGTTAAATATTTATTGCACACCCAACATGAGTGATTTTCTATACAAACCTAGGTATAAGAAATATTTGATGATGGAATACCATGAGATTTGCATAGGTTATTGTTAGGAACCCATGTCAATCCTTCTCTTTGCCATGTTAGTATATTGTTGTTGGACGCATATGCTTTGTAAGTCGTCCCATAGTAATTGTTGATCCATAGTTTGTGTTATTGTTGTTGGGCGCATATGCTTTGTAAGCCGCCTGTAGTATTTGTTGATCCATAGTTTATATTGGCCCATGGTTTTGACCCATAGTATTGGCGCATATTTTTAGTATATAAGTGTGTGTTGAGGCCAAGGAAGGCACCATGAAGTTATTTTGTATTGAGCTTGCTCAAAGGAGGTTGCCCCCTCGAAGTGGCCTGCGATTTTGAGTTCTGCTACTATATCGTGTATTTTGATTAATTATTTGTTGCAGGGTCCTCACAGTTATGGATCACGCGACCGATAAAACTCACATCCATGACCTTCGAAGATATCTTCACTGAGCTTGGCCCCCTGCCCTGCCAGGTTCATCATCACTGATCATTGTCCCTTGGTGCTGCGAAGAGCTCACTCCTCCCATGTAAACCACTGACGATGTCCTTATCAATTGCATCATGCCTTGTCTCTTTCCTCTCTTCTCCTTCATCATGGAGATTGTGATCTATTGCCAAACGTGTCGCCCGAGCGCTATCTTCGTGGCACCTCATTCGTGGCCAGGTGTCAGAGGATTCTCCTCCTCATGGCATGATAGCCTCCTGTAAGTGAATGCCAATCCCTCCTTTGGCATCCTCCTCCATGTTATTTTCACTTGCATCTAGGGTATAGGTGACCATTCTTATCTCTCAAATGGGTACCTATTTTTATGGCTCCAAATCTCATAAAAATATGTATCCATGCTTATCTATAAAATAGGTATCTAGTCTTATCTCTCAAATGAGTGCCTATTTTTATAGCTCCAAATCTCATAAAAATAGGTCTCCATGCTTATCTCTAAAATGTGTACCTATTTTTATAGCTCCAAATCTCATAAAAATAGGTGTCCATGCTTATCTATTTTTATAACTCGAAATCTCATAAAACTAGGTGTCCATGCTTATCTCTCAAATGGGTACCTATTTTTATAGCTCTAAATCTCATAAAAATAGGTCTCCAAGATTATCTCACAAATGGGTACCTATTTTTAGAGCTCCAAATCTCATAAAAATAGGTGTCCATGCTTAACTCTCAAATGTGTAACTATTTTTATAGGTCCAAATCTTATAAATAGGTACCTATTTTTATAACTCCAAATCTCATAAAAATAGGTCTCCATGCTTATCTCTAAAATGGGTGCCTATTTTTATAACTCCAAATCTCATAAAAATAGGTGTCTATTCTTATCTCTAAAATAAGTGTCTAGGCTTATCTCTCAAATGGATACCAATTTTTATAGCTCTAATTCTCATGAAAATAGGTTTCCATGTTTATCTCTGAAATGGGTACCTATTTTATAGCTCCAAATCTCATATAAATAGGTGTCCATGCTTATCTCTAAAATAGGTACCTATTTTTATAGCTTCAAATCCATAAAAATAGGTGTCCATGCTTATATCTAAAATGGGTACCTATTTTTATAGCTCCAAATCTCATAAAAATAGGTGCCCATGCTTATCCCCATTCTTATCTCTAAAATGGGTACATATTTTAATATCTCCAAATCTCATAAAAATAGGTGTCCATGGTTATCTCTCAAATGGATACCTATTTTTATAGCTCCAAATCTGATAAAAATAGGTGTCCATGCTTAGCTTTTAAATGGGTACCTATTTTTATAGCTCCAAATCTCATAAAAATAGGTGTCCATGCTTATCTCTAAAATGGGTATCTATTTTTATAACTTCAAATTTCATAAAAATAAGTCTCCATGCTTATATCTCAAATGGGTACCTATTTTTATAGCTCCGATTCTCATAAAAATAGGTGTCAAGGCTTATCTCTCAAATGGGTACCTATTTTTATAGCTCCAAGTCTAATAACAATAAGTGTCCATGCTTATTTCTCAAATGGATAACTATTTTTATATCTCCTAATCTCATAAATGGGTACCTACTTTTATAACTTCAAATTTCATAAAAATAGGTGTCCATGCTTATCTCTCAAATGAGTAACTATTTTTATAACTCCAATTATCATAAAAATAGGTATCAATGCTTATCTCTCAAATGGGGGGCCTATGTTTATACCTCCAAAACTCATAAAAGGAGGTATCCATGCTTATCTCTAAAATGGGTACCTATTTTTATAGCTCCAAATCTAATAAAAATAGATGTTCATGCTTATCTCTAAAATGGGTACCTATTTTTATAGCTCCAAATCTCATAAAAATAGGTAACATGCATATCTATAAAATAGATTTCCATTCTTATCTATCAAATGTGTACCTATTTTTATAGCTCCAAATCTCCCAAAAATAGGTGTCCATGCCTATCTCTAAAATGGGTACCTATTTTTATAGCTCCAAATATCATAAAAATAGGTGTCTATGCTTATTTCTAAAATGGGTTTTCATTCTTATCTCCAAAATGGCTACCTATTTTTATAGTTCCAAATCTCATAAAAATAGGTGTCCATACTTATGAGATTTGGAGCTATAAAAATAAGTACGCATTTATGAGATTTGGAGCTATAAAAATAGGTGTCCATTTGAGAGATAAGCATGGACACCTATTTATAAGAGATTTATTTTTATAGCTCCAAATCTCATAAGAATAGGTACCCATTTTAGAGATAAGCATGGAAACCTAATTTTATGAGATTTTGAGCTATAAAAATAGGTACCCAATTTAGAGATAAGCATCGACACATATATTTATGAGATTTGGAGCTATAAAATAGGTACCCATTTTAGAGATAAGCTAGGAGACCTATTTTTATGAGATTTGGAGCTATAAAAATAGGTACCCATTTTAGAGATAAGCATGGACACCTATTTTTATTAGATTTGGAGCTATAAAAATATGTACCCATTTGAGATATAAGCATGGACTCCTATTTTTAAGAGATTAAGCGCTATAAAAATAGGTACCCATTTGAGAGATAAGCCTGGACACCTATTTTAGAGATAAGGATGGACATCTATTTTTATGAGATTTGGAGCTATAAAAATAGGTACCCATTTTAGAGATAAGCATGAAGACCTATTTTTATGACTTAGAGCTATAAAAATAGGTACCCATTTTAAAGATAAGCATGTACACATATTTTTATGGGATTTGGAGCTATAAAAATAGGTACCTATTTTAGAGATAAGCATGGAGACCTATTTTTATGAGTTTTGGAGGTATAAAAATAGCTACCCATTTTAGAGATAAGAATGGACACCTATTTGACATATAAGCGTGGAGACATATTTTTATGAGATTTGAATCTAAAAAAATATAGGTACCCATTTGAGAGATAACCATGAAAACCTATTTTTATAATATTTGGAGCTATGTTTATGAGATTTCGAGCTATAAAAAAAGGTATCTGTTTGATATAAAAGAATGGATACCTATTTTTATGAGTTTTAGATGTATAAAAATATGTACCTATTTGAGAGATAAGCATGGACACCTATTTTTATAAGATTTGTATCTATAAAAATAGGTACCCATTTGAGAGATAAGCATGGACACCTATTTTATGAGATTTGGAGCTATAAAAATAGGTACCCATTTTAGAGATAAACAGGAACACCTATTTTTATGAGATTTGGAGCTATAAAAATAGGTACCTATTTTAAACATAAGCATGGGTACCTATTTTTATGACTTAGAGCTATATTAAAAATAGGTGCCCATTTGAGAGATAATCTTAGACACCTATTTTCGAGATAAGCATGGACACCTATTTTTATGAGATTTGGAGCTATAAAAATAGCTACCCATTTAAGAGATAAGCTTGGACACCTATTTTTATTGCATTTGGAGCTATAAAAATAGGTACCCATTTTAGAGATAAGCATGGACACCTATCTCCAAAATAGGTACCTATCTCTAAAATAGAGATAAACATGGACACCTATCTCTAAGCATGGACACCTATAGGTACCCATTTTAGAGATAAGCATGGACGCCTATTTTTATGAGATTTGGAGCTATTAAAATAGGTACCCATTTGGTATATAAGCATGGAAACCTAATTTTATGAGATTTGGAGCTATAAAAATAGATAGCCATTTTAGAGATAAGCATGGACACCTATTTTTATGAGATTTGAAGCTAGAAAGATAGGTACCCATTTTAGAGATAAGCATGGATGCCTATTTGTATGAGATTTGGATCTATAAAAATAGGTATCCATTTTAGAGATAAGCATGGACACCTATTCTTATTAGATTTGGAGCTACGAAAATAAGTACCCATTTTAGAGATAAGCATGAACACCTATTTTTATGAGATTTGGAGCTATAAAAATAGGTACCCATTTTAGAGATAAAAATGGACACCCATTTTTATGAGATTTGGAGCTATAAAAATAGCTACCCATTTGAGAAATCAACTTGGACACCTATTTTTATGAGATTAGGAGCTATAAAAATAGGTCCCATTTTAGAGATAAGCATCGACACCTATTTTTATGAGATTTGGAGCTATAAAATTTGGTACCCATTTGATAGATAAGAATGGATACCTATTTTTATGAGATTTGGAGCTATAAAAATAGAGATCCAGTTGAGAGATAAGCATGGACACTTACTTTTATGAAATTTGGAGCTATAAAAATAGGTGTCCATGCTTATCTCCGTATCTACTGAAGTATAGCGAATCTAAGGCTGAAACATTTACAAAAGGTACAAGAAGAATTTCTCTTTGACCTGTAAATGTTTCGGCTTCTGAGCCTTATCCAATCTCTCATTATAGAGAAAGTTCTAGAATGACTAATTTCAGACTTCTAGGGTTTCCAGGCATGAAACCCTAATTTCCATTAGTTGCCATTGTAGTTGTATTTTGGATGCACATTGAAACTTCTCTAGTTTAGAAACTTCTACCACCAACAGATGCACCTTAGTGAGGCGATTTATCATATCCCTCCTTTCTTGATGATATGTGGAGAGAACACCTTTAACTATGAATCCCTAGTTCCTGCAGCTGCACAATGCCTTTTTTTAGAGAGGCCCTAATACCATGTTAGATTTTCTTAAGATCTGATTAGATTATCTAGGATCTTTATCATGAAGAATAACAAGTATAGAAAAATGCATAAGATATTAAAGATACATAAGACACAAATATTTTCATCGGAGAAACCATAAAGGAGAAAACCCCGCAAACTTCTTCAGAATAGTAAGATGATCAAAATAAGTAATAAGAAATGTCTAGGATCTATCTTTCTCTCCTCCTTTGACTGCCTCTCTCTCTCTTGTGCCTTAGAGAGTGTGTGAGGTGTGTATAAATGAGGGAGAGAGTCTCCCTATTTATACTCTTTCAAGTCACTGACAAAATATAGGGCTCGAGCCTACATGTCATCTCACGTAGGGCCCGCTTTTCCTAGAGAGACCACAATTACATATTACATGATGTTACACTAGGGATTATTTCCCTCACTTACAATAGAGGTTGTACCTCAAGGTATAGACATAATTTAGACATCCCGTAAAGGAGAAACACACATCCCCAATGGGGGTACAACAACATACAATGATAATATACATTAGAATATCTTTCAAAGTTCAAAATACATCAATAATGGACACCTACTATTTATGAGATTTGGAGCTATAAAAATAGCTACCCATTTGAGAAATAAGCATGGACACCTATTTTTATGAGATTTGGAGCTATAAAAATAGGTACCCATTTTATAGATAAGCATGGACACCTATTTTTATGAGTTATGGAGGTATAAAAATAGCTACCCATTTTAGAGATAAGCATGGATAACTATTTTTGTGAGATTTGGAGCTATGAAAATATGTACCCATTTTACAGATAAGCATGGACACCTATTTTTATTATATTTGGAGCTATAAAAATAGGTACCCATTTTAGAGATAAGCATAGACATCTATTTTTATTAGATTTGGAGCTATAAAAATAGATACCCATTTTAGAGATAATGATGGAAACCTATTTTTATGAGATTTGGAGATATAAAAATAGGTACCCATTTTAGAGATAAGAATGGACACCTATTTTTATGATATTTGGAGCTATAAAAATAGGTATCAATTTGAGAGATAAGCATGGACACATATTTTTATGAGATTTAGAGCTATAAAAATAGGTACCCATTTTAGAGATAAGGATGGACACCTATTGTTTTGAGAATTGGAGCTATAAAAATAGGTAAGCATTTGATAGATAAGCATAGACACCTATTTTTATGAGATTTGGAGCTATAAAAATAGGTATGCATTTTAGAGATAATTATGGACATCTGTTTTTATGAGTTTTGGAGGTATAAAAATAGATACCCATTTGAGAGCACATGGACACCTATTTTTATGATATTTGGAGCTATAAAAATAGGTACCCATTTTGGTGATAATCCTGGACACCTAGATACGCATTTTAGAGATATGCATGGACACCTATTTTTATGAGATTTGGAGCTATTTTGGACCTCATTGAAGGTTGGCTCAACCCAAGGTTAATGGATCTAAGTACCCATTTTAGAAATAATAATGGACACCAAATCTCATAAAAATAGGTGTCCATGCTTATCTCTAAAATGGGTACCTTTTTTTATAGCTCCAAATCTCATAAAAATAAGTTTTCATGCTTATCTCTCAAATGGGTACCTATTTTTATAGCTCCAAATCTCATAAAAATAGGTATCCATTCTTTTCTCTCAAATGAGTACCTATTTTTATAGCTCGAAATCTCATAAAAAAAGGTGTTCGTGCTTATTTCTAAAAAATGTACCATTTTTGTAGCTCCACATCTCATAAAAATAGGTTTTCGTGCTTATCTCTCAAATGGGTACCTATTTTTATAGATCCAAATCTCATAAAAATAAGTATCCATTCTTATCTCTCAAATGGGTACCTATTTTTATAGCTCCAAAACTCATAAAAATAGGTGTCCATGCTTATCTCTAAAATGGGTACCTATTTGAGAGATAAGCATGGACACCTATTTTTATGGGATTTGGAACAATTTTTATGAGATTTGGAGCTATAAAAATAGGTACCCATTTGAGAGAAATGTTAGATTTTTTATCATTCAAGCTAGCATTATGATCTTAGGATCTTTAATTGAGAGAATAACATGCACAGCAATAAAAAAAAAAGAGACAAGGGACACAAATAATTTTCCTTGGGGAAACCATAAAGGAGAAAACCCTACAACTTTCTCAGAGATAGAATCAGCACCAAAATTAAAACTCGAAAACATAAAGATGATATCCCAACAGCAGTAGTCTCTCTCTTGTCCCAGCAACTTATCTCTCACTCATGCACCCCAATGAGTGAGTGTGTGTGTGTTAAATAGAGAGGATCACTCTCTATTTATATTCTTTCATTCACTTAAATCTCACTCCAACATGTCGGCCTCACTTAACAATTACTTACTAGAGCCGACATCTCTAGGAGATCCTAATAACCCTAGTGCCCCACAACTTGTGGGGACTTTTCCCTTTGATCAACAAGGAGGGTTAACCTTGACTTAGATGGTGGGGACTATTTCCCCAAATTACAATAACTCACCTAAGGTCGACTTCTCTAGGATAGTCTAATAACCCTAGGGCCCCACAACTATGGGGACTTTAACCCTTAAACAATAGGAGGGTTACCCACAATGACTTGACATGACTTTTTTACATTATTGAATCTCTTAATAGAAACATCGGGGAATGACATGACTCAAAAACTTCTCAAAATAAACATCAGGGTACAATACATAAGAAATACAAGTGAATACATTCCGAAGTTACAATTACATCAACACTCCCTCTTAACTAGGAAGGTATTCTCTCGACACAATTTATCAGCACAAGTCTTCTTCTCTGTATTATCTGGATCATCATTGATTCCTCGTCATCTTCAATTCATATTCATCTTCAAGTTATCTTCATCTTCAAGTCATCTTCATCATCGGATATGGATCATCACTCGATCTGGATCATCACTGGAACATCATCACTGGATCTGGATCATCAGTAAATCTGGATCATAACTGGATCATCATCACTAGATCTGGATCATAACTACTGGATCATCATCACGGGTTCTATCTCATGATTCTTCTTGTCACAAGAAGTTCTACAGAGCTAGCCATTTTTCATGTTGGTTGTAGGCCTATCCTCCATGTAGGTATTTTTCAATGCTTATATCCAACCCTAAGTTAGAGTGGCCCACCCAACACTTGCATCTAACCATGAGAGGAACACATCCATCACCATGTCAGAAAGGCACACCCAGCACTCACATCTGACCATGTGGGAACACATCCCACAACCCTGTTAGAAAGTCCCAGCACTTACATTCACCAACATGATAGGACACACCTACTATCATCTGTGAAAAGGCATAGCACTCACATCCACTGGTATGATAGGAGACACCTACTATCATCTGTGGAAAGGATCAGCACTTACATCCACCAGCATGGTAGGACACACCTACTACCATTTGTGGAAAGGCATAGCACTTACAATCACCAGCATAGTAGGACACACCTACTACCATCTTTGAAAAGGCACGGCAATTACAATCACCAGCATGGTAGGAAACACCTACTACCATTTGTGAAAAGGCACAACACTTATATCTGACCATGGAAGGAACTTAATCCTCTCACCATGTTAGAATGGATCTCAGTCCTAGACTGAGGGTTACTGGTAACTGACCAGGTGCCTCCATTCTCCTAGAGAATGGAAACAACCCTTATATCTGATCAAGTGGGAACACATCCCTCAATCAAATCAGAATGGCCATGCACTCATATATGATGATGTGAGAACACATCCCACAGTCACATCAAAATGGCCCTTAGTCCCAGACTGAGATTTCCTAGTAACTGGCTAGGTGCCTCCATTCAAAGAATGGAAACAACCCTTATATCTGATCAAGTAGGAACCAATCCTACAGTCATATCAGAATGGCTCAACACTCACATATGACATGGAAGGAACCAATCCTCTCACCATGACATAATGGTTCATCCCTTACATCTGACCATGGAAGGAACCAATCCTCTCACCATGACAGAATGGTTCAACCCTTACATCTGACCATGGAAGGAACCAATCCTCTCACCATGTCAGAATGTCTCATGGACTCATCACTTCCCTTTGGAGGGAACCTCAATATGGAGAACACTAAGCTTCTCCCTGAAGTATTCAAACTTCACTCTGGCCAATGGCTTTGTCAACAAATCAGCTATCTGTTCATCTATCACAATATACTGGAGCTTCACTTCTCCTCTCTGCACCATATCCTTGATATAGTGATATTTGATCTCGATATGCTTCGACTTGTCATGGAACACTGGGTTCTCTAACAACTTCACACAACTCTGATTGTCACAATATATACAAGTAGCATCCAAATGGAGATCAAATAAATCAGACAATAGCTTCCTTAGCCATACTACCTCACAACTAGCTGAACAAGCTGCGACATACTCTACTTCAGATGTACTGAGTGACACATAGGATTGCTTCCTGCTAAACCAAGATATCACACCTGATCCCATACTGAAGTAGCACCCTAAAGTGCTCTTCCTATCAATAGCACTGCCTGCCCAATCTGAATCAACATAACCCTCTAGGTTAATCTTCTGACTCGCCTCATACTTGAGCCCATAATCAACTGTACCCTTTAGGTACCTCAGAATATGCTTTGCAACAATCAAGTAAACATGTCTCAGATCTGTCAGGAACTAGCTCAAGGTGTTCATAGCAAAGAAAATATATGGTCTTGTGTTCATCAGGTACATCAAGGACCCAATCATCTGACGATACATCGTAGCATCAACTGCTTCTAATGAAGCATCACTTAATAGCATCAGGTTCAATGCCATAGGTGTGGTCATGGCCTTGCAGTCCATCATCCCAAACCTCTTTAGGATATCTACTGCATACTTCCCTTGTTCTATGGAAATTCCATCCGCATTCTGCCACACCTCCATGCCTATAAAATAGTGCATCGACACATAACAGGAGCATCACTGGTCTTCTACCTTCAACCTTGAAGCAAAGGTTGGAGTCCTCTTTACTCTCAGTAAAGCCTAGAGTCATCAGTAATCTATCCATCCTGTCGTACCATGTTGAACCTCGATATCTTCTATAGTCACTCCCTCTGAAGCAAAGCATCATTCTCCCTCTGTCTTTCATACTCTATGCACTGAAACATTTTGTTTCGGAGTGACAAGTAGCTTCCTCTGCTACTAATATTCTATGTATTCATCTAGGATCACTGGATACCAAGATCCTCTATCTTTGAAAGCGTTCTTCTCGCACCCATCTTTGAGCTTGTCATCCTCAATAGGATTTCTTCAACCTTGTAGCAAAGGTTAAGATCTTCATCAAGCTCATCATGTATGTGTTATCCCATGTGTGTCTTCTGAACTCGTACAAGGCCTTCTTTCATTTTCACACATGATTCTTCTTGTCATGTGTCTCAACTCCCATTGGCTGCAAATGTCTCTTCATAGTCTATGCCTTCTTTTCGTGAGAAGCCTCGTGCTATGAATCTTGCCTTGTATCCCATAATATTTCCATCTACTTCATGATGGAACTACGAACTTCCCTTCATGTATCAATATTGCATCCTAGACATCATTCTTCTTCTTCATGGCTGGAATATTCTGCATCAATGATGTAATTGCATTCGTCATATTATTCTTCATCTTGAATTGTCGTCACTTGTTGTTCGGAACAAGTCTCATCCTTCTTTGCTTGTAGGCGATTATGTATGCCATCTTTCCTACAAGTCAAATGCATTTGTATGGTTATAAACATTTCATAAGGAATATTCATAATGGAAAATTCTTATGCATAAATATATGATCATGCAACTATTTTATCCAATATAACATTCATCCATATCTCATGGAAACGTTTCTAGATGCCTTCCATCTCTACCAGGACAACATTGAGATTGTGCACTAATCCAATATGCCAGAAAAGAGGTTTCATTCTAGATAAGTAGCAATGGAGAGTTGTATAGCACCATGAGCTACTTACCCATCACATGCATATTAGTAGTATACTGTCATTAATGAAAACATTCTAGCATGCATAATACATCAACTGAATATAAACAAATGCATAACAAAACAATATCATGAAATGACAATTGAATACTTATCTTTATTTTTTTCGTGGTTAGACTCCTTCTTGAGCCTTCAGCTTCATCATCTTCTTCATTCAATAGCATCGTTTCTTATTCAAATGATAAGATGGATAAGAGGTTCTTCAAGAGTTGAGTTATTCATATTCCTCATCTCTTGAGGGATCTTCTTTGGATGGTGAGAGCTTGATTTTCATTTGCTTCCATCTTCTCTTCTCTTATTATGAGTCGAGCTTCTTCTTCTTCCCAGAGTTTGCTGAAAATAATCACTTTGTTCTGGCACACATTCCTCGCATGAATGAATCCCATGATCCCGGGAGGCCATTCAAGGTGGCTACCACTTCTGCATTCTCCACTTTTTCTTCTACTGCTACAATTTGTTCCTTGATTTTAGAGACCCTCGTAAAGTATGACTATATGGTTTCTGCATTCTGGATCTTCACATTCGTCAATTGTTTTCTCAAAGTCATATTCTGATTTATGTTCTTCCATTCAAATAGCTTGGTCAAGGAATCAAACATCTCTTTCGATGTCTTTAGGGAAGACACTTGTGGTACAAGGTGATCCATGATTGAATCAACAATGATATTATTGTCCTTGACCAAGTCTTCTTGTGTAAGGCTTTGAGCCTCATCTCCCTCTGGAACTGGAACCTCTCTACTCATGTAGGTGTCCAAGTCATTTTCTTCAGAGAGATCATATACTTCCATGCTTGGAAGTTGTCAACTTCACCAAGCTTATCATTAAGCTGATGTGATAGATCATTTTGAAATGAGAACCTCAAATGAAAATAGCAAAAGATTAGATCTTACCGATTTGAGGTGTCCGTCCTGGTTCCGGAGCTAGCTAATCTAGGGTTTGTCAAAGAAACCCTAATTTTCAAAACTTGGAATCTTTCAGATCTTATTGGATAGAAAGATAGATCTCTTCAAGGTGAGCTATCCAATGTACTCATTTTTTGAAAACAATGGAGGGAAGCTCCCGAAACAAGAAGCCCTAGTTTTCCAATTTCTTATGCAGAAATGCCTGATATTGTTTTTGCGATATCTCTGAAATTATTGCTCCTATATGTCTAAAATTCTTTCTGAGGTCTCCTCTCCTATCCCTATTCCAACAGCATAGGTTTAATCAGGATTTGTTTTACTAATTGGGACTTATTATCGTTTTTCCAAGGTGGCCTGTTTCAGGAATGTTCAAAACATCAAAGTTGTATGGACTTCCATGTGTCACTGTTGCATATTCTGGGTCTGAACCTTTGACCACAGAAGGTACAGTCCATTCCCATTTTGTATCATCTTCAAAATTTTCATTTGGACCTTCGTAGACTTAGATATAGCAATTCTCCCCAAGTGTCTTGTTTAGGGATGAATCTTGGAAGAGGCTGGAACCCTAACTTGGAGGGATCATATCTCCTAGAATATAGCGAATCTAAGGCTGAATTTTGGACATAGTGTAAATCAAGTTTTCAGTCTCGGCAATTTTTCAGCTCCTGATCCTTCTCTAATCTCATGATATAGCGAATGTACCAAAACGTATCCGTTTTAGTATTTTATGGTTTTTCAAGCTCGGGGTCAAACTAGGGTTTGAATTTCCTGGAGTTATACCCAACCAAAAATATCAACCTAGGTCTCTAAAATTTGATTTTGATGAGGAGATAAATCCTATGTTGGGCTCACTCAAAAATTCCTCTTCTGTAAGAAGCCCTAATTTCCCGCACCAAAAACTGAAAATGCTCAGAAATAAATTCCGCTTCAACAGAAAAATGCGACCTTCAATGGAGAATCAACCTAGCATAATTTTGCGGATGGATTGTGGAGAGAGACCCAAAAATTAAGAAGCCCTAGCTTATGCAACTGCACAATGTCTTCTTCTCAGGTCAGCTCTGATACCATGTTAGATTTTTTATCATTCAAGCTAGCACTATGATCTTAGGATCTTTAACTGAGAGAATAACATGCATAGCAATAAAACACAAGAGACAAGAGACACAACGAATTTTCCTCAGGGAAACCATAAAGGAGAAAACCATACAACTTCTTTAGAGATAGAATCAGTACCAAAAGTAAAACCCGAAAACATAAAGATGATCTCCTGACAGCAGTAGTATCTCTCTTATCCCAACAACTTCTCTCTCACTCATGTGCCCCAATGAGTGTGTGTGTGTGTGTGTTAAATAGAAAGGATCACTCTCTATTTATATTCTTTTGTTCACTTAAAGGCCACTCCAACATGTCAGCCTCACTTAATAATTACTTACTAGAGCTGACATCTCTAGGACAGTCTAATAACCCTAGTGCCCCACAACTTGTGGGGACTTTTCCCTCTGATCAACAAGGAGGGTTAACCTTGAATTAGATGGTGGGTACTATTGCCCTGACTTACAATAACTCACCTAGGGTCAACTGCTCTAGGATAGTCTAATAATCCTAGGGCCCCACAACTATGGGGAATTTAACCCTTGAACAATAGGAGGGTTACCCACAATGACTTGACATGACTTGTTTACATTATTGAATCTCCCGATAGGAACATCGGGGCATGACATGACTCAAACACTTCCCAGAATAAACATTGGGGTACAATACATAAGAAATACAAGTGAATACATTCTGAAGTTACAATTACATCAACAAGATAAGCATGGAGACCTATTTTTATGAGATTTGGAGATATAAAATTAGTTACCCATTTTAGAGATAAGCATGGACACCTATTTTTTGAGATTTGGAGATATGAAAATGGGAACCCATTTGAGAGATAACAATGCACTGATAGATTTGGTCGGATTTTTCCACGAAATATTTCCATGTTTTGAACATTCGTGGAATAATACTTCATTTTTTTTTATCATGGTGGAAAAACCGTGGCAATATCGACGTTTTTAATTTTAGAGGAACTTTCATCTCTATATCAGCAATATATGGCTATCTTTGCACACCCACCAAAGCAATGCCAACTTTCAATGCGTGGGTCAACTCATGCATTTTTGGCACATTTGCTATAGTTGTGACAAGGTTATTGGTGATTGATTGAGCATGGATTGAGGCTAGATTTCTTTATCAACCATATGCAAAACTAGAGATATTAGTCATACTCTGCTTCTTCAATGGGTGACTCAGCCGGAAAAAGAAGATCGACCAACCTTTAGAGGACAATATGGAACCTATGGGAAATGACATGCCTTCACTTTCCCTTGAAGAAGATGTTGTTGTCACAACTTTGGTTGGAATGCATCGAAATGAAAATGCAGATCAATGGGAGGAATTTGTTAACAATGATATGGACCGTTCACCAACGAGTGATGAAGGCCTAATTCATGCCAAATATTCTTTTGATGGTTTATTTGTTTTTTCTTTATTTGATAAAATGGTACATTTCAAAGAACAATCTACATTGTGGGAGGATTCCTTCAAAGCTAGTGATGAATTGTGCAGAACTAAGGATGTCCAAATTCTTGATTTGGTACATCGAGCTATAGGTTTAGAGAAAAGAATTGTGGAAACTAAAAAAATAATTAGCTAAAAGGATCAACTTATTAAGGATCAATGCTCTAAATTTACCTTAGCTCTAGTAGAATCGATTTCTGACCTTGATAGACTGAAAGACATGTATCAGGCTCAAAATAAAAAAGACGAGAAAACTATAGGGAGACTTGAAATGAGCTGAAAAACAGGCCTGAATTTTTGAACACGCCACCACTGAAAACAATATTTGGTAAGGAAGCAGAACTTCAGCAAGAATTGAAGCAGAAAGAAACATTTATTGTAGGTTTGAAGGTTTAGTTTCAAAGGGAATTGAGATAAATGATCATTAAACAACAAAATGAGACTACAAAATATGAAACAATATTGGAAAAATTAAATAAAACAATTAAAAACAAAAATGAGCTTCTACAAAAAAAGAGAATTTAAAGGATTTCAGCAACTCTCGAGGCAAAAAGTTATGGAAGAGGAAAAAAATCAATAGTCAAGGGTAAACAAGTCTGCACACTAGAAGAATTAACAGTAAAGGGTAAATAGGTTTGCACACCAGAAGAATCAACAGTCAAGGGTAAACAGGTCTACACACCAAAAAAGTCAACAGTCAAGGGTAAACAAATCTGCACACCAGAAGAATCAACAATCAAGGGTAAACATGTCTGCACACCAGAAGAATAAACAGTTAAGGGTAAAAATGTCAGCACAAGAAAAGAATCCAAAGTGGAGGTTAAAAAGGCCATCACACCAAAAAATTTTGGCAGTACAAAACTAGGTGATGTAACTATGGAGAGATTACTCCAGTTTTAGAAGTCCTTGCAACAACGAGAGAAGATCTTGAATGAAGCTGCTTCAATAATTAATGTTGTAGAGTTTACATTTGGCTCATTAGATCCAACATTGAAGACGAAGATAGAGGAGAAGGAGGCCAAAATTAGAGATCTTCACCAAAAACTATTGGAGAAGGGAAAAGTACTACATTTGGGATGTGATAGTGAGATACAATATTTGAAATCCCAAATTAAAGCTTTGCAGAATAAACTTGTGGCAGAAGCAATTTTGTATACTCCATCTGATAAGAATTTGAGGGCACAAGAGCTCGAGAAGGAGGTACAATAGGTCAAGAGAAAATTAAGTGCAGTTCAATATGACCTGAAGTGGATAGATTATGATCTTAAAAGAAAGGAAGATGAGCACTCAAATTATAAAAATAATAATGTAGAGATGTTGAAGAAATTCCTAGAAGAAAAAGATAAATTGCATACAAAAGTGATAAATCTTGTAAACAAAGTGAAAGAGCAAGAAAAACAATTAAAACATATGGACGATGAATATTCTGTAGAACTGGAGGGTTCTGGAAAAGGAAAGAGAAGCTATAGCGAATTTTCTTATTCTAAAAGGGAGGAATTGCAAAAACCTCCCAACTTCCAAGTAGCCCAGATTTCTAAAATAATATGGTGTACATTTGATGTCTATGTACATACTAATATTGTTGTAATATAAATTGTTAGTATTTCTTGGCAATGCATATATTTTGATAAATTTAATATGTTTCTAAGGTGTAATACAAGTGTAATGTGTAATCCATATGTGCATTTTTCCTATGTCTAAGAGAGTTTAATGTGCAATCCATACTGAGAAGTGTGTATGAAAGTACAAATGATAAAATATATTCTTCATAATATATTCTACAAATGAATTGACATATGAAATATTCTTGAAATATATTCTACAAATGAATTGACAGATCATCATTTCATGCTATATTGAATAAATTGCACTATAACATAGACATACCAACCTTTTCTACAAACTCTTGTACTCATTTCTATAAATTGTAAGATCTACAGTAAAATCCAAGTCATCCAAAACAACAATTGATAGTATTTTCCAATTTTTCATGGTCAAAACTAAAAATGCACACCAATTCCAATCGAAGTACGCTTTAGGTATGAAATTTGGAAGTTTGCATACAAAAACCTAATTAGACTAGTATAGTTTTAATTTCAGACATAAATTAAACTTCTATTATGAAATAAGAATGTATCCAACATTTCAAATGAGAACAGAACAACTGTAAATGTTGGTTTCTTGTTGACGAGCATCATAGTTTGGAAACCAATCTCATGGCTCTGCAAGTTTGTATGGTCTATTTCCTTTTTATTATAATATAAATCATCATCGTTCCTTGCAGAAATTAACAAATGAGAACATAACATATATAATACATTCCAAGGAAAAAAACAGAGATAATGCAAAAATATAACAAGATCGATCATCAAGAAAGTTTTAAAAGGGGCCTAAGACCATTTTTTATTATATTATGCTTTCATTACAGAGCAGAGGGATAGTTTGCAGTTGAATCAGTAACATCAAACAACTCCTTCAAGAATAACTGTCCCTAATACCTATTAAATTCTATTTATAGACCTCAAGGGTCGGATTGACCATGTTACAAGTGGATTTCATTTGAGTGAAAATGACATGTGGATTCACCCACAAGCCAACCTGCCCTCTATTGTACTTTCTTGGCTTTAAATGAAGATACCAACTACTGTGGAACAAGGAAAACATGACAGTGCAACAAAGGGGGGGAAACAGGGCTGAAGTGGACATGTTTCAACACCAGGGATAGAAAGGGAGTAGAAGAGGAAGTTGCATTCCAATTATCTGGATGGGAGATGCGAGTAAAGAAGAATTATAATAGAGATGCATAGTGCGTGAGAGGTATCTAAGGAGAAAATGGAAATACCAATGAAAGAAGAAAATGGTAAGGAAGAGATAAATGCCACCGACAAATATGGATTAGCAGAAAACAACATGCAATACCCATCTGATTTGGACAAATTGAAAGTTGGAATTGAAGAAATCAATTCTGCTATGACACCGAGAGAGAATTCTTGGGTTTTTGAATAGGGACAGGGTGTTGACTCAATGCAGGAAAGAATTTACTGAGTGATGGGAAAAGAATGTCAAACGAACATAAAAACAATAAGATGGAATGGAACTGCCAATGAAAGCCATCAAACCTGGATGAAACTGTCTCCAATTCTTTCCAATTCTACCCATTTCACTCATACTATCAGTGAACTCAAATTTGCGCACATATGCGGCCATACTGGACAAAAATTAACGAACATAGAGAATGGATTGAATACTGCATAGCCTACTGATAACAGTGGCCACTATTTATCAATCTTACATAAGAAGCAACATGATTGGTAATTGACTGCAGCTGCTAGGAAGGAATCCATGGGGTCAGGCCAAATCTGGATATGTGTACTGTGTTGGCCCTTGGAATAATTGAAAGGTGGGAAAAAAATGTTAATCACGATGAAATGTTGAGTTCACATCTGAGTGATGCAATCATTCTCAATGTCGTCAGAATCTGACTTGATTCAAGTTCATTGAATCATAGAATTTGATGGTTTGTTAAGTGACGTATTTGACATTTGGTTGAAAGTTCAGAATATGATAGGTAGGGAAAAGCAAAAACTGCCATTTACAAGTTTAGATGATTGTATGACATATTTTACACTCAATACATTCAGCACGTGTATGATAGGTTGAGGGATGGGAAAATGAAATCAGGCATGTGCATGGATTTTACTGAAGCAAGTCAATTTTGGATTGCTTTACTCAAATGCATGCCCAACATGAAAAAATATGGTTTAGGGAAATTAGACCTGTAAAAACATGCAAAACTATCAAAACTGTTATTTAGGGAAATTAGACCAAGACTAGGAGAAGATAAAAAATTGTCCAAGTATGGAATTTTTGGTAAAATTTGCCTAACGAGCCTTAGGGAAATGCCCACCACAACTCAGAGGATGATGATAAAAATATTATGAGAGTGTAGATCTCTATATTCTTGTATGGTGCATCCAACCATATAATTATCCTGACCAAAAATTCTTTCAGTACGAATATATCAATCTGCTAAAAATGCCTCTCATCCATATTTGCACTGCTCCAGAAAAATGCCCACCGAGGAGAGAGAAAGAAGCTCCAGAAGATGAAAGTGGTCATGATGGATTCACCTTGTTGGCCTCTACCCATTGGGAATCTCACTTTCCAAGTGTGAAGGAAAAATTAAATGACCTTGGTGACCTAGGGTTTGAAGAGAACTGGTTAAGTGTTAGACAAAGAGTTTGAGAGACCACTTGGAAATGCTCACAAGGGGGTATTTCATTGATGATAAAAATCATCAGATGTTATGGTCTTGTTCATTGTTGAAATAGATATCTATCCATGCTCTTTGTTTTTCTTATGGTGACCATATAAGGAAAATATCAACCTCGCAAAATAGAAGAAAAATCTTATTTTGCATACTAAAAAGACAGAAAAAATGGCCAAGTGTTGTAAAGGGGCTAAGTGATGCCCACATTAAGGTTGATGCCCACACTAAGGATGATTCCTGCATGGCATGGCATGAAATATATGACTATGTGGCATGAATTTGAAATCGTTGTTGCATTATGACATCGTTCTAGAGAAATATGCCAAATTAGTGAAAATCAAGAAATTGGCCAAGTGTGGGAATATTGGTCCAAGTAGGCTTAAGAGGATGCCCACTACAAATGGTTTGTTGAATAAAATACCCACACCACATGGGGATATTGTAGGCTGTTGTTTTGTCTACTCAACCATGGTATCAATTTTTCTAAAGAGACACTGAAGAAAAATTTATGGACCTGCCAAAACTGTGGTTTAGGGAAATTAGACCAAGCCTAGGAGAAGATAAAAAATTGTCCAAGTATGAATTATTGGTAAAACATGCCTAACAGGCCTTAGGGAAATACCTGCCACAGCTCATGGGTTGATGATAAAAATATATGAGAGTGTATATATCTAGAAACTTGTATGGTGCATCCAACCATATAATTATCTTGACCAAAAAGTCTTTCAAGAAGAGGATATTAATCTGCCAAAAGTGCCTCTCAGCCATATTTTCACTGCTCCAAAAAAATTCCCGCCTAGGAGAGAGAAAGAAGCTTTAGAAGATGAAAGTAGTTTTTCTGGACTCACCTTGTTGAACTATACCCATTGGGAATATCACTTGCCAAATTTGAAGGAAAAATGAAATTACCTTGGTGACCTAGGGTTTCAAGAGAACTGCTCAAGTGTTAGACAAAAAGTTTGAGAGACCACTTCGAAATGACCGAAAGGGGGTGTTACTTTGATGATAAAATTAATCAGATGATATGGTCATGTTCATTATTGAAATGGATATCTATCCATGCTCTTGGTTTTTCTTATGGTGGCCAGATAAGGAAAATATCAACCTGCAAAAATAGAAGAAAAATGTTAATTTGCATACTAAAGAAAAAGAAAAAATGGCTAAGTGTTTTAAAGGGCATAAGTGATGCCCGCATTAAGGTTGATTCCCACATTAAGGATGATGCCCGCATGGCATGGCATGGCATATATGATTATTTGAAATGAAGTTGAAATCATTGTTGCATTATGGCATCATTATGGAGAAATACGACAAATTAGTTAAAATCAGGAAATTGGCTAAGTTTGGGAATATTGGTCAAAGCAGCTTGGAAAATGTGGTTTAGGGAAATTAGAGCAAGCCTAGGAGAAGATAAAAATTGTCCAAGTATGGAATTATTGGTAAAATATGCATAGGATGATGATCAAAATATTCTGAGAGTGTGGATCTCTAGAGTGTTGTATGGTGAATCCAACCATATCTAGAAGGATATAATAAGAGGTTTTTTGGATAGTTTGAAGACAGTATAAAAGCATATTCACAATAACCCACATGCTAGGAAATGTATATTATCGTTTCAAACTTACAAATTTCATATATAATGAAAAAATTATTCGAAAAGAAAAACCAATTATAACAGAACAATAATATACCAAACATAATTGAATGGAACAAATACATAATTCATATGCATTAAATAGTATAATTCACCATATAGATTACACCTAACAGTATAAAATTTTATTAATAAATGTAAATATATCTAGCTTCAACCCCATGGTGTTATTCTCAACTTATGACAATCGTACGGACTGTGGCGTGCATTTTCCTAAGTCCGGTTTTGAATATTTACACACCGTTTTTTATGTAACAACTTAGAATTTTAGGCATTAATTTTTAATTTGTCCAAGATACTTGCAATTTTAGTCATTCATGTTCAATTCAACTGCTATGCATTCCTAGCTTGCATTTTACACCAAGTGTCCATAACAGTAAAAACAATGTTAAAATTGCACCTTTCATAGGTCGATTGTGAGCATATGAGGTTAGGTTATATAAATTAACACAGGGATAGTATTCTAAATATATATAGCCATCCAATTTCCAAAACCATTTACTATAAACATTTAATAGGAGGGTTTGGCTTGCATTTTTATTAATGTAGGTGGATATTTCATAAATACAAGACAACCATGTAGTGTTTTTGCAGAACATGCACTTTCTGAACCAATATTGAAAAAATAAATGTATAATAATGTGGAAAATAGTAAAACATACCATTTACAACTAAAATCACTCAAAAATACCCAATACTTAGGGCTGGGTGGGCATTTTTGTGATCTGGGTAAAACTGGGTTGAAAACACAAAAGTTGTCATTTTGTCAATTTAACTCTAGACAAATGAAACATAATTTTAAAAAATGGAAAGAGGCTTTTGTCAAAAATATATCTATCTTCAACCCCATGGTTTTAGTTTCAACTTATGACAATTGTATGGTGGCATGCATTTTCCTAAGCCCATTTTTTAATATTTACACACTATTTTTTACGAAACTTAGAATTTCAGTCATTTTTTTTTAATTTGGCCAAGATACTTGGAATTTTAGTCATTCGTGTTCAATTTAACTGCTATGCATTCCTAGCTTGTATTTTTATGCTTAAACTTGCATTTTACACCAAGTGTCCATAACAGTAAAAAAAGGCTAAAATTGCACTTTTCATAGGTCGAGTGTGAGCATACAAGGTTAGGTTATATACAATTTAAAATAAGGATAGTCTTCTCAATATATCTAGCCATCAATTTACAAAAAAATTTACTATAAAAATTTAATAGGAGGGTTTGGTTTGAGAGTACATCAAAACATGTAGAGAAGAATATTATTCTATTATTATATTAGTCACTCTATTACTCTTATTTTTCCAGAATAGTTAGAATGCCAGATTTTTACTCTATTATTTACTCTTACTTTCCTATTTTCAATAAGTATACTTAACATGCTATAAAAATAAGTACACTTATTATTCTAGAAAGTTAACTATATTGAAATTGAAAATGTAAGTTGTGTATAGTTGACTTTAAACACATTTGTAATTTTTATTATAGTTTGGAAAAGTCAGAACACATTTGTAATTTTTATTATAGTTTGCAAAAGCCAGAACACATTTGTAACTTTTATTATAGTTTGGAAATGTCTGAACACATTTGTAATTTTTATTTTAGTTTGGAAAAGTCAGCGTGCTGGTATCCTGTGCGTGCATCCCCTTTTCCTTTCCGAGCGTGCCATTATCCTACAAAATGGAAACAACAGCCTCATCTTCCATGCTGTCAACTGAAACAGGGGGTTCTAAAGTTGCTGAGAGGTTCACTGTCAAAAAATTCGGAGAGAGCGCTGAGGCATGGAGTGATAGAACTAACTGGCCAGAAGGTATGCTAAATGTCCTAGTCAGAGCAGGAGTGCATCATTTTCTTTTCGGTCAGTTCAATTTCAACAATGAATAGATAGATAATGCCATTCTAGTTATGATTATGAGTCCAAGGAATTGATTATTTTTGGGAGGAGGGTTTTTCTGGACCTTGATTTGTTGTCAGGTGCAGCGAAAATTCCATGCAGGGGGGGAGTAATGTTGACCACCAAGAAAACCCTCAAAGTAGAAAAGGGTGAGATGGAAAAAAAAAGATGTGGAAAAATGGTTAAGGTTTCCTGAAATGGTTTAAATATGCAAAATGTTCCACCAGGACTATACAAAACCTTAATTCAAATTGTACTTAGGACAATTATGAATCACCATAAGCAAGATATTTCAGGTGATTGTATGAAGTTGGTGATTCATTGGGTTGAATACCTGGCCATAGATGTCCCTCATCTATTGGAAAAAAAATGCATTTTGCACCACAGGAGAGCAAAATGAAGAGAATGAAGGTCATTTACTCTGGCACACTACAAAAAATTATTGACTTATATCGACACAGCACTGTAGAAGGAAGCATATTTAAAAATACATACATTAGAGATCGAAACTAGACAAAATTAACTAGGAAGTTCCTCAACAATCTCCAAAGGACAATGTACAAGTCCCTGAAGAGCCTTTTGAGTACTGTATGGAAGGTTTGGGAAGTGACCCTAAAGAATTTGATGATGTCTCAATTATGTCCAGATTACATGAAGGAAGAGAAATAAATGTAAAGGAGATGCATGATGTTGAGTTTAATGAACAGGAGGAGCATAGTGATGATGATATTTATGCTCGTGGAGAAATGCCACTTGTTATATATACACCTCCATAGTTCGGAGTTGAGAAAAAATCCTCTCCAAAATCTTTTTTTGATGGTAAAACTGTTTTTAAGCTACTGTTCGATAAAATGTTGCATTTCAAAGAAGAAGCTAAATTTCATAGAAATTTTTTTTCCTATCGGTATCTTACCGCAGTATAGAGCGTAGAACTCTATAGGATTAAGCAGATGCAAATTTAGGACCTCTTAAAGGTAGGCACTATTTTTCAATGCTATTTTAAAAAAAGAAGCAGTTGCCAAATTCCTTTTTTTGAAGCCTTGTTAAAATTTTCACTATTTACAGGTAATTGCAAGGTTAGAAACAGAACACATGGATACTATGGAATCTTCTATTAAAAATTTGCAAATGGTAGGAGGCATTTTTCAATGCTTTTTTCCAAAAAAAAAGTTGCCAAATTCCATTTTTTGAAGCCTCCTAAAATTTTACCTTGTTTACAAGAAATTGCAACATTACAAGGATCCCTTCTGAAGACTACGGACAGTTAGAGAAGGATAATAGCAGGAAAGGACTCTATTCTTCAATCTTTGAATAAGGAACTAGAGAAAATTCAAGATGAATTTAGAAAGGAAAATGAGAAATGCAGAGAAGAATATATGGTTTTTCGGAAGAAAGATGAAGAAACCATAAAGAGACTAGAAGATGAGCAGAAACATCGACCATAGGTGTTGGAAATTCCCCCTCTAAGGACTGTTATCATCAAGGAAGCAATAATTACCGCTAAAGTCAGTAAGTTAAACATAATAATTGAAATAATGAAGGGTGACTTTAAAAACATCCTTGCCGAAGAGTACAATAAACATGAACTTGAGATAAATAAATATAGAAAAAAAGAGGAAAACATGAAAAACATAATTTCTAAGAAAGATGAAGAGTTGAAAGGGAAAATACTTGAACTTGAAAAGATTACTGCAGAACTACAGACTAGAGGAGTTGAAAAGTTAAAAGAATCTAAAATTGGTAAGGGACAAAGTAGGCATCTGATTTCTAGTGAAATTTATGATATGTCAGCACACCAACATGCTTTAATAAGGTATGAGAGTTCTCTGCAAAACAGAGATAAGGCACTGGACATAGCTTTTAATACAATACGAGCTCATACACAAGTCAAAAATGGGTTACAAAGCTATTGTGCCTTCTTAAGAATTCAAGAGAAGTCTTTGATGGATGCTAGTGCAACAATGAATGCCAGAGATGATCTCTCTGCGTGGTCAACCATAAAAGAAACAATGGAAAACAAGCTAGCCAAGAAGGATGATGAGATTAAAGAGCTCAGATTGAAAATACTGGAGGATAGAGAATCACAACATTTGGGATGTAAGTCTGAGATAGAAGATATGAAATCCAAAATTGCCACTCTGCAGAAGAACAACATGCTTCAGCGAGTAGCAATTGTGTATACTCTAGACAATACAGAATTGAGGGCAAAAGAGTTGGAGACAGAGATAAAGCAACTTAGGAAAAATTCGACCTAAGTTCAGTCTGAGTTGAAACGTGCAAATGATCATTTTCAGCAAAAGGAAAAGGAACACGAAGAGAAAAATAAGAAGAATGTGGAATTGATGAAGAATTACATCCAAGATAACGATAGATTGAGAGAAAGTTTGCACAAATGTGCAACAAAAGTGAAAGAATTAGAACGAAAATCAGAACATGCACCTACTGCAGCTTCTGAAGAACCATAAGCTTCTAGACAAGCCAAGAGACTAGAATGTACAAATTTATCTTCTCTAGAAAAGGAGGATTTGTAGCCTAAACCTCCCAAGAAGCCTAGAACTATGGAATAACATTATTTATATATTCCGTGTATGTAAACACATTTCAAGTTTTAATACATAAATTTATATATGTGTGTGTTTATATTTCTCGGCAATATTGTATATGTTTTTGATGCATTTAATGTGAATGGTAATTTTGAATTTAACTTTTCAATAAGTGTACATAACAGGCCAGAAAGTTAACAATATCAAAATTGAAAACTTAACTTGTGTACTATAGGCATATATATTTGAATTTGTAAGAAATTAAAAGAGTGATAGTGATTAGTGGATATGAGATGTTAGTATATTTGGTGACATAGGTAGATCCTAGCTGTTTTCTTGGAACTATTGATATTATAGGGATATTTTGGGGATGATGGATTGAGAACTCTCAGGTTCTTTATGAGAATTTTGTTGCTATGTATTGATGTATTTATGTAAGTTTCTTTATCTAATGAAACTGAAATTCGAATTCTATAACAATGTCATACAATTCTACTCATGCAACCAAATTTTAGCGAATAACCCAAAGCTGTAATGCCTATAGGACTGACCTAAAAAAGACAGAAATTTAAAAAATATAAGCAAACACAGAAAACAACTGTAATTTTATTACTGAAAACAAAAATTAAATATTTAATATGCCTTCCATCATTTGTTACATTTCCAAAATTTGGTAACATAATTGTTAGCACAATAGAATAAATTTTTAGTACGGCAAGATCACTAGAAATGCTTATTGCAACATAAGTTTCTTTCACCATTTTGCATACAATGTTGCATTTCAATCATATATGAATTTTTTATTTTTGGCTTGTCTCACACTTCTTATAATGACATCAGATTTTATAGGATTCCCAAAATCCATCTTTTGGATATCAACTACTGCCCCTTGAATTTCTTGTTTTTCACCACTAAAAACCCTGTTTCGGCAGCCTGTATCTTTCTCCTCAAGAAAGATTCAAGAAAACTCAAATCATGAATAGGTAAACAAACCAACTAGCTATAGGATGGTACCATGGTGCGGGAATTATTCTCAAACCATGAATTGTGGCGGGCATTCTCTTAAGGCTGCTGGGACCATTTTTACTAAGGCTGCTTGGACCAATTCTTCCTTAAATATATGTTGTAGTTTCATGAGACAAGAGACATTGTTGTATTCTCCATACAACACTCTATAGAATCACATTCTCAATACATTTTTCACATCATCCTATGAGGCATTGCAGGAATTTCCTTAAGGCCACTTGGGTAGATTTAACACCAAGTCCATACTTAGACAAATTTCTCGATTTGGTCTAATCTGCCTAAAACACCCTTTTGGCAAGTCCATAACTTTTTCTTCATCCACTTCCAAGACAATAAAAAGACATGGTTAGGTAGGCCGAAGACCAATATACAAGACCCCCATGTGCTGTGGGCATTTACTCTAACCCATAATTTAGGGCAAGCATCTTTTTGAGGTTACTTAGCCATTTTTGCATCCACCGATGAAAAACCATGTTTTGGCAGGCATGTATCTTTCTCCTCAAGAAAGATTAAAGAAAACTCAAATCATGAATAGGTAATGAAACCAACTAGCTATAGGATGGTACCATGGTGCATGCATTCTTATCAAACCATGAATTGTGGCAGACGTTCTCTTAAGGTTGTTGGGACCATTTTTTACTAAGGCTCATTAGAGGAAATTTGGGGTCTAAAATGGGCCTTATAAGAAAAAGAAGCAACAATAAATTTTGTGAGTTGGAATTCAAGAACCAATATAATTTCAATAAAATGAGTCAACCATAATGGTTGAATTAACATATTTGTCATAAAAGAAAAAACACAGAGAGATATGTCGAAAATACGAACACAAAAAGTAGTTTTTTTCATTCTTCCTCCAAAATTAATAACTATTATTTTATTATTTTAACTATTATTTTATTATTTTCCTTAGGAGGCCCATTTTAGACCTCAAATTTCCTCTAATGGCTGGGACCAATTCTTCCTTAAATATATGTTGTAGTTTCGTGAGGCAAGTGACATGGTTGTATGCTCCATACAACACTCTAGAGACTCACATTCTCAATACATTTTTCAAATCATCCTATGAGGCATGGTGGGCATTTCCTTAAGGCCACTTGGGCATATTTAACACCAAGTCCATACTTAGACAAATATCTCAATTTGGTCTAATATGCCTAAAACACCCTTTTGGCAGGTCCATAACTTTTTCTTCACCCACTTCTAATACAATCTGAAGACATCATTAGGTAGGTTGAAGACCAATCTACAAGACCCCCATGTGCTGCAAGCATTTACTCTAACCCATAATTTAGGGCGGGCATCTTTCTGAGGTTACTTAGCCATTTTTGCATCCACAACTGACCTTGTTTTGGCAGGCTTGTATCTTTCTCCTCAAAAAATATTAAAGCAAAATCAAATCATGAATAGGTATCCAAACCAACTAGCTATAGGATGGTACCATGGTGCGGGCATTCTTCTCAAACCATGAATTGTGGTGGGAATTCTCTTAAGGCTTCTGGGACCATTTTTACTAAGGCTGTTGGGACCAATTCTTCCTTAAATATATGTTGTATTTTGGTGAGGCAAGTGACATGGTTGTATGCTCCATACAACACTCTAGAGACTCACATTCTCAATATATTTTTCACATCATCCTATGAGGCATGGCGGGAAATTCCTTAAGGCCACTTGGGAAAATTTAACACCAAGTCCATACTTAAACAAATTTCTCAATTTGGTCTAATCTGCCTAAAACACCCTTTTGGCAGGTCCATAACTTTTTCTTCATCTACTTCCAAGACAATCTGAATACATGGTTAGGTAGGCCAAAGACCAATCTACAAGAGCCCCATGTGTTGTAGGCATTTACTCTAACCCATAATTTAGGGTGGGCATATTTATGAGGCTACTTAGCCATTATTGCATCCACTAGTGACAAACCCTGTTTTGGCAGGCCTGTATCTTTCTCCTCAAGAAAGATTAAAGAAAAATCAAATCATGAATAGGTATCAAAACCAACTAGCTATAGGATGGTACCATGGTGCGGGCATTCTTCTCAAACCATGAATTCTGGCGGGCATTCTCTTAAGGTTGTTGTGACCATTTTTACTAAGGCTGCTGGGACCAATTTCGACCACTTTTCTGAAAATTTTCCTCATGGAAGGGTGGATTTTGTATAGTTGGGTGGTATCATTGTTTTTTGCATGGAAACCTTGGCTATTTTGGCATGGAAACTCGAGGTAAACTCTATTGTTGTAGTTTTTCTTCAAGAGTTCTTTACCTTGGATATTTTAGGATTTGGTATAACTTAGGCATTTGTAGGTATGGTTGATGTTGGAGCGACAATTCATTCTTGTTCATGGGGTGGTGTCTTAGCTATCTTGCTTCCACAATTACAGTTGTCTCAAGTAAGTGATTTTATTTTCCTTATGAGAATTGTAAATTGTAATGTGTAACCCTAAAATAATTTTTTGGGCTTTTCGATTTTATGAATTTATCTATGAAAACGAGGGTTGTTGTTATGCATCCCCAAGTTCTATTTTCATCCTTACATCCATGTGATATAAAATGAGTAATTCTAATTGAATATATACATATCAACAACAACCACAAGTCCCATTATCATGATAAATATTAGGGAAACTCAATGTATGAAAATGGAAACCACTTGTAACTCAATAGGCAGTAAGCTAATTGGTGGATAATTCACCGAAACTTAAGCTTCAAAAGGAAATGGGACCCTGCCCTTCAAATTTGATCCCTGGTGTGGAGCCTTTTTATAATGTCTCAGACCCTGAGGCTAATCCTTGAAATAGGATCCAAAACTATTTACATTCATAATCAAACATTAACAACTAGAGCATGGTACTTCTACCATGGTTTACATATCTTTAAATAAACATCATGGAGCAAATGCGCGTGCTCGACCTGGATGGAAGCACGAAATTTCTAGTTGTGAAATCGTGGGCAGTGAAAATGATGTCTCAATATGCTTCTAGTGGCTCATTTCTGACTGGGCTTGACCACTTGTCCGTCTGTCAAGTCAGCAATGTGTCCTTTCCCTTTGTGTTTGTTCTGTGCTCAAAGGCACCTATCAGCATGGGATCAAAGCTGGAAAATGAGTTTATATATATCCTTTTTGTGCTCAGCTTTCTTCACAGCTTCCCCCTTGCTTCTAGAAGAAACAAATGCCTTTTGTAGTGGCTTATCATTCAAGTACTCCTCACTACCTCAGAAAAGGTTGGTGGACGGTGTGCATGAAAGCTACGACAAAGACCTTGGGCCCTTGATGCTCCAGTACGAGCATTTGCTCCCACATAAAATAGGTGAATCTCTCAAATTGGTGTATGATGTCTGCTCCCCGATGGTTGGTGCTTCCCTGGTGTGAAAAAATAGGGTGATAGATGAGCTTGGAATCAAGCTCACCAACCAGCAACACACCTAGACTAACAATCTTCTCGAACCATATTTCCATTGCAAACATATCAGAATCCTCAGAACCTCTTGGAAGAATGATACTGTGAGTTTGATTCTACACTAGCTCATCCTATGCACCTTAATGGCTCTAAAAGGTGGTGTTTATATAGGATTGGAAAATTGGACAAGGGGATGACCCATCAACATATTCACACATTTCATCATCGAGAGCCTACTTGACCATACGCTTTAGGGAATATGGATTGGACGTGTCTTGGCCCTTTCACTGATGTGAATACCCTTTCACTCCTATGACGACGATACTAGAAACATTCTTTCACTTTGTTTCCCCTGCTACATGTGGCAATCAGATTCGTTGTTCCACTTCTTAGATTTTCATGATATCTTTCTGATTTCACATGCCAGCCATACGATAGGTATCTGGTTTAGGGAAAGATGGCACTACCGCGGGGATGATTTATCCTATGGGTGTATCACAAATGGTGTCGGGGAAATAAATTACAGGTATCTGGTTTTGGGCAAGTTGGCACTGCCCCGAGCATGATTTATCCTATAGGTGTATCACAAATGGCGTCGAGTAAATCAATTAACTGTCGAGAAGGCGGATCGTACGTGAGGGCGTCTTCTCCACTTAGATTTTTTTTATAATTTTTTTATGTTGCATAACCCTTGTGTTTATCTATGCACTCAGTACCGTAGATATATTCATCTTTGCAATCTAAGCCCTCAATACACCAAATCTTCATACCCAAAACTCAACACTATCAACCTACATAGCTTGATTTGGGGAGATTAATATCAACCGTCAATCTCTAAACTACCTTCATCAGGACCGTTCAACCTTGAGAACTTTAACATTCTGCTAACCCTTTTTCATATGAACGAGTGAGAAACTTGATCATGGAATGCTTCTCACCCATTTATCTACCCAACATCTTGTTTCGACCACAGATATTCGCAGCCCCTACCACTTTCCGCGGATCTAATTCATAACTTTCTCCGTGCTAGTTAAATCCGCGGAATTGTTTGAGACTGCAAATCTATCTCTGCCTTCATCTAAACCATCTGATTTTCTCACTGATTAACCCTTTTTGTGATTTGAAAAAGTTTCTCCCTCCAAGCAGGTTCACCACACGAAATGATTTAGGGCCATTGATCTCACCTTGTGCCGATCTCGACCCTCCAACATTACACCCATTTAACAGACTCCGCAAATCTCAAAAATAAATCCTTCCTTGCATCTCCGCTCCATGGAATCGCTTTTCGTCGTCAATCTTCACCATCTTGAATCTGAACCGTTGAATTTTAACACACTTTACTCTTATTCTGCTTCTGCATGTTTTAATATACAGAAATACCTATCACTGTAGATCAAAACCCACTCTCCATCTGACGGCTCCATGGTGGCAAAACTTGCTAACCAGTTAACCTGAAAGGTGCTCCCACAAAATTCCTGAAACATAGATCATTTTCAAACCTTTGGGAAGGAAACATAGATGAACATAAATTAACATTCAATGATGATGATGAAGATGATGATGATGATGGTGGTGGTGATGAAGATGATGAAGATGATGAAGATGGCGATGATGATGATGACGATGATGAAGATGTTGATTAGGAAGAGGGAGATGATGACGACGATGACGATGATGATCACAATGATGATGACAATGACGATGACGACGATGATGATGACGACGATGATGACGAAAACAATGATGATGATGACGACAACGACGACGACGATGATGCTGATGATGATGATGACGAAGATGACTAGGATGAGGATGATGATGACAAAAATAATGATGATGATGAAGATGATGATGATGACGATCATGACGATCATGATGAGGATGAGGATGAGGATGAGGATGAGGATGAGCATGACGAGGATGATGATAATGATGATGATGATGAAGATGTTGATGATGATGATGATGAAGATGTTGTTGATGATGATGATGATGATGATGATGATGATGATGATAATGGTGGTGGTGATGAATATTATTAACATGATGAAGATGATGATGAGGGCAATGATGAAAATGATGATGATGACGATGATGAAGAGGGAGATGACGATGATGATGATGATGATGATGAAGATGATGATGAAGAAGATGATGATTAATGATGGTGGTGGTGATGACGACGACAACAATGATGATGATGATGATGAGGGAAAGGATGAGGACGATGAGGAGGAGGATGAGGATGATGATGATGATGATGATGATGATGACTAGGATGAGGATGATGAAGATGATGATCATGATTATCATGATGATGATTAGGATGAGGATGATGATGATGATGATGATGATGATGATGAAGATGAAGATGATCATGATGGTGATGGTGATGATGATGAATATGTTTATGAAGATGAAGATGATGATGAAGATGTGATGACAAGATCTTTACCTTGGTCTCACTAAATTGTTCTGAGCTTCACCAACAATATAATAAAATGGTTATGAGTGATTATTCACTCCTATAAAGGATGCACTTTATGGAACTACCAAACTGCTTAGTTTGGATCTTCCTCTTTTAAGACACCAGACTAAGTCCATAAGTCTTGATTCTTCGTGTGCACAAATATAAGAACAGGAGGCTTCGCAGGGCCCAATAAGTTGTATTTTGTTTTACTACTTCCTCAGATCATATTGAATTGTCAGATTAGTCCTTGGAATGGGTCTTAGGAGAAATCCTTAATTTTTCACTCAACTGGATGCTCCCCCTATCATGTAGACATTTTCATTCACTGAGCTCCCCCTAAAATTGCGATGATGAAGAAGAAGATGATGATGATGATGACGATTATGATGATGATGATGAAGATGATGATGATGGTAATGAAAATGATGATGATGACGATTATGATGATGATGATGAAGATGATGATGATGGTAATGAAAATGATGATGATGATGATGATGAAGATGATGATAATGATAATGGAGATGCTGATGAATTGGATGACAATGATGTTAATGATGAATATGATGAAGAAGATGAATATGTTGATGATGATGACGGCAAATATGATGATGATGATCAAGATGATGACGTTGATGATGAATATTATGATTATGATGATGATGATAAGGAAGATGATGATGATGATGAATATCATGATGACGATGATGGCGACGACAATGATGATGATTATGAAGATAATGATGATGATGATATTGATGAAGATGATGAATTAGACGATGGTGATGATGATGACAAGGATGATGATGAGGATAATGATGATGATGATCATTAGTGTTGTCGTCATCACCATCATATTCATCATCTTCATCATCATCATCATCATCATTGTGTTCGTCCTTGAAGGGACTTATGTATAGGATCTCAGTATAAGCAATGCAACCAATACAAATTATGAAAACATCCTAATTAAATTAAATTAAAAAGATAGAGTTGTTTAACTATAATTAATTTAAAATGCAACAAAATATAAAATATGCAAATAAAAAAACCCAAAATAAACTAAAGAAATGGTAAATATGCAAAATAAAAAAAACAAAACAAAACACAAAATATAAAATATGCAAATAAACAAACAAAAAATGTAGAATTCAAAAACACCCACGGACTAGCTCATTAGCAAAACAACAACAAAAAAGTTCACTCCCGCGAACTAGTTCATTAGCAGCATCCAAAGCACTGGTAAATGGAGGATCAAGGGATATTAGTCCAGAGGATACCGACTTTCCCAGTGGAGGAAATCCGGCCGCAATCCAGAGGATAACAAAACAATACAGCCGCAGTCCAGAGGAGACTGACATTCCCAAGGGAGGAAATCCGGCCGCAATCCAGAGGATAACAAAGGGCCCAATGAATTCTGTAAGCCCATTAACCCTAGTAGCGTAGGAATTTTGGAAAAATATGTCAAATTTTTGAACCAATATGGAATCGGTACAATCATACTAAAATTATCATTTTTTTTTTTGTGCTACCATCCCTTCTATTATCGATGGATCTAGTAAGGGTTTTCTATTATTGGAGAGTCTGAAGCTCCTCCTTAAATTAAGGGAAAAGACATATGGGTTGAGCACTGCAAGCCAGTCATGCTCTTGTATAATTTTCTGAATTATGGCACAATTTGCAAGCTTTTCTAATTTTATTCTATTTAATGGTCCTGAGTAGTGTGTAGAGTCCTGTAGGAGCTATAATTTGAATTGATTCAACCGATTCTCTCAAAAATTTGAACCTGAGACTTGTTTCTTCTAAGCATTTAATTTTGCTTTAATAATTAGTTTTACCTCAATTATGGCACAAATTACAATCTTTTGTTATTTTATTCTATTATATGTCTGAAACATTCTATAGAGTGCAAGCTTGTGTAATCTTATTCTATTTAATAGTCTAGAACAGAGTCCTTTATGAGCTATAATTTGAACTGATTCTGTCGAAACTTGAACGTGAGACCTCTTTCTCCTTTAAATACACATTTAATTTTTCTTTGATTGTTAGTTTTACATGGATTATGGCACACTTTTCAAGCTTTTGTGATTTTTTTCTATTATGGATCTAAAACATTTTGTAGAGTGCCATAGGAGCTGCAAGTATAATGACTGTGTACAATTCAACCTAAGTCCTATTTCTCCTTTAAAGAAGCATTTTATTTTATTTTTATGCTCACTTTTACTTGAATTACAACAAACTTTGAAGCTTTTCCCATTTACTGGTTTGGATTTTGGAACAATGTATAGTTCCTTGGGACTCGTGGGCTAAAATTTGAAATGACTCCAGTAAATTGACCCTCATACCTCTTTCTTATTTAAAGACACATTTAATACAAGCATTATTTTTCAATGACACTTATATCTTTTTACCTATGTTTGGCATATACCATGGTAGTTAGTGTGGTCGCCTCTATTTGGCATATCTCAAAGAGTCCGAAGGTTATCAAGAATAGTATAGCCTGCATGTGTCTTCATTAAACCCTCCAAATCTCATCAAAATAGGTGTCCATGCTTATCTCTCAAATGGGTACCTATTTTTGTAGTTCCAAATCTCATAAAAATAGGTGTCCATGATTATCTCTAAAATGGGTACCTATTTTTATAGCTCCAAATCTCATAAAAATAGGTGTCCATGATTATCTCTAAAATGGGTACCTATTTTTATAGCTCGAAATATAATAAAAATAGGTTTCTATACTTATTTCTCAAATGTGTACCTATTTTTATAGCTCCAAATCTCATAAAAACAGATGTCCAAGTTTTCTCTCAAATGGGCACCTATTTTTATAGTTCAAAATCTCATAAAAATAGGTGTCTGTGCTTATCTCTCAAATGGCTACGTATTTTTATGGCTCCAAATATCATAAAAATAGGTGTCCATGATTATCTCTCAAATGGATACCTCTTTTAATAGCTTCAAATCTCATAAAAATAGGTGTCCATGATTATCTCTCAAATGGGTACCTATTTTTATAGCTCCAAATCTCATGAAAATAGGTGTCTATGCTTATCTCTCAAATGGGTGCCTATTTTTATATCTCCAAATATCATAAAAATAGGTGTACATGCTTATATCTCAAATGGGTACCTATTTTTATAGCTCCAAATCTCATAAAAATAGGTGTTCATGCTTATCTCTCAAATGGGTACCTATTTTTATAGCTCCAAATCTCATAAAAATAGGTGTTCATTCTTATCTCTCAAATGGGTGCCTATTTTTATAGCTTGAAATCTCATAAAAATAGGTTCCCATGCTTATCTATAAAATGGGTAACTATTTTTATAGCTCTATTACCACCTAAGTTGTACTTAGTGGTTTTTTATCAAGTGAGACTGGTGAACCAGACAAAGATTATTTGTTCGGACTTCAGAAGACCTTCAGAATTGCTTCTGGGAAGTGCTTGTTGTACTATATCACATGTTCATACCCCGTAGGGGAGTTGTAATAAAATGTTCTAGCATAGTAGTGTCTGTAAAAGACTCGGTCTCCTAGACTTACTTGTCAATTCGATCAGCCCAGGGTGTTTTTTCCCTTGGTTATTATTGGTTGTTGAATAAACGACTGATAATTTCTGAGATTTTCACCAAACTCCTCCAAAGTTGGAGTGGTCGGATTGACATTTAGGATATTGAGGTTATTAGAGTATGTGTGTCAATGTATACAAATTCTAGGCATTATGGCGAGTCATATGAAAATGTCTAAGTCCCCCTAGGTTTTATTTTTTTTTAATTTTTTAAAGTTTTTTTAAAGTTTTAATTTTTCCAAAACTTAGGCTATTTTTTATAGTCTAAATGGAAAATTTGGTTTTGTAATAAAAGTGGGATCAAAAATCAGTTTCAGTCATGGGGGTGCTCATTTTCTAACTCAAAGCACCTGGTAAGCCCTTAAACCTACTTTTCCCAAAGTTTTGAGTGATTTTCCCATCACAAACCCTAAAAATCAAATATTCATTATTTCAATTGATAAATTAATTAAATAATGGAGAAAATCCAAATTCCTAAATCAGTGGGATTTGCTCTGATTTGACTGAAATAAGTCTCATCAGATTTGGATTGACTAGAGCTGACCATGCCTTGATTGAAGGAGTTGATCTGGGCTGAAGAAGGAGTGCACCACAACATGCATCCTTGGGATTTGTGCCCTCTCTCTCTCCTCCACATGTGTGGGCTCATTTGGATGTGGTTTGGTTGATGTTTCAGTTAAGTAGTTGATGTGTCAGTCCGATCAGCACTCTGATTGTAAGTCGGACTCATTTAGACTTAGTTTAGACTCAGTTAGACTCAGATCAAGCTCAACTTGACTCCTCATGCAACTACAGTGATCCCTCTCTCCTTGGGAATTGCGCCCCCTTTGAGATAGGGTTTTAGTTTTTGCTATAAATAAAGAACAGTTTCCTCCTTTCCAAGCTAGTTAGAGTTGGATTGAAGAGTTGTTTCTATTGTAATGTTGCTATATTTTTCATTGTGAATAAAGAAAAGCTTTGGAGGCTAGATGATGTAAGGCATTCAGTTGGATGAATATTGTTGCTCATGCTTGAGGTAACTTATATTTGGTGCATTTTTATTCTTGTTTAATTTGTGAATCTAACCTTGTCAGAATTTCTCCCAATCGAAAGGAAAGAGTCTTTAAATAAGTTTATTTCTAGATTGTATTGTTCATATGTACGTAAAGATCAAGATTTAGCATTTTCAATAAGTTTATTATCATGCTGCTCTAGTATTTTTGTATGTATATAATTGGATCTCACAAATCTCTTTGCAAGTGTTATGTGTGCTAGTTAAAGGTTTCTGTGGAGAAGGTTTTTAAAAATTTTGTTCCTCATCATCTTCACTTTTTCATGCTACATAGTCCAACTGCTTCCACTAGGAGCTCTCGGGTTGATCTTCACGGCTACAAGCTTGCCTTCTTCTCTTTCTCCTCTCAAAATTTAAAATCTACTTGGTTACTTGGGTCATAGCTTTTATTTGTTTAGATATATCATATTAGAGTGAAATTTAAGATAGATATATCTTCTTAAATCTCATAATCTATATCTTGTTCTTAAAAAAGGATTCATAAGCATTCTAGATCTAGCTTTAGGGAAATCGTCTTTTTTGCGTGGCATTTTAAAGAAACTTTGTAGCTTGAATGCATTAGATTTATATTACATAATTTAAAAGATAAATCCAAAAATCACTGCAAATCATGTTGAATTCCCAAAATTCAAGCCAAGATCCCAAGGAAAGCTTGCTTTCCTTGGTTCCTTTTTTCACGTTTTTTTAAACTAGTTTTAACTTAGTTGTTTTCGGTTAAAAGTGTGTTGACCCAAAGGTACTTTCAAAGTGATTTTGGGAATATTTAAGTTTAATAATATTTCTATTTTCTATCAGGTATAACAGAAAATAGGAAAAAGTGTTGTCCAAAAAGTGACTTTTGGGCCATCCGGATCCCCCTAAGGATCTCCCCATTTTCTGAAATCTTTAATTTTTGCACTTTGTAAGCTCTTGGGTTCATTATGTATAAGAAATAGGAGTAATTATATAATTTTTATGATATTATAACCACTGGTAATAAAAAATAATTTCGAATAGGCTCTTTCGAGCCCATTCCCCATCATTTTTTCATTTTTTTCATTTTTCCTATTTTTTTCTCTACATTAGTTTTATTTATGCAAAATAGTGTACTTTGATTACTTTCATCATATATTCCATATTATAAAGTCAAAGTAACTTTAATACTTACCCCAAGAATCCCGATTGAACCGAAAGGTGAAAGAGGATCGTGGTAGATTTAATTAGAGAACCTGTGGTTTGTTTTATTTTTGCTAATTCATTATTCACTAATCATTTTTGCAAGAAATCAATTAAAATCAACCCCCTCCTTGATTCCCCGATTGAGGTCCACTTGGACCAAAAGAGGTTCATGGAGGGTTTTCTTTCTAATAAAAACACATCGATTAAAATTTACTAAAAATTACAAAGACTCTAGTGTGTATGCTCTGCGTTTTGGCTGCAGTTCATCTAATTAGTCAAGTTGCATTAAAAGCAACATGTGTGACTAGATTAATTAGGTTTCACTTTCCCCAATTAACCATCATCAGGCAAAAATCCAACGCCTTGAACAAACCGTAAGCGGTGGCAAAATACCCAAAGGAGTGGGAACAACTAGAAAGTGACCTCGAGGCACCGATCTATGTTACACCCTAATGGGTGTATTATGAACACAGTCTTCGAGACTCCATCCAGCCCACAAACACTTGCAGGTAGCAGTGAAGGTTTTATTTTTGGACATAATCCAAGTACCCCTCGGGTGTATCTGGAGTCCCCCCTCACCTAGTTTAATCCACTCATTTTTTGTATTAACTTAAAACGTACCAAGAGACAATTGCAAAACATTCACTCCAAGCACATGCAAGCACATTTAATCATTTTGTGACTCCATTTTAAGGAACTGGTTATTTGTTTACTTCTTTCAATATATATATTGTGTGTCAGTATTGTTCTTGCTTGTGTTTATTTTTCATCTTGTTATCTGTGGTTCTCAATTGTTAATTTCAAACTTCTAAGAAACTTATTCAATTTAATACCATCATACTAAAGTAATTAGCCTTAGTAACTTAATAGGGTCTACCCCCTTGGCTTCGCTAGGAGTTGAGCCTAAACGGAGGAGTCAAGAACAAGGTGACAACCTTGACTCAAGACTTGCCCCCAAGGACAAATCGAGTCGCTTCAATATTTTTGCCATGTCCCCCCCAGGTGTGTGAAAGGCGACAACACTTTTTGGCACCATTGTCGAGGATAAATCTTTTTATTCCTGAGTATGACTTAGCCTAACTTTTTCTAAACAACTAAAAAGATTAAAAAAATTGATTGATCTTGTCTTTAAAAAACATAAAAATTAAAACTTGATCCATCTGGTGACTCCACTGTCTAACATCCCTCCAAGAATTTCTACCTAAAGAAACTGGCAGCAATTATTCAATCCTCTCCCTGATTCTGAAAGGTTTATTAGAGAAAGATTGAATAGGCAGGCTTCTCATAGAAACCTTGAATATTTAGGAGACCAATCCCTCTCAGATATCCATCACATATTTATAGAGAGTCATATTCACCAATCTCAATAAATGACAGAATTATTCAAACCCCTTGAATTTTCTCAGATAGTAGGTGCTCCCCATGCCATTCCAAATGATGCTATCAAGAAGCTCCCCATATTTCAGGGAAATAATGCCATCACTACCAAGTCCTACCTTCGAAAGTTTGAAAAGAACCTAGTCAGTTTTTGCAATGATGCTTCCCATGACCATGACGATGTCAAAATGAAGCTCTTTGCTTTATCCTTAGAAGATGATGCTGGAGAATGGTACCTCGACCTAGATGATGATTCATATAAAACTTTAATGAATTCCAAGATGGTTTTAGGAAGAAATGGGGAGAAAAGAAGGAACCAAGACATCTGATTGCTGCCCTTCATAGCATAAAGAAGATGGAGAATGAAACCATGGATGAATTTAACACTAAATTCAGGCATGTGGTTGTGGACCTTCCTAGAGACATCAAGCCAAAATATGCCTCTATCCTCATATCCTACATTGAAGACTTCACCGATGACTTAAGGTACCAGTTGAGAGATAAAGAACCGATCGATCTAAAAACTGCCCAGGAATTGGCCAAGAAAATAGAAAAGAATATGCAATCTTTAGGCAAGTCCAATATTCTAGGTTACACTAGGGGAAACACTTCTACAACAAAGGTGCAACAAAGAGACCAAGGGAAAGCTGTTGAATCAGAAGAAAAGGGAACTTCTAAAGATACCATGGAAAAGGTAGCAAACATGATAAAAAACTTGGTTACTAGTCAAAACCAACAAATGGCCAATCATGCTGCACAATTAAATCACATGCAGAATAAATTGATCACAATGGAAAGGAATAATGGACCTAGGAACTTTCAGCCCAAGCAAAATCAGATGTATCAAAAGAAAGCCCCTCAGCAAGAGCCTAGGATTCCAAACCAACTAGACTCAGCTAACATGGTAGAAGAAGTACTTCAATGGTGTAGACCTTGTGAACAACTCCACCAAGAAAGCACTTGCTATGTTGCAAATCAAGTCATGGAACATGGACTTCTCGAGGTCAGTAGTCAGGAAAAAACTTCAATCGAGCCTAATCATGTATACATGGCAGGCCAGGCCCACCCTTTTTCAAACCAACATTGGCAGCAAGCCACATATTACAGTTATGAGAAGGACCTCCTTTCCAACTTCTATGGTGAAATGCCTACTCCAGAAAAAATTTAGGAAATGAAGAAGGCTAGATTCAAGGGTGCAGTTTATCAAAGAAAGGAGAAGTCTTCACCAGCTAAACAGTACAAACCTAAGGACCTAGAGATTCCTGAGTTCTCACATCCTCTTATTTGATCAGAAGATTAGTCAGAGCATGTGTCCCTAGATGGAGCCAGATGTTACCACCTAAGTTGTACTTAGTGTTTTTTATCGAGTGAGCTTGGTGAACTGGATAAAGATGATTTGTTCGGACTTCAGAAGACCTTCAAAATTGCTTATGGGAAGTGCTTGTTGTACTATATCACATGTTCATACTTCGTAGGGTAGTTGTAATAAAATGTTCTAGCATGGTAGTGTCTGTAAAAGACTCGGTCTTCTAGACTTACTTGTCAATTCGATCAGCCCAGGGTGTTTTTTCCCTTAGTTATTATTGGTTGTTGAATAAACGACTGATAATTTCTGAGTTTTTAACCAAACTCCTCCAAAGTTGGGGTCATCGGATTGACATTTAGGCCTACTGAGGTTATTAGAGTTTGCGTGTCAATGTATAAACATGCTAGGAATTATGGTCGATTCATATGAACATGTCTAAGTTCCCCTAGGTTTTAATTTTTTTAATTTTTCTAATTTTTTTTAAAGTTTTAATTTTTCCAAAACTTAGGCTATTGTTTTATAGTCTAAATGGAAAAATTGGTTTTGTAATAAAAGTAGGATCATAAATAAGTTTCAGTCATGGGAGTGCTCATTTTCTAACTCGGAGCACCCAGTAAACCCATAAACCCACTTTTCCTAATTTTTGAGAGATTTTCCCATCACTCAGGTTAGAAAACCCTAAAAATCAAATATTGATTATTTTAATTGATAAATTAATTAAATAATGGAGAAAATCAAAATTCCTAAATCAGTGGGATTTGCTCTGATTTGACTGAAATCAATGTCATTGACTTTCGATTGACTAGAGCTGACTATGCCTTGATTGAGGGAGTTGATCTGGGCTGAAGAGGGAGTGCACAAATCATGCATCCTTGGGATTTGTGCCCTCTCTCCCTCCTCCACACGTGTGGGCTCATCTGGATGTGGTTTGGTTGATGTTTCAGTTAACCAGTTGATGTGTCAGTCCAATCAGCACTTTGATTTTCAGTCAGACTCCATTAGACTCAGATCAGACTCAATTAGACTCAGATCAAGCTTAGCTTGACTCCTCATGCAGCTGCAGTCCCTCTCTCCTTGGGAATTGTGTGCCTTTTGGGATAGGGTTTCAGTTTTTGCTATAAATAAAGCATAGTTTCCTCCTTTACAAGCTAGTTAGAGTTGGATTGAATATTTGTTACTATTGCAATGTTGCTATATTTTTCATTGTGAATAAAGAAAAGCTTTGGAGGATAGATGGTGTAAGGCATTCAGTTGGATGAATATTGTTGCTCATGCTTGAGGTAACCTGTATTTGGTTCATTTTTATTCTTGTTTGATTTGTGAATCTAACCTTGTCAGGATTTATCCCAATCAAAATGAAAGAGTCTTTAAATAATTATATTTCTAGATTCTATTGTTCATATGTATGTAAATATCAAGATTTATCATTTTCAATAAGTTTATTATCATGTGACTCTAGTCTTTTTGTATGTATATCATAGGATCTCACAAATCTCTTTGCAAGTGTTATGTGTGCTAGTTACAAGTTTCCATGGAGAAGTTCTTGAAAAAGTTTGTTCCTCGTCATCTTCACTTTTTCATGCTACATAGTCCAAGTGCTTCCACCAGGAGCTCTCCGGTTGATCTTCACGGCTACAAGCTTGCCTTTTTCTCTTTCTCCTGTTAAAATTTAAAATCTACTTGGTTACTTGGTTCGACTCTTTGATTTTTTTAGATTTATCATATTATATTTAAAATTAACACATATCTATCTTCTTAAAAATCATAATCTACATCTTGTTCTTAAAAAAAGTTTCATAAGCATTCCAGATCTAGCTTTAGGGAAATCGTCTTTTTTGTGTGGCATTTTAAAGAAAATGTGTAGCTTACATGCATTAGATTTCTCTTTCATAATTTAAAAGATAAATCTATCAATCATTTCACATCATATTGGTTTCCCAAAAGGCAATCCAAGATCCCAACGAAATCTTGCTTTCCTTGGTTCCTTTTTTCACATTTTTTTAACTAGTTTTAACTTAGCTGTTTTCGGTTAAAAGTGTGTTGACCAAAAGGTACTTTCAAAGTGATTTTGGGAATATTTAACTTTAATAATATTTTTGTTTTTTAGCAGGTATAATATAAAAGAGGAGGAGGTGCTGTCCGAAAAGTGACCTTTGGGCCATCTGGAACCCCCCAAGGATCTCCCCATTTTTTGAAATCTTTAATTTTTAATATTTGTAAGCTCTTAGGTTAATTATGTACAAGAATCAGGAGGAATCATATCATGTTTATGATATTGCAACCTTTGGTAATAAAAAATAATTTTGAATAGGCTCTTTCGAGCCCATTCCCCATCTCCACTGGGGGAATTTGCCTCTTTTTTTTCTTTTTTGCTTTTTTCCTATTTTTTGCTCTAGATTAGTTTTATTTATGAAAAATAGTGTACTTTTATTACTTTCATCATATATTCCATATTATAAATTTAAAGTAACTTTAATACTTACCCCACGAATCATGATTGAACCGAAAGGTGAAAGAGGATCATGGTAGATTTAATTAGAGAACCTATGGTTTGTTTTATTTTGCTATTTTATTAATCACTATTAATTTTTGCAAGCAATAAATTAAAATCAACCCCCTCCTTGATTCCCTGATTGAGGTCCACCTGGACCAAAAGAGGTTCTTGAAGGGTATTCTTTCTAATAAAAACACATCGATTAAAATTTACTAAAAATTACAAAGACTCCAGTGTGTATTCTCTGTGTTTTGGCTACGGTTCATCCAATCATTCAAGCTGCATCAAAAGCAACGTGAGCGACTAGATTAATTAGGTTTCACTTTCCCCAATTAACCACCATCAGGCAAAAATCGAACGCCTCAAACAAACCGTAAGCGGTGGAAAAATGCCCAAAGGAGTGGGAACAACTAGAAAGTGACCTTGATGCACCGATCTCTATTACACCCTAACAGGTGTATTATGAACATAGTCTCTGAGACTCCATCCAACCCACAAACACCTTGCGGGTAGCCGTGAAGGTTTTATTTTTGGACACACTCCAAGTACCCCTTGGGTATATCTAGAGTCTCCCCTCGCCTAATTTAATCCACTCATTTTTCATATTAACTTAAAATGTACCAAGAGACAATTACAAAACATTCACTACAAGCACATGTAATCATTTTGCGACTCCATTTTAAGGCACTGGTTATTTTTTTACTTCTTTCAATATATATATTGTGTGTCAGCATTGTGCTTACTTGTGTTTATTTTTCATCTTGTTATTTGTGGCTCTCAATTGTTAATTTCAAACTCCTAAGAAATTTATTCAATTTAATACCATCATACTAAAGTAATTAGCCTTAGTAACTTAATAGGGTCTACCCCACTTGGCTTCACTAGGAGTTAAGCCTAAAAGAAGGAGTCAAGAACAAGGTGACAGCCTTGACTCGAGACTTTCCCCCAAGGACACACCGAGTGTCATGAATATTTCTACCACATTCCCCCCAGGTGTGTGAAAGGCGGCAACAAGCTCCTAATCTCATAAAAATAGGTGCCCATGCTTATCTCTAAAATGTGTACCGATTTTTATAGCTCAAAATCTCAAAAAAATAGGTGTCCATACTTATCTCTCAAATGTCTACCTATTCTTATAGCTCCAAATCTCATAAAAATAGGTTTCCATGCTTATCTCTCAAATGGGTACCTATTTTATAGCTCCAAATATCATAAAAATAGGTGTCCATGCTATCTCTCAAATATGTACCTATTTTTATAGCTCCAAATCTCATAAAAATAGGTGTCCATACTTATCTCTCAAATGTGTATCTATTTTAATAGCTCCAAATCT
>LPNX010089674.1:39890-132420 GCA_001517045.1 Pseudotsuga menziesii | reverse complement strand
TAGCTCCAAATCTCATAAAAATAGGTGTCCATGCTTATCTCTAAAATGGGTACCTATTTTTATAGTTCCAAACCTCATAAAAATAAGTGTCAATGCTTATCTTTAAAATTGGTACCTACTTTTAGCGCTCCAAATCTCATAAAAATAGGTGTTCATGCTTATCTCTAAAATGGGTACCTATTTTTATAGGTCCAAACATCCTAAAAATAGGTGTCCATGCTTATCTCTCAAATGGTTACCTATTTTTATAGCTCCAAATCTCATAAAAATAGTTGTCCATGCTTATCTCTCAAATGGGTACCTAATTTTATAGCTCCAAATATCATAAAAATTGGTGTCCATGATTATCTCTAAAATGGGTACCTACTTTTATAGCTCCAAAACTCATAAAAATCAGCGTCCATCCTTATCTCTAAAATGGGTACCTATTTTTATAGCTTCAAATCTCATAAAAATAGGTGTTCGTGCTTATCTCTCAAATGGGTGCCTATTTTNAAATGGGTACCTACTTTTATAGCTCCAAAACTCATAAAAATCAGCGTCCATCCTTATCTCTAAAATGGGTACCTATTTTTATAGCTTCAAATCTCATAAAAATAGGTTTTCGTGCTTATCTCTCAAATGGGTACCTATTTTTATAGCTCCAAATCTCATAAAAATAGGTGTCCATACTTGTCTTTAAATTGGGTACCTATTTTTATACCTCCAAATCTCATAAAATTAGGTGTCCATGCCTATATCTAAAATGGCTACCTATTACCTCCATCTCATTTGAGAGATAAGCATGGACACCTATTTTTATGAGATTTGCAGCTACAAAAATAGGTACCCATTTGAGAGATAAGCATGGACACTTAATTTTATGAGATTTCGAGCTATTAAAATAGGTACCCATTTTAGAGATAGTCATGGAAACATATTTTTATGAGATTTGGAGCTATAAAAATAGGTATCCAGTTTAGAGATAAGTATGGACACCAATTTTTATAAGATTTAGAGCTCTAAAAATAGGTACCCATTTCAGAGAAAAGCATGCAAACCTATTTTCATGAGATTTGGAGATATAAAAACAGGTATCCATTTGTGCGATAAGCATGGACTCTTATTTTATGATATTTGGAGCTATCAAAATAACTACCCATTTGAGAGATAAGCATGGACACCTATTTTTATGACATTTAGAGCTATCAAAATAAGTACCAACTTGACAGATAAGCACGGACACCTATTTTTATGAGATTTGGAGCAATAATAATAGGTACCCATCTGAGATATAAGCACGGACACCTATTTTTATGAGATTTGGAGCTATAAAAGTAGGTACCCATTTTAGAGATAAGCATGGAAACCTATTTTTATGAGATTTAGAGCTCTATAAAAATAGATACCCATTTTAGTGATAAGAATGGACACATATTTTTCTGAGATTTTGAGCTATAAAAATACGTACCCATTTTAGAGATAAGAATGGACACCTATTTTTATGATATTTGGAGCTATACAAACAGGTACCAATTTTAGAGATAATCTTGGACACCTATTCTAAAAATAAGCATGGACACCTATTTTTATGAGATTTGGAGCTATAAAAATATGTACCCATTTTAGAGATAAGCATGGACACACATGCACCTATTTTTATGAGTTTTGGAGGTATGAAAATAGGTACCCATTTGAGAGATAAGCATGGAGACCACTTTTTAGGTACCCATTTGAGAGATAAGAATGGGTACCTATTTTTATGAGATTTGGAGATGTAAAAATAGTTACCCATTTGAGAGATAAACATGAACACCTAATTTATGAGATTTGGAGTCACTATCTCTCAAAATTTGTATCTATTTTTATACCTCCAAAACTCATAAAAATAGGTGTCCATGCTTATCTCTTAAATGGGTACCTATTTTTATACCTCCAAATATCAGAAAAATAGGTAACCATTCTTATCTCTCAAATGGGTACCTAAAAATAGGTGTCCATGCTTATCTCTAAAATGGGTACCTATTTTTATACTTCAAAAACTCATAAAATAGGTTTCTATACTTATATCTAAAATGGGTACCTGTTTTTCTAGCTCCAAATATCATACAAATAGGTGTTCATGCTTATCTAAAAAATGGGTAACTATTTTTATAGCTCCAAATCTCATAAAAATAGGTATCCATGCTTATCTCTAAAATAGGTTTCCAGGCTTATCTCTCAAATGGGTATGTATTTTTATAGCTCCAAATCTCATAAAAATAGGTGTCCATGCTTATCTCTAAAATGGGTACCTATTTTTATAGTTCCAAACCTCATAAAAATAAGTGTCAATGCTTATATTTAAAATTGGTACCTACTTTTAGCGCTCCAAATCTCATAAAAATAGGTGTTCATGCTTATCTCTAAAATGGGTACCTATTTTTATAGTTCCAAACATCCTAAAAATAGGTGTCCATGCTTATCTCTCAAATGGTTACCTATTTTTATAGCTCCAAATCTCATAAAAATAAGTGTTTATTCTTATCTCTAAAATGCGTACATATTTTATAGCTCCAACTCTCATAAAAATAGATGTCCATGCTTATCTCTCGAATGGGTACCTATTTTTATAGCTCCAAATATCATAAAAATAGTTATCTATGTTTATCTCTAAAATGTGTTTCTATTTTTATAGCTCCAAATCTCATAAAAATAGGTGTCCCTGCTTATCTCTCAAATGGGCACCTATTTTTATACCTCCAAATCTCATAAAAATAACTGTCTATGCTTATCTCTCCAATGGCTACCTATTTCTATACATCAAAATCTCATAAAAATAGGTGTCCATGCTTATATCTCAAATGGGTACCTATTTTTATAGCTCAAAATATCATAAAAACAGATGTCCATGTTTATCTTTAAAATGAGTACCTATTTTTATAGCTCCAAATCTCATAAAAATAGGTGTTCATGCTTATCTCTCAAATGGGTACCTATTTTTATAGCTCCAAATCTCATAAAAATATGTGTCCATATTTATCTCTCAAATGCATACCTATTTTTATAGCTCCAAATCTCATAAAAATAGGTGTCCATGCATCTCTCAAATGGGTACCTATTTTTAGGCTCCAAATCTCATAAAAATAGGTGTCCATGCTTATCTCTCAAATGAGTACCTATTTTTATAGCTCCAAATCTCATAAAAATAAGTGTCCATGATTATCTCTCAAATGGGTACCTAATTTTATAGCTCCAAATCTCATAAAATTAGGTGTCCATGCTTATATCTCAAATAGGTACCTATTTTTATAGTTCCAAATATCATAAAAGTTGGTGTCCATTCTTATCTCTAAAATGAATACCTCTTTTTATAGCTCCAAATATCATAAAAATAGGTGTCCATGCTTATCTCTAAAATGGGTACCTATTTTTATAGCTCCAAAACTCATAAAAATAGGTGTCCATGCTTATCTAGAAAATAAATACCTATTTTTATAGCTCCAAAACTCATAAAATAGGTGTCCATGTTTTTCTCTAAAATGGATACCTATTTTTATAGCTCCAAATCTCATAAAAATAGATGTCTATTCTTATCTCTTTAATGGGAACCTATTTTATAGCTCCAAATTTCATAAAAATAAGTGTCCATGCTTATCTCTAAATTGGGTACCTATTTTTATAACTCTAAATCTCATAAAAATAGGTGTCTAGTCTTATCTCTAAAATGGGTACCTATTTTTATAGCTCCAACCCATTTGAGAGATAAGCATGGGCACATATTTATATTAGATTTGGAGCTATAAAAATAGGTACCCATTTGAGAGATAAGACTGGACACCTATTTTTATGAGATTTGAAGCTATAAAAATAGGTACCCATTTTAGACATAAGCATGAACACCTATATTTTTGCGATTTGGAGCTATACAAATAGGTACCCATTTTAGAGATAAGCATGGACACCAATATTTATGAGAATTGGAGTTTTAAAAATAGATACCCATTTGAAAAATAAGCATGGACACCTATTTTTATGAGATTTGGATCTATAAAAATAGGTACCCATTTGAGAGATAAGCATGGACGCCTATTTTTATGAGATTTGGAGCTATAAAAATAGGTACCCATTTGAGAGATAAGCATGGACAACTATTTTTACGAGATTTGGAGCTATAAAAATAGGTACTCATTTGAGATATAAGCATGGAAACCTATTTTCATGGACACCTATTTTGATTACATTTGGAGCTATAAAAATAGGTACCCATTTGAGAGATAAGCATTGACACCTATTTTTATGATACTTGGAGCTTTATAATTAGGTACCCATTTTAGAGATAAGAATGAACACCTATTTTTACGAGATTTGGAGCTATAACTATAGGTACCCTTTCACTACTACATATGGCTCAAATGTCCCACGAAAGTTTGCCACGAAAAAGTGAAAATCAAATTTTTCGTGTAAAAACAGTTTAAAATTTTGGAAAAAAATTAAAATGCCCCCAATGATCATCGCTAAAGTGACACATAAATGTTCGTTGGTATAGGAAAAATAGTTCGTTGGAATAGCGACAAAAAGAGATAGTTCATTGGAATAGTGACGAAAACACATAGTTCATTGCTTGAGTGGTAGTGGTTTTGGATTTTCATGGGTACCATACGATAAGAGCATAGGAACCACCACTTGGGAGTTCTAATCCAACTAACACCACTATAAAATCCGCCCCTACTTTAGTTAGAGTTGACACCATGATGAAGACTAATGCATAACATAGGAGTTGAATTGAATTGCATGCACATGTTGTGTGATACAAATTCAATTTCAGGAATTCATAATCTCATCTTCTTTTTACCTCTTTTTTCCCTTACTTAAACCTAGAGTCATTTTTAGGGGTCATTGGAGGGGACTAAACTCATTGTCATGCTAGATTATGAAAAAGGGACCAAAAAATAAATTGAACATTGCACCTTAAATATGTTGTTTATTATGGTGTACAAGTCCTTTGATTAGAAAACTTAACTTAAATACAAGAATGAAGGAAAACCTTTTAGAGATACTTTCAATCAAAATATGTTAACTTCAAGAATATATGTATTGGGATGTGATTTTTACTTGGTCAAATAGATGAATGATTATTTATCAATATCTTTAGTAATTGAGTTGTGATCTCTAGTGTTATCTTATTATATCATATTTTCCTATTTATTTCCCCAAGTCGAGTTTTAGAGGGATACTAGTGTTGTAATCCAATCTTGTCTTAGTGACTTGTGACCCTTTATCATACACCTAGTTGATTGTAGCCCAATAATGGTCAACAAGAGGTCATTTTTTCTATGCAATAGTGTGAGGATGTGTCTCCCCCATGTGGCCCAACTATGTTCCTATGTGTGTGGTGAGGTTGATTCCTTGATGATGTGATGTAGTATGTGCTAATGTGTTAGATCACACTATAATAAACTTAATATTCTTATGACCATGACAAAGTAACTTTATATGCTTAACTTTTTCTTGTTACACAATGGTGTGTTTCCGTTTACACAACTTTCTATTTGTATTTGTATCAACAACACATGGATGTTTAACAATTCCCTTCAACATCATCATCGTCACCATCACCATCATCATCACCATCATGATCATCACCATGATCATCATCACCATCATCACCATCATCATCACCACCACCATCATCGCCATCATCCTCATTATCATCATCGACATATTCATCCTGATCATCCTCATCATAATCATTGTCATCTTCATCCTCCTCATCATCATGGATAGAATCATTATCATCATCCCCATCACCATCATCATCATAATCATCATCATCATCACCGTCAGCATCATCAACATCATCATCATAGTGTGTCTCTAAAATGACGATTATCGAGGGCCAAAACATAAAATGTCATCATAGTAACGCTCATTAGATGTCAAGATACAAAGAGCATGTCAGTGTCATCATCATCATCATCATTGTCGTCATCATCATCATAATCATTGTCATCATCATCATCATATTCATCTTTATCATCATTGTCATCACCATATTCATCATCATCATCTTCTTCTTCTTCAACATCATCATCTTCATAGTCATCATCATCATCCTGATCATCTTCATCATCATCGTATTGATCGTCATAATTATCGTCGCCATGATCATGATCATGATCATCATTGTCATCATCATCATTTTCATCATGATCATGATCATGATCATCATCGCTGTCGTCGTCACCATCATCATTATCATCTTCATCATCATCAACATCATCATCGTCGTCGTCGTCGTCATCTTCATCATCATCATCATCATCATCAACATCATCATCGTCGTCGTCGTCGTCATCTTCATCATCATCATCATCATCATCTTCATCATCGTCATCTTCATCATCATCATCAATATTGTCACCATCATCATGATCATCATCGTCATCATGAGCATCATATTCATCATCATCATCATCATCATCACCATCTTCACCATCATCATCATCATCATCATCTTCATCATCAACATCTTCATCATCATCATCATCATCATCATCATCATCATTGTCATCATTGCCACATTTGGTACTTCATGTTTAGTAATAGAAAGTCATGCAATGTGATTTTCTTTTTCTTATACGAAAGATTCATGAAATAGTTTTGTGCAATAATATTAGTTGTACCAATTTATTCCATCCAAGGATGTTCAAGAATAATATACACCTCATCCATATATATATCATGAAAATATGAGTGCAAAACATATTTATCCATAGTAATATTTAAATCTTTAAAAACTATTAAACAATTATCACCCTCAACATATGTGCTTGGATATGCCTTACAAGAACCTGCAATCAATATTAGACAAACAATGATTGCTAAAATTATGCCCACTTCTAGGATCTATAGAAATAGTGACCTCCTCTTGCTGAAGACATCCATGATCATGTAATTGGAAGTTTTCTCTAGAAAATAAACCCTTAGTGCATTTTGTATCTTAGTTCATGGCATAATACCACCTATCTACAAATACTTGTGGATATTCTTTCCAGAAAGGGTCAATATCTTGCCCAAGTTAAGTCATTTCCCATATATGGTAGAATCATCCTAATGTCTAAAGCTTATTGTGTATCTTCATCGATGAGCAAATTTTGACTTCCACCACTTTATGTGTTCTTCAATACTAGGACCATAATATTTGCTTGTAAAAACATCTTGCTTGGAATAAAACTTGTAGACAAAACTAGAGTTTCAAAGAGATAACTTACTTTTCAATGAAACTTTGTTGTAGTATCGTTAGGGTTTTGAGCCAAAGATTTGGAATGGTCATAACTTCCTCAACAATGTGAAAATTGATATCATACAATATTTAAAATTAAATTTGTTGAACTGCTCTTTCACCTAGATTTAGTCTAGCATAAATCTAGGAAACCCATCAAAATTTATATGCTCTATGATAACTAGAATAAATTCATAGTTGTAATATAAAAAAAACCCTAGAAGAGATGATTTTAAATCAATGATATATTTACTTCACAAACATTGATTTGAATAATTTTTTTTTTGAAATTGGGTATTTTTCAAGAGGAACTCAAATCCACAAGTTGCTTCTTCAACTATTAAATAAAAAAATCTTTAAAATGGACATGAATGTTGTGGCCTATTTTCCCTTGAAAAAAAAAAAAAAAAATCTACCACTTTCTTACTTAAGAAATATATCTATTACCACTTGTAGTGAACTTTAATAGACAAAATATAAAAAGAAAAACCATTGCATGTGATTATATTAATTGAGCACATAGATCTGTGGATCCACACACAACTCACAAGATAGATCAGACAATTTTACTCAAAATTGAAGAATGAAACAGTGCAAAAATGGTTTGCAACTGTGTAATTCTTTCATTAATCAAAAGTAATTGGATAGTTAATTAAAATTTAATACACTGGTATTAATAACCATTCAATTCAAATGCATGAGAGAGGAATTCAAATTAATTGGCTCTGCCTAAATGCATGGATAACTGGACATGTCTAAATCACTATCAGAGCCCAACTAGTTAGCTCCAGTTGTCTAAATCAGTGTACCAGTCAGTTAGAATTAGTTAACTAGTCTAATTGAATGTGGTAGGTGAGGAATTACGCCTTCCCACATGCAGTCAATCAATGATTTGCGCTAACTAAATGTAACTGGATGTAACTAAATGTAACTGACTCCTAACTAGTCACTAACTGAACTCAACTGAAGGAGGTTGGTTACATCACTCCTAGTGGCTCCTAACTTGTAGGGTTTGGTCTAGGAGGCTCCTAAACTGGTGCATGCAAGTGTAGTCAGTGGTAGTTAGCCTCAACTAGTGTTCCCCACACTCTAGTAATTGGTACATGTGTCCCAATTAGGCCATGTGGACCCAATGATGCTAGTGACTAAATATAGACTGAAAAGACTCCTAATTTAGACATAATTGACCAAATTGGACAATGGAGGATTATAATCCTAACACCCCCCCCCCGAATTCTAACTTGGAAAATTTTTGAGCCCTGGTAATTAATACCATAGGTCACCCATTACATTTAAAGTAAATTAATTGCTTAGTACAAGGAAACGTGGAAAAAACCACATGGGAAAAAATCCCCCACTCAAACTAAGCTGGTAGAATCAGGATCAATATTTGTTCTTCTGTGCACAGGTATCCTGGGGCCTGACATGTAGACTTATACATATTATGTATGGATGAATATTCCTTGATGGAAGAATAATAATGTTCTCAACTAAATCAGGAACATAGACAGTTGCTGGATGAAAACTGGACCCATGTAGAGCAACTAAAATCAAATGATAAGAGAGAAAAGGTTCTTGAGGATTTGAGCCATGTGAGGAACACTCAAGAAACTGATATGTTTCATCCCTTAATAGAAAACCATGAGTGGTAAAATCATCCCCAAGTGTTAGGAGCAAGTGTACAGGCTGATGCAGAATGTCTTCCTCTTTACTAGTTCTGTGAGGAGATGAGCATGTGACGAAAGGTAGAGAATCCCTGGGACTATGGAGAGAGACTGATTGAGCTCCATAATATGATATAGCTTCAAAAATAACTAATGATTCACAAAATAAAATATCAGAAACCTCGTAATAGGAAACTAATACCAAATTCCCAGCAGCAAATTTGAAGAAGACTAGCGGTACTTGATTTTTCACACCAAAATTGGTGAGAGCAGCTACAAGCATGACTGAAAGCTATTGGAATCTAAAATTTGAACCAAATAATATCAGATCAGATCCAAATAAGATAATATTAGATACAAATAAGCTCATATCAGATCCAAAATTATGGTCCACCGAGACGGTAGATGCATAGTTTTCTCTTTCTTCAAAATTCTGAATATTGGTGCATGCAATCGTGTAGGAATTTGCTGGAAGATATAGATCAAGGAGAGAAAATGGATAACTCCTAAAATATGATATTTTTTTCAAAATATCCAAGGTATTACTTATCTGCACACTAGCAACAACATTAGAGGGAGAGAAATCAAATTCCTCTTCACTTTCGGAAGCAATCACTGGCAAATTTTGCACAGAATCTAAAGGAGAATCATTGGCGAATGTTTGCATAGAAGCGCAACATTGTTTTTCTTAAATATCAGAGGTTTGAATTTATTCTTCTGTATCATCCATATGAGAAGATGAGATATCAGAGATCTCAGAAACTTCTGGAGCATCAGGAGAAGGAGTCACTGCAAGGAGACTTTCTTCAATTCAAATTGACAGTGTAGAAGATTCTGCTTCTTCATCTTGAACAACTTCATCAAATAGAGTAGAGGTAGAGACTCTGGGATCAATAACTAATGCAGGAGCATCATGGCATGCCAGCAATGTGATGAGTTGGTCACATGATATGACACAATTTAATTTGTTTATTTTGCTGATTCATAGTTTGTTAGTCGTAGGAGGGATTGTGCATCATGACTCCCTGCATGGAGATCAAGCATCCAACTGTTTGATTTTGGAAAAGGACATTTTCATCATGCATCGTAATTGTTTTTTTTTTTTTTTTTTTTTTTTTCAGTTGCAGGACCCCTCAGTTGAGGAGGTCATAGTTTATCTTAAATAGATGATTTCAAGGAGGGTCAGGGGTTCTTCTCTTCAGCATTAGAATTTTGATTTTGCAGAGAGAGACGGACAGACCTGTGTCTGGTTCCGCTTATAAATATTTTGAGAAGACTGAAGAAGAGATCCGACTGTGTGTTTGTGGTTTGCTTAATAGAAGGATTAACTATTTGTTTTCCATGTTATTAGCCTAGATGCATCAACTGATTTGAACTGTGTGTTTGTGAAGAGCCAACTTCAGCGATTTTCTGACCATCTGTGTATTTCTGTGAAACTATTGATCCAAGTATTAATTTGTTGCTTGAAGAGTTGAATTCGATCGTGAATACATGCATAGAGGTGTTAGGATAAAGAATCATGAAGGGCGAAGGATAAATTGATCGATCCTCTGATTAATCAGCACAGAATGAGGGTTTTCTGCCTTAACCACTTTATTGCAGAGAACGAACAGTGGATGTTGAATCCACAAACGAAGATCTGACGACGGAGAAAATTTCCGAGGAAGGCAACTTCAGAAAGTAAGTTAAACATCCTGAAACATGCTTGTGGGAAGGAAGTTTCGGAGTCAAGCTATGGGGAGGCAACTTTGGCGAGTTAGCTAACCATCTTGAAACCCGCATCCTGGAATCTGCTTGCGGGAAGGAAGTTTCAGAGTCAAATTTGCGGGAGGGGGGGGGCAACTTCAGGAAGTCATTGACCATCCTGAAACCTATATCCTTAAACCCGATTTCAGGCAGGAAGTTACGGTAGAGTTGTTGTGGGGTCAAATTTGACGGAAGGCAATTTTGGCGCAAAATTTGGCTAAGGGCCAAATTTGGTGGTCCTGCTAAGTGTAGGAGTCACCAGATACTGGAGGCGCTGGTAGGGTTGGTTGTGGTTGACACATCCTACACCAATTTTGGTATTAGAGCAAGGTTAAGCTTGTGTGGAAGCGAAGCGAAGCTGTAGAAGCCTAGAAAGAGCAAGAAGAGTGCTCAAGGGGTTCTAGATAGAGGATCAGCATTACCAAAAGTCTAAGTACAGAGAAGGGGCTTGGTGAGGTAAGATTGTAATAGTGTGAAAGAGAAATTTTATTGCAGAGCATTAGTGAAAGAATATGGCTGCACGCATCGGTAGAGCGAGAGGTGAAGAAGCTGAGGTTGAAGAATATCAAGCATCCTGTTCCATACAAAGTATCTTGGTTACATAAAGGACATCAAATCTTGGTAAATGAGCAGTGTGAAGTTGATTTCCAAATAGGTCCATATAAGGACAATATTTTGTGTGATGTGATGCCCATGGATGTTTTTCATATATTGTTAGGTAGACCGTGGCAACTTGATAAGAAAGTGACTCATGATGGTAGGAGTAACTGTCATATTTTTTAGAAGAATAGGATAACACATGTACTTCACGCTTTGCAAGAAGGTGGTACAACAGGAAAGTCAACACCCAAAGTTCTAATGTTGTCAGGAAAAGAATATTTGTAGCATATTGAGGAGGAAGAGTTAAGCTACACTGTGGTATGCAAACCGAGAGTGGTGACAATGAAAACTAACGTGACAAATTTACTTGAGGAGATTCAAGAGATACTGAGTGAGTTTAGTGGCATTGTGGTGGATGATTTACCCAATGAGTTACCACCCGAGAGGGATATAAGTCATCAAATTGATTTTATTCCAGGAGCCAGTTTACCAAACAAGGAAACATATAGACTGACACCTCAAGAGAATGAAGAAGTGAGGAAACCGGTCCAAGGATTGTTGGACAAGGGATTGGTCCAGAAGATTCTAAGTCCATGCGCAGTACCACTAGTACGACACCAAAGAAGGATGGCGAGTGGAGGATGTGTACTAACTCTAGATCCATTAACAAGATTACTATCAGATATAGGTTTCCATTGCCAAGGATGGACGCAATGATGGATTTCCTAAGTGGGGCAACATGCATTTCAAAACTGGATTTGAAGAGTGGATATCACCATATCAGAATAGAGAAGGAGATGAGTGGAAGACAACCTTTAAGACAAATGATGGGTTGTATGAGTGGTTGGTCATGCCATTTGGATTGTCCAACGCACCAAGCACTTTTATGAGCTTGATGAATGAAGTCTTGAGAGATTTCATAGGTAAGTTTGTGATAGTTTATCTTGATGACATTTTGGTTTTCAACCAAACAGAAGAAGAGCACATGAAGCATCTGAGATATGTTTTACAGAGGCCGCAATAGGAAACGTTGCTGGTAAATGTAAAGAAGTGTACATTTATGAAGCCAGAGCTAGTATATTTAGGTTTTATTCTCTCAAGATATGGGTTGAAGATGGATCCAGAAAATGTGCAAGCAATCATTGATTGGCCTTCAGCTAGGAACATATTGTAGGTAAGAAGATTTCAAGGAGTGGAAAGTTTATATAGAAAATTTATAAATAATTTAAGTGGTATTTGTGCATCTATTATTGAGACAATTAAGAAGGATAGACATCCATTTCAATGGACAGTAGAAGCTGAAAGGAGTTTTCAGTTCTTGAAGAAGAAGATCACTGAAAAATCAGTATTGAAGTTACCAGAATTCAAACACCCTTTCCAAGTAAAGTGTGATGCCAGTGGAGTAGCAATCGGGGCTGTACTCAATCAGGAGGACAGGCCTATAGCATATTTCAGTGAGAAGCTGAATGATGCAAAGAAAAAGTATTCATCTTATGAAAATGAGTTTTATGCTATTGTTCAAGCAATGAAGCATTGAAGGCATCATCTGATGCCTAAAGAATTTGTGATATATTATGATAACCATGCACTACAGTACATTATGCAACAACCTAAGTTGAACCTGAATCATGTCAAGTGGGTTGAGTTCTTACAAACTTTTACCTTTGTGTTGAAACACATAAGTGGACAGTCAAACATAGTTGCTGATGCCTTAAGTAGGAGACTATTGATTATGCAAGAGAATCAGATCCAAGTCTTTGGGATTTGAGCATGTAAGAGATTTGTATGAGATTGACATTGATTTCCAGGAGGCTTACAGGGCTTGTAAGAATCTAGTGGAGGTGGAAAGAGAGCCATGGATGGAGTATACGTTACAAGATGGTTTGCTCTTTAAAAATAGTAAACTATGTATACCAAAGTGTTCTATGTGAGAGAACTTGATACAAGAAAAACACAATGGAGGTATGGAAGGTCACTTTGGAAGTGACAAAACCTTTGGACAGTTAGTTCATTTCTATTTTTGGCCAAGGATGAGGTCTGAAGTTGATAATTTTGTAAGCAGATATAGAGTATTCCAGCATGCTAAACGAAGTAGCCAGAACACACGCTTGAATACACCATTGCCTAATCCAACTAGGCCTTGGGATTATGTAATTATGGATTTCATTCTGGGTTTGCCCAAAACTCAGAGGGACACGATTCTATATTTTTAGTTGTTGATAGATTCACTAATATGGCACATTTCATTCCATGTTACAAGACTAGTGATGTCACACACATTTCTAACTTGTTTTTCAATGAATTTGTGAAGCTACATGGTTTAACTAGAAGCATTGTATCAGACAAATATGTGAAGTTCACAGGTCATTTCTGGAGGACCTTGTGGAAGAAGTTGGGTACCAGACTGGACTTCAGTTCAGCATATCACCCACATTCTATTAGATAGACAGAGGTAGTTAATAGGAGTCTGGGAAACATGTTGAAAAGTCTGATTGGACAGAGTCCAAAGTAGTGGGACATAGTATTATCCCAAGATGAGTTTGCTTATAATGATTCACCAAACATAAGTAAAGGGATGAGTCCATTCCAAATTCTGTATGGAATGAACCCAAGAGGAGTGTGTTAACTGCGTGACTTAGGTCAATTGGAGAAAAGAAGTGCCGATGGAGAAGAGTTTGCAACAAGGATCAGTGAACTACAGGAGCAAGTGAAAGTAAGGTTACAATAGAGTAACACTAGTTACAAGGCCAGAGAAGATTCCAAAATGAGAGAGAAGAACTATGAAGTAGGATATTTGGTCTTGGCCTATATAAAGAGAGACATGTTTCCAAAAGGGGAGTATAACAAGCTGAAGATGAAGAAGATTGGACCCTGCATGATACTTAGAAATTTTCAGCAAATTCTTATGAGTTAGAGATGCCTGTTGGAGTGGGTATTTCACCAATATTTAATGTAGCATGTCTATAACCTTATGTAGCAGGTGACACTGGAACCTTTGTAGAAGGTGAAGATCCTACTGAAGACTTACAGTGGATGGGGAAAAGGCCTGTGGCACAACCATTGGAATTTGAGGCCATTCAGGACACTAAGGTGGTAAAGAGTACAATGAAGAAGGAATATCTGGAGTATTTGGTCAAGTGGAAGAAACAACCAACAGAGGATTCTACTTGGATGAGCGCTGCAGAGTTGGAAGCCAAGGATTTCACTATAGTTGATCTAATGCACAGGGGTTCATAATTTTTTACCCTTACCAGTCTGATGCAGGAGCATTGTGGCATGCCAAAAATGTGATGAGTTGGTCACATGCTGTGGCACATTTTGATTTGTTTATTTTTTCGAGTTAGAATTTGTTAGCCGTAGGAGGGATTGTGTATCATGACTCCCTGCGTGGAGATCAAGCATCCGACTATTTTATTTTGGATAAGGACATTTTCATCATGCGTCGTAGTTGTTTTTTTTCCAGTTGCAGGACCACTCAGTTGAGGAGGTCATAGTTTATCCTAAATATATGGTTTAGAGGAGGGTTGGGGGTTCTACTCTTTAGCATTAGAATTTTGATTTTGCAGAGAGAGACAGACAGACCTGTGTCTAGTTCCACTTGTAAATATTTTGAGAAGACTGAAGAAGAGATCCGACTGTGTCTTTGTGGTTTGCTTAATAGAATGATTAACTGTGTGTTTTCCATGTTATTAGCCTAGATGCATCAACTGATTTGAATTGGGTGTTTGTGAAGAGCCGAATTCATTGATTTTCTATCCATCTGTGTATTTTTGTGAAATTATTGATCCAAGTATTAATTTGTTGCTTCAAGAGTTGAATTCGATTGTGAATACATGCATAGAGGTGTTAGGATAAAGAATAATGAAGGGCGAAGGCTGGATTGATCAATCCTCTGATCAATCAGTGCACCATGAGGATTTTCTGCCTTAATCAGTTTAATGCAGAGAACTAATGGTGGAGATTGAATCCATCGATGAAGATCTGATGACAGAGAAAATTTGTGGGGAAGGAAACTTCAAAAAGTAAGTTGACCATCCTGAAACATGCTTGTGGGAAGGAAGTTTCAGAGTCAAGCTATGGGAAGGCAACTTTGGCGAGTTAGTTGACCATCACGAAACCCGCATCCCAGAATCCGCTTGTAGGAAGGAAGTTTCAGAGTCAAATTTGCGGGGGGGGGCAACTTTAGGAAGTCATTGACCATCCCGAAACCTGCATCCTGAAACCCGATTTCGGGCAGGAAGTTGCAGTAGAGTTGTTGTGGGGTCAAATTTTCTGGAAGGTAGTTTTGGCGCAGAATTTCGCCGAGGGACAAATTTGGCTGTCCTGCTAAGTGTAGGAGTCACAAAATACTAGAGGTACTAGTAGGGTTGGTTGTGGTTGATCCATCCTGCACCAATTTTGGTATCAGAGTAAGGTTAAGATTGTGTGGAAGAGAAGCGAAGCTGTAGAAGCCTGGAAAGAGCAAGAAGAGTGTTGAAGGGGTTCTAGATAGAGGACCAGCATTACCAAAATACTAAGTACAGAGAAGGGGCTTCGTGAGGTAAGATTGTAATAGTGTGAAAGATAAATTTTATTGTAGAGGCTAAGTGCAAGAATATGGCCGTACGCGTCGGTAGAGCGAGAGGTGGAGAAGCTGAGGTTGAAGAATATCAAGAAGCCTGTTCCATACAAAGTATATTGGTAACATAAAGGACATCAAATCCTCATAAATTAGCAGTGTGAAGTTGATTTCCAAATAGGTCCATATAAGGACAAGATTTTGTGTGATGTGATGCCCATGGATGTTTGTCATATACTATTAGGCAGACCATGGCAACTTGATAACAAAGTGACTCATGATGGTAGGAGTAACTGTCATATTTTTTAGAAGAATGGGATAACACATGTACTTCAAACTTTTCAAGAAGGCGGTACAGTAGGACAATCAACACCCAAAGTTCTAATGTTGTCAGGAAAACAAATATTTGCAACAGATTGAGGAGGAAGAGTTAAGCTATGTTGTGGTATGCAAATCGAGAGTGGTGACAACGAAAACTAACGTGACAAATTTACCTGAGGAGATTCAAGAGATGCTGAGTGAGTTTAGTGGAATTGTGGTGGATGATTTACCCAATGAGTTACCACCGAGGAGGGATATAAGTCATCAAATTGATTTTAATCCAGGAGCTAGTTTACCAAACAAGGAAACATATAGACCGACAACTCAAGAGAATGAATAAGTGAGGAAATTGGTCCAAGGATTGTTGGACATGGGATTGGTGTAGAATATTCTAAGTCCATGCACAGTACCACTAGTACTGACACCAAAGAAGGATGTTGAGTGGAGGATGTGTACTAAATCTAGATCCATTAACAAGATTACTATCAGATATAGGTTTACATTGCCAAGGATGGATGACATGATGGATTTCCTAAGTGGGTCAACATGCATTTCAAAACTGGATTTGAAGAGTGGATATCACCATATCATAATAGAGAAGGAGATGAGTGGAAGACAACCTTTAAGACAAATTATGGGTTGTATGAGTGGTTGGTCATGCCATTTGGATTGTCCAATGCACCAAGCACTTTTATGAGATTGATGAATGAAGTCTTGAGAGATTCCATAGGTAATTTTGTGATAGTTTATCTTGATGACATTTTGGTTTTCAACCAAATAGAAGAAGAGCATATGAAGCATATGAGATACGTTTTACAGAGGCCGCAATAGGAAATGTTGCTAGTAAATGTAAATAAGTGTACATTTATGAAGCCAAAGCTAGTATATTTAGGTTTTATTCTCTCAAGAGATGGGTTGAAGATGGATCCAGAAAATGTGCAAGCAATCATTGATTGGCCTTCAGCTAGGAACATATTTGAGGTAAGAAGCTTTCATAGGAAATTTATAAAGAATTTCAGTGGTATTTGTGCATCTATTATTGAGACAATTAAGAAGGATAGACAACCATTTCAATGGACAATAGAGGCTAAAAGGAGTTTTCAGTTCTTGAAGATGAAGATCACTGAAAAACCAGTATTGAAGTTACCAGACTTCAAACACCCTTTCCAAGTAAAGAGTGATGCCAATGGAGTAGAAATCAGAGCTGTACTCAATCAAGAGGACATGCCTATAGCATATTTCAGTGAGAAGCTAAATGATGCAAAGAAAAAGTATTCATCTTATGAAAAGCAGTTGTATGCTATTGTTCAAGTAATGAAGCATTGGAGTCATCATCTGATGCCTAAAGAATTTGTGTTTTATTATGATAACCATGCACTACAGTACATTATGCAACAACCTAAGTTGAACCTTTATCATGTCAAGTGGGTTGAGTTCTTATAGATCTTTATCTTTGTGTTGAAACACACAAGTGGATAGTCAAACAGAGTAGTTGATGCCTTAAGTAGGAGACTATTGATTATGCAAGAGACTGTGGATCTGATATGATATGATATTATTTGGATCTGATATGATATTATTTTGTTTAGTTTTTAATTTTCAATAGATTTCAGTAATGCTTGTAGCTATTCCCATCAATTTTGGTGTGAAAAATAAAGTATGGCAAGTCTCCTTCAAAACTGCTGCTGGGGATTTGATGTCATTTCACACTTTTGGATCTGATATGAAATTATTTTGATATGATATGATATTAATTGGATATGATATAATATTATTTGGTTCAATTTTTAAGATCCAAGAGCCTTCATTCATGCTTGTAGCTGCTTTCATCAATTTTGGTGTGAAAAATCAAGTACTGCAAGTCTCTTTCAAACTTGCTGCTGGGGATTTGATGTTAGTTTAATCTTATGAGTTTTATGATATTTAATTTTTTGATTCATTGATTATTTATGAAGATATATCATAATATGGATCTCAATAATTCTCTCTCCACAGTCTCATGGATTCTCTACCTATCTATTTGATCACAGGCTCATCTCCTCACAAAACTAGTAAAGATGGAGACATTTTGCATTCGCCTGGACATTTGCTCCTAACACTTAGGGCTATTTTTACCACACATGGTTCGATGTTCAAGGCCGAAATATATCATTTTATTGGGTGTTCATCACATGGGTTGAATTCTTAAACACCTTTTCTCTCTCATCAGTTGATTTCAATTGCTCCACATGGGTCCAGTTTTCATCCAGCAGTTATCTATATTTCTGATTTAGTTGAGCACATTCTTCTTCTTCCAACGAGGAATATTCCTCCAGAAATAATCACTTTGTTTGGATTCATAGGTTCACATGCACATATTCAGGATGTTGTTACATAGAAGAACCAGAATACTACATTACTGCTGCAAATTGCAGCAAAAGATTTTGCAAGTTTTTAACTTATATTTCTTGATTTCTGCTTATCTTGAGGGGGGTTTTTTCCCATTAGGTTTTTCCCTATTTCCTTGGTTGTATTAAGAAACATTTTATATTTTAGATTGTATATGGGTAAATTATGTTCTTGTTTCCAGGGCCCACAATTTTCCAAGTTAGGATTCAGGGGGGGTGTTAGAATTTATAATCCTCCATTGACCAAACAGTTTATTATATTATTTTAGCCTAACTTAGGAGTTTTATTTAATTATTTTGGTACACTAGTACCATTGGTTCCACTTGTCATAATGGGGCCACATGTACAAGTTATTAGAGTGTGGAGAACACTGATAAGGGCTAACTACAACTAATTGCACTTGCATGCATCTGTTTAGGTGCCTCCTAGGCCATTCCCTACATTGTAGGAGCCACTAGGAGTCCCAGAACCAACCTCCTTCAGTTAGTTGGAGTTGGAATAAAACTGGCCCCCATTTTCATGGATGATATTACATATGGTATCAATACCCTCCTCATACACACCATGGGTTGAAGAATACGTCACCTGCACCAATTAAAACAATATTTTTTCAAAATAGCTATCTTGCTGCCATATTTTTATTAATGAATCTGTAATACATATTTATATTGCTCCCTATGATTACTTTGGCTATAAGTTATTGCCATAAAAAACATGAACAAAACTAGAAGAGAAATTAATCCTGAAGAAAGTGAAATTTGGTCTTTTCATTAATTAAACTGCATTATTTATCACAACTGTCGACTTGTTCAAAAGCTACCATGCAGTGGTAATGATGCCCTCGTGTCAAACATGGTATCTTAAATACATACCATAAGTGATGAAAGGTTTTCCTTGTGCTTCTTAGCAGATCTCCTTAGTTCCTCCACATTAATATTTCCTTTAGCATATGTTCCAACATAAACAATTTTCATGCCACACATGGCAGCACTTGTAGGATTCGCTCCATGAGCAGATACAGGAATAATATAGACATTCCTATGCATGTCTCCTCTTGCCTCTGAATGTTATATTTGTAATTCAACAACAAATCCAGTGTATACACACCACTATAGGTAACAAATTCATAAGTTTCAAGAGTTTTGAACACCTACATGATCATAAGAGTGAATAACCATTAGTCCAACATACTGTCCTACTATGCTAGCATTAGGTTGCAGAGAGAATGAGTCAAACCAAGTTATGGAAAAAATAAGCTCTTCCAAATATTTGAACATTTCCTGCAAAGGAATATGCAATATTAATCTAAAATGGGTACCTATTTTTATAGCTCCAAATCTCATAAAAATAGATGTCCATGCTAATCTCTAAAATGGGAACCTATTTTTATAGCTCCAAATCTCATAAAAATAAGTGTCCACTCTTAGGGTGTCTATTTTTATAACTCCAAATCTCATAAAAATAGGCACCCATTTTAGAGATAAGCATTGACACCTATTTTAGAGATAAGCATGGACACCTATTTTTATGAGATTTGGAGTTATAAAAATAAGCACTGATTTTAGAGATAAGCATGGGCACCTATTTTTATGAGATTTGGAGCTATAAAAATAGGTAGCCATTTGAGAGATAACCATGGACACCCTATTTCTATGCGTTTTGGAGCTATAAAAATACGTACCCATTTTATAGATAAGCATGGACACCTATTTTTATGATATTTGGAGCTATACAAATAGGTACCCATTTTAGAGATAAGCATCGAAACCTATTTTTATGATATTTGGAGCTATAAAAATAGGTACCCATTTTAGAGATAAGCATGGACACCTATATTTATGAGATCTGGGGCTATAAAAATAGGCACTTTTTTCGACTTTTAGGGTACCTATTTTAATAGGCTCCAAATTTCATAAAAATATCTTTCCATGCTTATCTCTAAAATGGCTAGGAGCTACAAAAATAGGTACCCATTTGATAGATAAGCATGGAGACCCATGCTTATTTCTAAAATGGGTACCTATTTTTATGAGATTTGGAGCTATAAAAACAGGTACCCGTTTTAGTTATTTTTATAGATATAAGCATAAATAGGTGTACATATTTATGGGTACACTTATTTTTTATGAGATTTGGAGCTATAAAGATAGGTACCCATTTTAGAGATAAGCATGGACGCTTATTTTTATGAGATTTGGAGCTGTAAAAATAGGTGTCCATACTTATCTCTCAATGGGTACCTATTTTTATAGTTCCAAATATCATAAAAATAGGTGTCCATGTTTATCTCTAAAATTGGTACCTAGGTACCCATTCTTATCTCTAAAATGGGTACCTAATTTTATAGCTCCAAATCTCATAAAAATATATGTACAAGCTTATCTCTCGAATGGGCACCTATTTTCATAGCTCCAAATCTCATAAAAATAGGTATCCATGCTTATCTCTCAAATGGGTACCTATTTGTATACCTCCATAACTCATAAAAGTAGGTGTCCATGCTTATCTCTCAAATCGGTACCTATTTTAAAAGCTCAAAATCTCATAAAAATACATGTCCATGTTTATCTATCAAATGGGTACCTATTTTTATAGCTCCAAATCTAATAAAAATAAGTCTCCATGCTTATCTTTCAAATGGGTACCTATTATTATAGCTCAAAATCTCATAAAATAGGTGTCCGTGCTTATCTCTCAAATGGGTGTCTATTTTCTCTCAAATGGGTACCTATTTTTATAGCTCCAAATCTCATAAAAATAAGTACACATTCCTACTCTCAAACGGGTACCTATTTTTATAGTTTCAAATCTCATAAAAATATGTGTACATGCTTATCTCTCAAATAGGTACATATTTTTAGAGCTCCAAATCTCATAAAATTAGGTGTCCATGCTTATCTCTAAAATGGGTACCTACTTTTATACCTCCAAATTTCATAAAAATAGATGTCCATACTTGTCTCTCAAATGGGTACCTATTTTTATGGCTCAAAATATCATAAAACCAGGTGTCCATGCTTATCTCTAAAATGGGTACCTATTTTTATACCTCCAAAAGTCATAAAAATAAGTTTTCATATTTATCTCTAAAATTGGTACCTATTTCTATAGCTCCAAATCTCATAAAAATAGGTGTCCATGCTTATCTCTAAAATGGGTACCTATTTTAAGAGCTCCAAATCTCATAAAAATAGGCACCCATGTTTATCTCTGAAATGGGTACCTATTTTTATAGCTCCAAATCTCATAAAAATAAGTGTCCATGCTTATCTCTAAAACGAATACCTATTTTTATAGCTTCAAATATCATAAAAATAGGTGTCCTTTCTTATCTCTAAAATGGGTACCTATTTTTATAATTCCAAAACTCATTAAAAGAGGTGTATATGATTATCTCTAGAATGGGTTCCTATTTTTATAGGTCCAATTCTCATAAAAGCAGGCGTCCATGCTTATCTCTAAAATGAGTTTTCATGCTTATCTCTAAAATAGGTACCTATTTTTATAGCTCCAAATCTCATAAGAATAGGTCTCCATGCATATCTCTCAAATGGGTACCTATTTTTATGAGATCTGGAGCGATAAAATTATGTAACCATTTTAGGGATAAGAATGGACACCTATTTTTAAGAGATTTGGAGCTATAAAAATAGGTACCGTTTTTAGTGATAAGCATGGACATCTATTTTTATGAGATTTTGAGCTATAACATTAGGCACCCATTTCAGAGATAAGCATGGACACCTATTTGTATGAAATCTGGAGCTATAAAATAGTTACCCATTTCAGAGATAAGCTGTGACACATGTATTTATGAGTTTTGGAGCTATAAAAATAGGTACCCATTTGAGAGATAAGCATGGAGACCTATTTTTATGAGATTTGGAGTTATAAAAATAGGTACCTATTTATGATATTTGGAGCTCTAAAAATAGGTATCAATTTGAGAGATAAGCATGGAGACTTATTTTTATGAGATTTGGAGCTTATAAAAATAGGTATCCATTTGAAAGATAAGCATGGGTACCTATTTTTATGTGACTTGGAGCTATAAAAACAAGTACACATTTGAGAGATAAGCACAAAGACCTATTTTTATGAGATTTGGAGCTATAAAAATAGGTACCCATTTTAGAGATAAGCATGGACACCTATTTTTATGAGATTTGGTGCTATAAAAATAGGTACCCATTTTATAGATAAGTATGGACACCTATTTTTATGAAATTTAGAGCTATAAAACTAGGTACTCGTTTGAAAGATAATTATGGACACCTATTTTAATGGGTACTTATTTTTATAAATCAAAATCTCATAAAAATAGGTGTTCATGCTTATCTCTAAAATGAATACCTATTTTTATGAGATTTGGAGCTATAAAAATAGGTACCCATTTTAGAGATAAGCATGGAGACCTATATTTATGAGCTTTGGATCTATAAAAATAGGTACCCATTTTAGAGATAAGCATGGACACCTATTTTTATGATATTTGGAGCTATACAATTAGGTAACCATATGAGAGATAAATGTGGACACTTATTTTTATCAGATTTGGAGATATAAAAATATATACCAATTTTAGACATAAGCATAAACACCTATTTTTATGATATTTGGAGCTATAAAATAGGTGTCCATGCTTATCTGTTAGATGGACTCCTACTTATAGCTCCAAATCTCATAAAAATAGGTGTCCATGCTTATCTCTAAAACGAATACCTATTTTTATAGCTCCAAATATCATAAAAATAGGTGTCCTTTCTTATCTCTAAAATGGGTACCTATAGGGATAAGAATGGACACCTATTTTTAAGAGATATGGAGCTATAAAAATAGGTACCCGGTTTAGAGATAAGCATGGACATATATTTTTATGAGATTTGGAGCTATAAACATAGGTACCCATTTGAGTGATAAGCATGGACACATATTTTTACGAGATATCCATTTGAGAAATAAGGTGTCCATGCTTATCTCTCAGATGGGTACCTATTTTTATAGCTCCAAATATCATAAAAATAGTTGACTATGATTATCTCTCAAATGGGTACCTATTGTTATAGATCCAAATCTTATAAAAATAGGTGTCCATTCTTATGTCTAAAATAGGTGTCTAGGCTTATCTTTCAAATGGGTACCTATTTTTATAGCTCCAAATATCATAAAAATAGGTGTCCATGCTTATCTCTAAAATAGGTATCTATCGCTCCAAATCTCATAAAAATAGGTGTCCATGCTTATCTTTAAAATGGGTACCCATTTTTATAGTTCGAAATATTATAAAAATAGGTGTTCATGCTTATCTCTAAAATAGGTTTCCATGCTTATCTCTAAAATGGGTACCCATTTTAGAGATAAGCATGGAAACCTATTTTTATGAGATTTGGAGCTATAAAAATAGATACCCATTTGAGATATAAGCGTGGACATCAATTTGTATGAGTTTTAGAGCTATAAAAATAGGTACCCATTTTAGAGATAAGCATGTACACCTCTTTTAAAATTTTAATTCCGAGAAAGTCGATAAAAGTGCCAATTTTTATAGCTCCAAATATCATAAAAATAAGTGTCCATGCTTATATCTAAAATGTGTACCTATTTTTATATCTCCAAATCTCATAAAAATAGACTTCCATGCTTATCTCTAAAATGGGTACCGATTTTAATAGCTCCAAAACTCATAAAAATAAGTGTCCATGCTTATCTTTCAAATGAGTATTTATTTTTATAGCTCCAAATAGATGTCCACTCTTATCTCTAAAATATGTGTCCATTCTTACCTCTAAAATGGGTACTTATTTTTATAGCTCCAAATATCATAAAAATAGGTGTACATGCTTATCTTTAAAATGGGTGCCTATTTGTATAGCTACACAACTCATAAAATTAGGTGTCCATGCTTATCTCTAAAATTGGTATCAATTTGTATAGCTCCAAATATCATAAAAACAAGTGTTCATGTTTATCTCTAAAATGGGTACCTATTTTTATAGCTCCAAATCTCATAAACATAAGTGTCGATACTTATATCTCAAATGGGTACCTCTTTTTATAGCTCCAAATCTCATAAAAATAGCTATAAAAATACGTACCTATTTTTATTTTTATAGCTAATATCTCATAAAAATAGGTGTTCATGCTTATCTCTAAAATGGGTACCTATTTTTATAGCTCCAAATCTCATAAACAAATGTTTCCATGCTTATCTATAAAAATAGGTACCCATTTTAAAAATAAGCATGGACACCTATTTTTATGAGATTTGGAGCTATAAAAATAGATACCCAATTGAGAGATAAGCATGAATACCTTATTTTTATGAGATTTGGAGACGTACTAAAATAGCTACCCTTTTGAGAGATAAGCATGGCCACCTATTTTTATGATATTTGAAGGTATAAAAATTGGTACCCATTTTAGAGATAAGCATCGACACCCATTTTATGAGATTTGAAGCTATAAAAATGAGTACCCATTTTAGAGATAAGCATGAAAACCTATGTTTATGAGATTTCGAGCTTTAAAAATAGGTACTCATTTTAAAGACAAGCATGAACACCTATTTTTATGAGATTTGAAGCAATAAAAATAGGTGTCCATTTGTGAGATGAGCATGGAAACATATTTATATACACATTTTTTGATGAGATTTGAAGGTATACAAATAGGTGTCCATTTGAGAGACAAGAATGGACACCTATTTCTATACACCTATTTTTATGAAATTTGAGATATAAGCATGGAAACCTATTTTTATGACATTTGGAGCTACAAAAATAAGTTCACATTTTAGAGATAAGAATAGACGCCTATTTATATAAGATTTGGAGCTATAAAAATAGGTACCCAGTTTAGAGATAAGCATGGGCATATATTTTTATGAGATTTGGAGCTATAAACATAGGTACCCATTTGAGTGATAAGCATGGACACATATTTTTATGAGATACCCATTTGAGAAATAAAGTGTCCATGCTTATATCTCAGATGGGTATCTATTTTTATAGCTCCAAATATCATAAAAATAGTTGACTATGCTTATCTCTCAAATGGGTACCTATTGTTATAGATCCAAATCTCATAAAAATAGGTGTCCAAGCTTATCTCTCAAATGAGTACCTATTTTTATAGCTCCAAATATCATAAAAATAGGTGTCCATGCTTATCTCTAAAATTGGTACCCATTTTTATAATTTGAAATATTACAAAAATAGGTGTTCATGCTTATCTCTAAAATAGGTTTCCATACTTATCTCTAAAATAGGTACCCATTTTAGAGATAAGCATGGAAACCTATTTTTATGAGATTTTGAGCTATAAAAATAGATACCCATTTGAGAGATAAGTATGGACATCTATTTTTATGATATTTGGAGCTATAAAAATAGATACCCATTTTAGATATAAGGATGAAAAACTACTTTAAAATTTCAATTCCGAGAAAGTCGACAAAAGTGCCTATTTTTATGAGATTTGGGGCTTTAAAAATAGGCACCCATTTTAGAGATAAGCATGGACACTTGTTTTTATGAGATTTGGAGTTATAAAAATAGGTACCTATTTGAGATATAAAAATCGACACCTATTTTTATGAGATTTGGAGCAATAGAAATAGGTATCCATTTTAAAAATAAGCATAAACCCCTATTTTTATGAGATTTTGAGTTATAAATATATGTTTGCATTTTAGAGATAAGCGTGGACACATATTTTTATCATATTTGTACCTATAAAAACAGGTACCTATTTTAGAGATAAGCATGGAGACCAATTTGGAGCTATCAAAATAGGTACACATTTGAGAAATAAACATGGACAAATATTTTTATGAGATTTGAAGCTATAAAAATAGGTACCCATTTTATAGATAAGCATGGACACCTATTTTTATGAGATTTGGAGCTATAAAAATAGATACCCATTTTAGAGATAAGCATGGACACCTATTTTTATGAGATTTGGAGCTATAAAAATAGGTACCCATTGTAGAGATAAGGATGGTCACCAAATTTTATGAGATTTGGAGCTATAAAAATAGGTACCCATTTTAGAGATAAGCATGGGCACCAACTTGGACACCGCTTTTTATGAGTTTTGGAGGTATTAAAATAGGTATCCATTTCAGAGATAAGCATGGACACCTATTTTTATTAGATTTTGAGCTATAAAAATAGGTATCCATTTGAGAGATAAGCCTAGACACCTATTTTTATGAGATTTAGAGCTATAAAAATAGGTTCCCATTTTAGAGATAAGCATAGGAACCTATTTTTATGAGATTTGGAGCGATAAAAATAGGCACATATTTGAGAGATAAGCATGGACACCTATTTTTATGAGATTTGGAGCTATAAAAATAAGTACATAGTTGAGAGATAAGCATGGACACCTATTTTATGAGATTTGGAGCTATAAAAATAGGCACCCATTTGAGAGATAAGCATGGACACCTATTTTTATTTGATTTGGAGCTATAAAAATAGGTACCCATTTGAAAGATAAACATAAACACCTATTATTATGAGATTTGGAGCTATAAAAATAGGTACCCATTTGAGACATAATCATGGATACCTATTTTTATGACATTTGGAGCTATAGAAATAGGTACCCATTTTAGAGATAAGCATTGACATCTATTTTTATTAGTTTTGGAGCTATAAAAATAGGTGTCCATTTGAAAGATAAGCATGGACACCTATTTTTATTAGTTTTGAAGGTATAAAAATAGGAACCCATTTTAAAGATAAGCATGGACACCTATTTTTATGAGATTTGGAGCTATAAAACTATCTGTACATTTGAAAAATAAGCATGGAAACCTATTTTTATGAGATTTAGAGCTATAAAAATAGGTATGCATTTGAGGGATAAGCATGGACACCTATTTTTATGAGTTTTGGAGTTATAAAAATAGGTTTCCATTTTAGAGATAGCAACGCACACCTAGTTTTAAGAGATTTGGAGCTATAAAAATTGGTACCCATTTTAGAGATAAGCATGGACACCTATTTTTATGAGATTTTGAGCTATAAAAATATGTACCCATTTTAAAGATAAGCCTAGACACCTATTTTAGAGATAAGCATGTACACATATTTTTATGAGATTTGGAACTATAAAAATAGGTACCCATTTTAAAGAGAAGCATGGACACCTATTTTTATGAGATTTAGAGCTACTTTGATCCGCGTTCAAGGTTGGTCAATCAATGGTACCCATTTTGGAGATAAGCATGGGAAAAAAAAAATTAATGAGATTTGGAGCTACAACATTAGGCACCCATTTTAGAGATAAGCACAGAGACTTATTTTTATGAGATTTCTAGCTATAAAAATATTTACCTATTTGACACATAAGCATGGAAACCTGTTTTTATGAGATTTGGAGCTATAAAAATAGGTGTCAATTTGAGAGATAGGCATGGACATCTATTTTTATGAGATTTGTAGGTATAAAAATAGGTACGCATTTTAGATATAATGTCACGTCCCCAACCTTACTCGATGGAGAGGACGCAACTAACATCCAACAACCCAGTCAAACTAAGCCCCATTAACATAATATAAAAATTGCTTGAAAATAAAATATTTGTAAGTATAAAGAGATGCATAATAAAATGTACATGATATATATAGTGGAAGCAAATCATTCATTCAACACATTCATGCATTCAACATGTTCATCATAATTTGATAATAATTCATAAGCAAATACAGTTGCAAAAGTTAAATACACAAGAATACTTATCTTTGAAAGAAGCTCGTCCCGCAACTAGCTATGTCTCTGCAACGTTCCACCCAACCATAGTCCAGTGTGCTCTTTAATCTCTCAGCAACACTACCACCCTCGAGTTGGGCATGATCCTCCCCAAGGAATAAAGAAGACTAATAGAGTTCACCCATAGCCAAGGATACAATTAAAATTTATTTAAGCCAACACAGTTGGGTTTATCAGACTTACACAGTGTAATGTCCCCATTAAAATAATTGCATAGCGGGAAAATTCCATCAATCCTACTAGTTCCCTAGGTTGGGTGGAAACATTGGGAAGTTAAAAAGGGATCTAATAAATGGTGTTTATACATTATAAGGAATAAATATTTATCTAATGGATTTAATTAAATGAATGCAAGTGAAAAATTAAATGGCTATGGAGAATGGAGACAGATGGAGACTGTGGGGCCCACTCAAACTAGAATTCATATGTTAAATGGCATCCTCCTCTTGTAATTTTGAATCTATGGGAAGCCTAATGTTTTGGGATGGATTATGAGGTTAATATACTTGTCAATATACTTCATACATAAAAATTGGGATGAATTGTAACTTACATGGGAGAGAAAGAGCCAAATGGGAGTTTCATGGACACTTGGCTAGATTCTCCTTACATTTATGACAGCTATGACACCAATGATGAAGATTCTATCACAGTTATGACCCAAGTCAGATATGAAGGTTTAAATACTAACATACTGACATGTCAATCCTGAATAGAGCATATTGGAGGTCAAAATTGGGAGTTGGAGAAGGCCAAGAGGCTCCTACTCAAATTTGGGAGAAGAGGGAAGGTGAAGAGAGAGGCCACATGGCATAGCATGAGAAGCCACACCAATTTGACTTGGACTTTGTTTATGGATATATTTGGAACCTTATAATACCAATAATGTTTATAAAATACAGGGATCATCCATGAGAAGAATTTTTTTTGCTCATTTGTGAATTGTGAGAGCTAGTGGATGACCAGTTTTCTTGCTTAATCCAATTTCAAAGGTGAAAGATTCCCATCCTAGTTGGTGTTTGGAGAGGCCACTCAGATTTTTCATGGAGCTTTAATGGAGTATTATTTTTAGGTGTAAGCTACAGGAAATTATGTGGATTCTTCTATTGCAGCACTCTCTCTCAACTATTTCTAATTTTCACACCATATTCATGCCAATGGAAGGATTGCGCTTTGGGTGAGCTATTGATCTCTTTGGGAAATATTATAATGCCCATTATATTTTGTTATGATGTATATCCTCTGTATTTAAACTTTAGAATACTCTCAGGTCAAAATAACCAAAAGAATTCATGTAAAAATGTTGAACAATGAAGAAATAGTGTCATTTTCGAACTATCTTGTTGTCAACCATTGTAATGCTGATGATTTTGAATAAAGAGAGAATTTCATTGTCCATTTATGATTGGAATCAATTCAATATTCTCTATTATTAATTCTTAGAAAATTTCAAGAGTTGTATGTCAAAATGATTTTTAATGAGTAAACAATGACCATTTCCACTCTATTTTGATATATGTCGTGGTAATGCTTACTATTTCGAATGGAGGAATGTATATCTTATAAATGTATGATATATGGATTGTAATTAATGTGTATTTAAAGTATTATGTTTAGTAATTAAGCATTGGAAGCAATTTTACTCATTTTTATTGCATTGGGAGAAGATTTGGTGCATTTTCCCCAAGGGTTGAAATTGTGACTTGAGATTTGTTTTGGAAAGAGTCATAACAGAGTGTATAAACTGAACCATGATGAATATGAGACTTTTAAAATGTCCCTTAAACATAAATAGCCTCTGTTAATAAATTCAAGTGACTTTGGGATCATTTGTGAAGCCATTTCCGGTAATTACCCGAGGGGAATTGGAGCCCCAATTTGCTAGTAAAGGATCCTACTTTGAACAGAACTTTATACAAGTTTGTAGATGTATTTGGGAGGTGAAATAAAATTATATTAAAGTTATATTATCATTCATGTACCTTAATAAAAAATTTGGAAGCATTTGGGTCAATTTGGAGGTCTAGACATCAAAACTAGTCAAGAGCCAAAATTGAAAAAAATTGGAAAATTGAGCATTTTAAAAAAAATTCAAAAAGGGGACATTACAAGTGGTATTAGAGCATGGTATTGGAACCTTATGGTAGTAAAAAGGAGTCAAAGCAATAAACCACCACCCTTAGATTCTGAAGTTGAAGGTGCTTTCGTTGGAGGAGAAGAAGTAGTAGAAGAAGAGGTACATTTTGTTGAAACTATGACTAGCGAGGGGAAGGGACCCACTGACCATGAAAATATTGAATATATTAAACTCATACAACCTCTCTTTGATGAAATAACCAAGAACATGAACCAACAGCTTATGAACATGAACCAACAACTTATGAAAAGATTTGAATTGTTGGCCTACCAATTTGGAAGCAAATTGGGATTAATGGGAGGTAGTAGTAGTTCACACAAAGAAGAAAAGAAGACAATGGGTGAGAAAATTTTATCAAGAATAGGACCCTATAATAGACCCCATGAATTTCAGAGCACACCAAGGCCTACTGCACCTAAATTTCTTATTCCAAAAGAAGAGACTAACATTCAATTTGAAATTGATACAATAACAAAATAATGGGCTAAATTGCATGAAGAGTGTAGGAGGAGTATAACATTTCAGCAGTACTTCACCACGGAAAACAAATTCAAAAATAAGGAGGGCAATAAGTCTCTGCGTCAAAAAAAAGAATTGAATTGTGCCATAGGTAAAGTGCCACTTCCTACTTTTGATGGTTCATCTCAAAGTTCTGCTAACACTTGGGTGCAAATATTGGATATGTATTTTCAGCTGAATCCAATGGTGGAAGAAGATGCTTTAAAAATGGTTATTTTGCACTTAGACGGAGATTCCAATGAATGGTGGTTCCATGGATTGAAAATTTTGGGTCATGATTAGGTTAAAACATATGGGGAATTTATTGACAAGGTATTAGAAAGGTTTGAGCAAAAGGATCCATAATTGTCTTTCAAAGAACTAGCACAATTGAAGCAGGTAGGGACTCCTATTGAATATATGTTGGAATTCCAAATATTATCAGTTAAGGTGGCTGATGTATATATGGGAAGGTTGGTATTTCTTTTCACTGAATTTTTGGCAGAGCCCTTAAAAGGTTTGGTCAAATCCCACAAGCCTACTAACTTAAATGATGCAATGAGCTTGACTATAGATCTTCAAAATGTGCTTCCTAGGACAAGATTTCCTCCCAAGCCTAACTTCAAATTTGAAAGAAAGCCTTGGAAAAAGGATGCACCTGATAAGAAGTTTTGGAAAAAGGATACATTAGAAAAGAATAAGAAATAAGTACAAAATAGGGGTGAACTTCTAAGGAAAAAATTGTGCTTCACATGCTTCCAACCATGGGCACCGGGGCATAAATGTGCTAAAGGAAAGGCTCAATACATAGAAGTATTTTCTGATAATGATGAGTATGAAGGGGGTATGGATGAAGAGGGGCACACTTCAGATCAAGAGGAGGCATATGAGACAGCAGCTGAAGAAGAAATACAAGGAGAAAATCAGCCTTCACCGGACAAAGCAAGAATGGTAGTACTTTTAGCAGTTCCTCGCTACCACACAATCCGATGCAAGGGTGTCGCATTGGGACAAAGAGTTTCAGTTTTGGTAGATGGAGGAGCTACACATAATTTCATTGATGCATAGATGGTGGAGAAAAGAAGGATACCAAATGAACCATTCGATGGCTTCACAGTTGTCATTCCAGTTCACAACATCATGCAATGCAAAACATGGGTTCCAAAGCTGCAAGTCACCATAGGTAACTATACTTTTGTTGATAGTTTTTATGTGGTTGATTTTGCTGATACTAATATAGTATTGGGAGTGAAATGGTTGTATTCTATAGGAGAGAATTCAGTAAATTATCAAATTCCTGAAATGAAATTTCAAGATTCAACAGGGGAACTAAAGGTTGTGAGAGGGCAGCACACTTACCCAAAATAGGTAGTAAATTGCAATAGTATGAGATCTATATTGAGGCATGGTGATATTGAATGGGATGCTAAATGTTATATCACCTCTCTCAAGCCAAAAATTAGAATTTTTAAACACCCAAAGGAGATAGAGACACTTTTGCACAAATATGAAAAAGTTTTCAGAGATCTTCCACATGGTAGACCACCTGATAGGGCAGTTGAGCATAACATTGTTTTGGAGGAGGGTACTTCACCCATTCAAATACCACCTTATGGACATACCAAGAAGTTCAAATATGAGATTGAGAATACCATTCAAGAACTCTTAGAGTTGGGACTCATTAGACCAAGCTCTAGCCCTTATGCTTCTTCAGTAGTGTTGGTAAAGAAAAAAATGGAACTTTGAGGATGTGCATAAACTTTAGAGCTTTGAACAAGAAGACCATCAAAAATAGATATCCTATCCCTAGGATCGATGAGCATGGGATGAGCTATTTGGAGCTCAATACTTTTCCAAAATTGACCTTAGATATGGTTATCACCAAATTCGGATGAAGGAGGAAGATGTGCAAAAGACTGCTTTTCGATGTTGTTATGGTCACTTTGAGTTTCTTGTTATGCCATTTGGGTTGACTAATGCTCCAGCTACATTTCAAGCATGTATAAATGGAATCTTTTGCAAGCAGCTTAGAAGGTTTGTTTTAGTCTTATTTACAGTAAAACTTGGGAAGAGCACTTGCAACACCTAGAGACTGTATTGAAAACTTTGCAAGAACAGTCTTTGTATGCTAAGATGTCTAAATGTGAATTTGGGATGAAAGAACTATTATATCTTGGGCACATTATTGGGCAATATGGAGTGAAAGTGCACATGGAAAAGATTAGGGCTATCTTAGAATGGCCATCACCAAAAAACATCACAGAATTAAGAGGCTTCATTGGAATATGTACATACTACAGGAAGTTTGTGAAAGGATTCTCCAAGTTGACTTCTACACTCACTAATTTGACTAAGAAGGATGCTTTCAAGTGGAATGAAGATGTTGAAAATTCCTTCCAAAAAATGAAATAGGTAATGAGTATTTGTCCCATACTTGCAATACCTGATTTTTATAATCCTTTTGTTGTTGAATGTGATGCCTTAAGTGAAGGAGTAGGGGCTGTCCTAAAGCAAGGCCAACACCCTATAGCCTTTCAAAGCAGAAAGTTGCAGCCTCATGAAAAACTTTACTCCATATATGACAAAGACATGTTGACCATCATGCATGCCTTGGCCAAATTTCGACAATACTTGATAGGAAACAAGTTTGTGGTGAAAACTGACCATAATAGTCTAAGACACTTCCTTACCCAAAAGGATCTAAATGAAAGTAAAAAAAAGTGGGTAAGCAAGATCCAAGCTTATGATTATGATATTGAATAGGTGAAAGGAAAGAATAACATTGTAGCAAATGCATTATCTCAAAGACCTTCTTTTTCTCTTATGGACATTGCTAAAAATTGGAAAGACATGCTACTGGTTTAATATGCAAAAGATAAGTTTGCTTGTGATGTATTAGATGGACTCATGGGAGATTATAACTACAGAATTTTGAATGGGCTGATATATTATAAGGGAATAATTTATTTGGCTCGATATTCAAATCTTAAGTACAAAGTTTTGTAGGAAGCACATGATTCCCCACTAGTAGGTCATCCAGGGATCTTCAAAACCTATAGGAAACTAAGGAAAAGGTTCTATTGGAAAGGGCTGAAGGAAGATGTTCAGAATTATGTCAATGAATGTAAGGTATGTCAGCAAAAAAAATCAGAACTCACACACCCCGCTGGTTTATTACAACCATTGCCCATTCCGGAGCAAAAATGGGACAGTATATCAATGGATTTCATCATCGGTTTGCCCAAATCCTTGGGAAAGGATTGCATATATGTGGTAGTGTATATATTGAAAAATTTTGCTCATTTATTTTTTATTACATCCTCTTTTAGTGCTTCACAAGTGGCTAATATTTTTTTCAAAGAAATCTTCAGATTGCATGGGCTCCCCAAGAGCATTGTGAGTGATAGAGATGGTAGATTCATGAGTCCTTTTTGGCAAGAATTTTTTAGATTGGTGGGAACTAAATTGACTCCAAGTACAATATACCATCCAAAAAGTGATGGACAAATAGAGAGGGTGAATAAATGGTTGGAAGGGTACCTCCAAAACTATGTGGGAGAACAACAAAAAGCTTGGACCAAATGGCTACACTTGGGTGAGTTTTGCTACAACACCACCTTTCACATGTCCATAGGGATGTCTCCTTTTAGAGCATTATATGGTTATGATGCATTTAAATTTTCTGATATGATATTTGGTGATAGTAGAGCTCCAAAAGCTAAATATTGGGTGGAATAAAGCCAAGAAATTTTAAAGCTTTTAAAAGACAATTTGCAGGTTGCCCAAAATCAGCAAAAATAATATGTTGATAAACATAGAGAGGAAAGGACCTTTCAGGTTGATGATTTAGTGTATTTGAGGTTGTATCCATACAAACAAATATCCCTCAAAATAAATGGAGCAGAAAAGCTAAAGCCAAGATACTATGGGCCCTACAAGGTAATCCAAAAAATTGGAGAAGTAGCATATGAGTTGGAACTTCCGGAAGGGAGTAAAATTCATAATGTATTTCATGTTTCTTGTCTCAAGAAAGATATTGGTCAGAAAATTATCATCTCAGATACACTTCCTCCTTTAGATTATGAAGGACATCTTACACTTATTCCGAAAAAAGTTTTGAATACAAGGGAGAGAAGATTGAGGAGCAGAACAACCAACGAATACTTGGTGCAATGGAAAGATCTACCAAGTGAAGATGCCACATGGGAAGAGGAAAATATTTTACAGCATCCAAATCTGAAATTGCTTGAGGATAAGTAATATTGGGTGGGGAGGATTGTAATGTCCCCATTCAAATAATTTCATAGCGGGAAAATTCCATCAATCCTACTAGTTCCCTAGGTTGGCTGGAAACATTGGGCAGTTAATAAGGGAGCTAATAAATTGTGTTTAGACATTGGAAGGCATAAATATTTATCTAATGGATTTAATTAAATGAATGGAAGTGAAAAATCAAATGGCTATGGAGAATGGAGACACATGGAGACTGTGGGGCCCACTCAATCTAGAATTCATATGTTAAATGGCATCCTCCTCTTGTAATTTTGAATCTATGGGAAGCCTAATGTTTTGGGATGTATTATGAGGTTAATATGCTTGTCAATATACTTCATAGGTCTAAATTTGGATTAATTGTGACTTACATGGGAGAGGAAGATCCAAATGGGAGTTTCATGGACACTTGGCTAGATTCCCCTTACATTTATGACAGCTATGACACCAATGATGAAGATTCTATGACAGTTATGACCCACGTCAGATATGAAGGCTAATATACTAACATACTGATATGTTAGGCCTAAATAGAGCACCTTGGAGGTTGAAACTGGGAGTTGGAGAAGGCCAAGAGGCTCCTACTCAAATTTGGGAGAAGAGGGAAGGTGAAGAGAGAGGCCACATGGCATAGCATGAGAAGCCACACCAATTAGACTTGGATTTGGTTTATGGATGGATTTGGAACCTTAGAATACCAATAATGTTTATAAAATATAGGGATCATCCATGAGAATAATTTTTTTTGCTCATTTGTGAAATTCTCATTTGTAAATTGTGAGAGCTAGTGGATGACTAGTTTTCTTGCTTAATCCAATTTTGAGGGTGAAAGATTCCCATCCTAGTTGGTGTTTGGAGAGGCCACTCAGGTATTTCATGGAGCTTTAAAGGAGTCTTATTTTTAGGTGAAATCTATAGAAAATCATGTGGATTCTTCTATTGCAGCACTCTCTCTGAACTATTTTCAGTTTTCACACCATATTCATGCCAATGGAGGGATTGCGCTTTGGGTGAGCTATTGATATCTTTGGGGAAAATTATAATGAAAATTATATATTTTTTATGATGTATATCCTCTGTATTTCATATTTATAATACTCTCAGGTAAAAATTCCCAAAATAATTCATGTAAAAATGTTGAACAATGAAGAAATAGTGTCATTTCCCCACTGTCTTGTTGTGAACCATTGTAATGCTGATGATTTAAAACTGGAAGAGCCTTTCATTGTCCATTTATTATTGGAATAAGTTAAATTTTATATTTTATTCATTATCATAAAGTTTCAAGTTTAAATTCCCAAGAGTTTTATGTCAAAATGACTTTTAATGAGAAAACAATGGTCATTTCCACTCTATTTTGATATATGCCATGGTAATGCTTATTATTTTGAATGGATGAATGTATATCTGATAAATGTATGATGGATGGACTATAATTAATTTTTATTTCAAGTTTCATGTTTATTAATTAAGCATTGGAAACCATTTTACTCATTTTTATTGCATTGGAAGAAGATTTGGTGCATTTTCCCCAAGGGTCGAAATTATGACTTGGGAGTTGTTTTGGAAAGAGTCATAACAAATTGTATAAACTGAACCATGATTCATATGATACTTTGAAAAGGTACCTTACACATAAATAGCCTCTGTTAATAAATTCAAGTTACTTTGGGATCATTTGTGAATCCATTTCCGGCAATTACCCGGGGGAATTGGAGCCCCAATTTGCTAGTAAAGGCTCCTACTTTGAATAGAACATTAAACAAGATTGTAGATGTAATTTGGAGGTAAAAAAACATAAATTAGAATTATATTTAAGTTATATTATCATTCATGTACCTTCAGAGAAAATTTGGAAGCATTTGGGTCAATTTGGAGGTCTAGACATCAAAACTAGTCAAGAGCCAAAATTGAAAAAAATTGGAAAATTGGGCATTAAAAAAAAATTCAAAAAGGAGACAGTACACACAGGAAGTGGTTTACACTTAGAAAAATTCACATGAGACACAACTAAGCCAACATATGGGTTCATCAGGCTACCAGCCAACCCATCCTTCCAGTTGGGTTATTAGGCTTCCAAGGAGGTGGAAAGACTGATTGCTAAGCTAGTGAGCTCAACCTCAGATCTATGAACACCCACACTAGATCTAGCTTGATTTCTAAAAAAATACAGACCCAACACAAGGAAGAATTCCCTTCTATGCTACACAGTCCCTCATTCCATGCCTTCCCTTCCAGTGTTATTCAAGGCATGCAAAGAAGAAAACCATCCTTCTAGATTAGTTTGTGAGGTTCTTTCACACACTAGGTTTATCAAGAAATTCTAGACTCTATTTCCATTCTTTCAATCAATTCAAATGTCAAATGTGGATGCACACACAGGGATCTAAATCCTGAGATTTATCAAAACATATAAGATGTCAGGGATTACATACACACACAGAAATTTAGAAATTTTTAAACCTTGACGGTGCCATACCGACTACTGCAAAAATACCAAAATGAAAACATTGTTCGTATTTCAAGACAAAGACAAAAAATCGGATTTAGGGAAATCGTGTTCAGGAAAACAACTAATAGATAGGAGAAAACATGAGAGAGAACAATCCATAGAGGAAAACAAAAAACGCGAAGGATTCATATCGCTGGACAGGAGAAAAATTCAAAAAAGGTTCAGACTCATAATCATTTTTGCTTGGTTGCTACTACGTTAATGCTTAATTGGTTTTCCAAAAATTGTTTTTCCATTCCCCATCGTGAGGGAAGGTAAAACGCTGCTGCATGAGGGAAAGGTGATCATTTTTGGTGTTTTCTTGCCCAATAAATTCAAAAAACGTTTTTCCCAATGTGGGGCTCTGCAGAATTCGAATTTCCCCACACTTCCAATCCCCCACTCCCTCATCCTTAGGACAAATCATGCCCCCATCTCATTTAGTTGCGTTGACATGGCCGACTATGGGTTTTAATTAAAATTTCAATTTTAACATAATGTTCAGCTAGCATAAAACAAATACCATTGGCCACACCTTAATTGCCGAAAAATAAATACTAAATCGATGGTGGGTCTTTTTCCTAGCTCCACGCCATGATTATTTACATCATTTATTTAAATGCAACATGGTCAAAACCGGGGTGTTACATTCAACACATTCATGCATTCAACATGTTCGTGGGGCTTAGATTTCCCGGGTTTATAGATTTTAGTCACGTCCTCTCCGTCGAGTAAGGTTTGGGGATGTGACATATAAGCATGGAGATAAGCATGGACACCTATTTTTCTGAGATTTGGAGCTATAAAATTAGGTACCCATTTGAGAGATAAGCATGAACACCTATTTTTATGAGATTTGGAGCTAGAAAAATAGATACCCATTTTAGAGATAAGCATAGACACCTATGTTTATGAGATCTGGAGTTATAAAAATAGGTACCCATTTCAGAGATAATCTTGGACACCTATTTTTATGATTTTTGGAGGCATAAAAATATGTACCTATTTGAGAGATAAGCATGGCCACCTATTTTTATGAGATTTGGAGCTATAAAAATACAAACCCATTTGAGAGATAAGCATGGACACCTATTTTTATGAGATTTGGAGCTATAAAAATAGGTACCCATTTGAAACATAAGCATGGACACCTGTTTTTATGAGATTTGGAGCTATGAAAATAGGTACCCATTTAAGAGATAAGCATGGACAATTATTTTTATGAGATTTTGAGCAATAAAAATAGGTGTCGATGCTTATCTCTAAAATGGGTACCTATTTTTATGAGATTGGGTGCTATAAAAATAGGTGTCCATTTGAGAGATAAGCATGGACACCTATTTTTATGATATTTGGAGCTATAAAAATAGGTACACATTTGAGAGATAAGCATAGACACCTATTTTTATGAGATTTGGAGCTATAAAAATAAATACCCATTTGAGAGATAAGCGTGGACACCTATTTTTATGGGTACCTAATATTATAGCTCCAAATCGTATAAAAATAGGTGTCCATGCTTATATCTATAATGGGTACCTATTTTTATAGCTCCAAATCTCATAAAAATGAGTATCCATGCTTATCTCTCAAAAGGGTACTTATTTTTATAACTCCAAATCTCATAAAAATAGGTGTCCATGCTCATCTCTCAAATGGGTACCTATTTTTATAGCTCCAAATATCATACAAATAGGTGTCCATGCTTATCTCTAAAATGGGTACCTATTTTTGTAGCTCCAAATCTATGTTAAAAATAGGTACCCATTGTAGAGATAAAAATGGACACCCATTTTTATGAGATTTGGAGATATAAAAATAGCTATCCATTCGAGAAATCAACCTGGACACCTATTTTCATGAGATTGGGAGCTATAAAAATAGGTACCATTTTCGAGATAAGCATCGACACCTATTTTTATGAGATATGGAGCTATAAAAATATGTACCCATTTTAGAGATAAGCATGGAAACCTATTTTTATGAAATTTGGAGCTATAAAAATAGGTACTCATTTTAGAGATAAGAATGGATGTCTCTTTTATGAGATTTGGAGCTATAAAAATAGGAACCCATTTGAGAGACAAGCATGGACTCCTAATGGGTAACTATTTTTCTACTTCCAAAACTCATAAAAATAGGTGTCCATGCTTATCTCTAAAATGGAAACCTATTTTTATAGCTCCAAATATCATAAAAATGGGTCTCCATTCTTATCTCTCAAATGGGTACCTATTTTTATGAGATTTGAAGCTATAAAAATAGGCACCCATTTTGAGATAAGCATCGACACCTATTTTTATGAGATTTGGAGCTATAAAAATAGGTGCCCATTTTAATGATAATCATGGACACCTTTTCTTATGATATTTGGAGCTATAATAATAGGTACCCATCTGAGAGATAAGCACGGACACTTATTTTTATGAGATTTGGAGCTATAAAAATAGGTACCCCTCTTAGAGATAGGCATGGACACCTATTTTTATGAGTTTTTGGAGTTATAAAAATAGGTACCAAATTGAGAGATAAGCATGGAGACCTGTTTTTATGAGTTTTGGAGCTATAAAAATAGGTACCCATTTGAAAGATAAGCATGGAGGTAAGCATAGACACATTTTTTATGAGATTTTGAGCTATAAACATAGGTACTCATTTATGATATTTGGAGCTATAAAAATAGTTACCCATTTGAGAAATAAGCATAGAGACATATTTTTATGAGATTTGGATCCTATAAAAATAGGTACCCATTTGAGAGATAAGCATGGGTACCTATTTTTATGAGATTTGGAGCTATACAAATAGGTACCCATTTTAGAGATAAGCATCGAAACCTATTTTTATGATATTTGGAGCTATAAAATTAGGTACCCATTTGAGAGATAAGCATGGAAAACTATTTTTATGAGATTTGGAGCTATTAAAATAGGTACCCATCTGAGAGATAAGCACAGACACCTATTTTTATGAGATTTGGAGCTATAAAAATAGGTACCCCTCTTAGAGATAGGCATGGACACCTATTTTTATGAATTTTTAGAGTTATAAAAATAGGTACCCATTTGAGAGATAAGCATGGAGACCTATTTTTATGAGTTTTGGAGCTATAAAAATAGGTACCAATTTGAGAGATAAGCATGGAGGTAAGCATGGACACATTTTTTTATGATATTTTGAGCTATAAACATAGGTACTCATTTATGATATTTGGAGCTATAAAAATAGTTACCCATTTGAGAAATAAGCATAGAGACATATTTTTATGAGATTTGGAGCCTAAAAAAATAGGTACCTATTGGAGAGATAAGCATGGGTACCTATTTTTATGAGATTTGGAGCTATAAAAATATGTACCCATTTGAGAGAAAAGAACGGACACCTATTTTTATGAGATTTGGAGATATAAAAATAGGTACCCATTTTAGAGATAAGCATGAACACCTATTTTTATGAGATTTTGAGCTACTAAAATAGGTACCTTTTTTTGAGATAAGCATAGACAGTTATTTTTATGATATTTGGAGCTATAAAAATTGGTACCCATTTGAGAGATAAGCATGGACACCTATTTTTTATTAGGATTATAATCCTTCCTTGTCCAATTTGGTCAATTATGTCTAAATCCGCAGTCATTTCAGTCTATTCCAGTTACTAAAGTGTGGGGAACACTAATTGAGGCCAACTTCCATTGATTTCACTTGCATGCATCGGTTTAGGAGGCTCTTAGATCAATCCCTGCAAATTAGGAGCCACTAGGAGTGTCGATACCAACCTCCATCAGTTGAGTTGAGTTGGTGACTAGTCAAACTTAGTTAGGAGTCAGTTACATTCGGTTATACTCAGTTACATTCAATTATACTCAGTTGGCACTAGAATTGCATGGCTGCATGTAGGTGAGGAACATTTACTCACCTAACTCTATGAGACACTTGAGTTGGGTTGTTGAACTCCGATGAACTCTGATAATGATTTAGACAAGGTCAGTCAACCATTCAGTCAGGTAGATTCAACCCAATTTAAATTTACTCACATGGATTTGAATTGCATGAGGCTATTTATCCATTCTACTTCATTGTAGTTATTATCTAATTACTTTTTATTAATGAAAGCATTCACAGTTGCAAGCCATTTTTGCACTGTTTCATTCTTCAATTGTTGAGTAAATTGTATGATCTATATTGTGAGTTGTGTGTTGGTCCATAGATATATGTGCTCAATTTCATACGATATCATATCCTCAGTAGGACAAGGCACTTCTCCTACTACAGTTTCATACTTGGATCAAAAAAAAATTGAGAAAAAATTCTCTTTCGAGTGCTGCACTAGAAGCGAAGAATTTACCACCTAATATCCCAAGTAAAGGAACTGTTGATCAAGCTTGCTTGATCAACTATGTTGGGTGTGATGAAAAATCCAAAAGTGCAGTCTGTCGAACTCATTTTTTTCTATTTGATTGTGTGATTTACAATTTTATCAATCTCCTTCACTGCATTCACTACAATCATCTCAGTCTCCTGCACTACATTCTCCACGGCATCTTAGTCCTCTTCTTTGCATTCTAAATGGATCCTCCAATGGAGATTCTCACTCCTTTCAACTACCACCATTGGAAGGAGGACATGGAGATACAAATACGCTCCAAAAGTCTCCTTAGAATCACTATGGAGACAGAGGCAGAGCCATTTCATTACGTTGAGAAATAAAAGTACTGGAATAGGGTTTATGAAGCATATGGATGCTTATGCCTCTCAATATCTTGAGATATTCTTTTCCACATCAATGGATTGAAGACTCCCAAGAAAGTTTGGGATAATCTTGATTCCTTATTTGACAAGCATGATGATCTGAGGATCTATGAGCTAGAGAATGAACTAATTTCTCTTCATCCAACCAATTTCGAAACACTAAATGACTTCTTCACCAAATTCAAGCATCTAGTGTTTCAGTTGAAGCTTTGCAAGGTTGAGAAGGAGGATGATCAACTCATCCTTTCCATTCTCTCAAAAATTGGTGCATACTACTCAGTCTTTGTATCAACATTTCATTCAGTGAATCTCACTACTCCAAATTGGAAGATCCCTACTCTTCACTCATTCATTGAATCTCTCACTCAGGAGCGTGACAAGTCGATCCAAATGGGGTTCATTCGATCTTACAAAGATCAAGCACTGGTTGAAGGAGGACCTAAGATAACAAATGATAAAGGGAAGCAGAAGGATGAGTCTCCTATGGAGAAAGAGTAGTCAAATGAGGCTTCAGGTTCAAAGAGAAACAAGAAGAACGACAAAGAAAAGTCACTATGTTGTTATTGTGAAAGGGGCTTTCATCCAGAAAGCTCCTGTATGAGAGGAACAATTGATGAGATGGACATTATTCTAAAGAAATGTAATATTACTGTACTTGCTAGTGCAAGGAATGCTGACCATAGAGAAGAAACTGAAGAACATGAAAAGACATGCCATGCACTGAAGGCTAGTTGTTGATGTATTTGTAAATTCAGAATGTATTCACTTGTATATTTTATATTTTTTATTTCTTTGTACCCCGATGTTCCTATCGAGAGAATCATTAATGTAATAAATTCATGTAAAGTCATAGAGTTTAACCCTCCTTTGTAAGTCGGTGCAATAGTCCCCACATTTTTGGGGTACTAGGGTTATTAGACTCTCCTAGAGAAGTCGGCCCTCATAAGTAATTGTCAAGTTGGGAACTAGTATAAATAGAGAGTGAGCCTCTCTATTTGAGACACACACTCACTCAACTGTAGCACATGAGTGAGAGAAGAGGATCTCACACAAGTTAGAGAGAGATCAACTGTCGGATAACATATTTGTGTTTTTGGGTTTTAATTTTTCTATTGGTGCTCATTCTATCTCTTTGAGGAAGTTGCGAGGTTTCTCCTTTATGGTTTCCCTGAGGAAAACTCTTTGTGTCTCTTGTCTCTTGTGATTATTGTTGTGCATGTTATTCTCTCAGATAAGATCCTAGATCATATTGATTAAATGATAAAAATCTAACATCATATCAGAGCTAACCTGAGAAGAAGACACTGTGCAGCTGCAGAAGCTAGGGCTTCTTACGTTTTGGGTCTCTCTCCACAAATCATCAGCAAAACGTGGCTATGATAACTCTCCATTGAAGGGCACATCTTTCTATTGAAGCAAAATTTGATTCTGGTCATTTTTCAGTTTTTGTCCTATCACTACTGCAGGAAATAAAGGGATTCTTACAGAAGAAGAATTTTTGAGTGAGTCGAGTATAGGATTTCTCTCCTCCTCAAAATAAAAATTTAGAGACCAAGATTGAAATTTTTGGTTGGGTAAAACAACGGGAAAGTCAATCCCTAATTTGACCGCAGACCAGAAAACCCTAAAATACTAAAACTAGTCATTTTGGTGCATTTTCTATATCACGAGATTGGAGAAGGCTCAGGAGCCAAAATGTTTACAGGCCAAAGATAAATTCCTGATTTACCCTGTGTAAACATTTCATCCTCTGATTCTCTATATTCTAGTAGATATAATTCCTCCAAATCAGGGTTCCATCCTCTCCCAGGATTCATCCCTAAACATGACACCTAAGAAAATTGCTATATCTCGGGCTACGAAGGTCCAAATGAAATTTCGCAAGATGTTCCAGATAGGGCACAAAATTTACATTTTGTGTTAAAATTTTCAGAATTTGAAGGTGAAACAGTGACATGTGGAAGTCTATACAAGTTTTCTATGCTGAATAGTCCTGGAATAAGTCGCATTGGGAAAACTATCATAAGTCCCAATTGGTGAAACCAATTCTTCTCAAAACTACAGTTTTGGAAAGAGGATAGATGAGGCTACCTCAGTGAAAAGTTTTAGACATAGAGAAGATTTAATTTTGTATATATTTCAAAAATGATATCAGCCAATTCTGCAGAAGAAATTCAAGAAAACTAGGGCATCAGATATTTTGTAGTTCTAATCAGAGTTTTGGGAAAATGAGTATGCTGCTCAGCTTGCCTTCGGGAGGCACAAATTTCTATCCAATCGGATCTAAAAGATTCCAAGTTTTAAAAATTAGGGTTTCTCTGACAAACCCTAGATCAACCAGATCCAGAACCAAAACAAACACCCCAAATCGGTAAGATACAATCTTTTGCTATTTGCATTTGAGATTCTCATTTCAAAATTACCTATCACACCAGGTTGATGAAAATCTTGGTGAAGCTAAAAACTTATGAGCATGGAAGTATAGCATTTCACTAGTTCTTGAAGAAAATGAATTGGACACCTACATAAGTGGAGAGGTTCCAGTTCCAGAGGGATATGAGGCTAAAGCCTTACACAAGAAGAACTTGGCCAAGGCTAAGAGGATCATTGTTGATTCAATCAAGGATCACCTTATACCACAAGTGTCTTCCCTAAAGACACCTAAATATATGTTTGATTGCTTGACCAATATATTTGAAGGGAATAATATACATCGAAAGAAGTATAGGAACTTCATGATCCTTGAAGAAATTGACTTGGATCAGTATTTCAGTAAGAAAGGTCTAGGAGATAGAGTGAGATGAGGCTAAGGCTAGAGTCATGAGAATCATTCCAAATTTTATTAAATATCATCGCATCCCTCATGTGTCATCCCTAAAGACACCAAAATAAAGTGTTCGATGCTATGATGAAGCAGCCAAAGAAGAATAAGATACTGTTATGGCCTCCTAGGATCATGGGACTCATTCATTCGAGGAATGTGTGCCAGAAGTGATTACCTTTAGCAGACTCTGGGAAGAGTGCACACAAGAAGAATCTTTACTAATAATAAGAGAAGAGAATATGGGAACAACTAAAGATCAAGCTCTCTCGATTCAAAGAAGATCCCTCAAGCAATGAGGAATATGAAGAAATCAATTCTTGAAGAACCTCTTATCCATCTTAGCATTTGGATGCGAAATAATGATGTCATGAATGAAGAAGATGATGAAGTAGAAGGCTCAAGAAGGAGTCTACCCACAAAATGAATAAAAAGATAAGTATTCAATTTCCATTTCATGATATTATTTGGTTATTCATTTGTTTATATTTAGCTGATGTGTTATGCATGATAGAATGTTTGCATTAATGATAGTATAATACTAATATGCATGTAATGAGTAAGTAGATCATGGTGCTATACAAATCTCCATTGCTACTTATCTAGAATGAAACCTCTTTGCTGACATATTGGATTAGTGCACAATCTCAATGATGTCATGGTAGGATGGAAGGAATCTAGAAATTTTTCATGAGATATTGGTGAATGTTGTATTGGCTAAAATAGTTACATGATTATATATTTATGCATAAGAATTTTCCATTATGAATATGCCTTATGAAAATTTTCTAACCATACAACTAATTCATTTTACTTGTAGGAAAGATCACGCACAATCGCCTACAATAAAAGAAGGATGAGACTTGTTCTGAAGAACAAGTGACGACAGTTCAAGAAATAATCCAAAATTAATAATAGTATGACGAGACTTCAAGAGAACCCAGACACACTCTAGTTATGTGACACTGTTGAGTGACATCATTGATGTAGATCCTTCCAGCTATGAAGAAGTAGCCAAGAAGAAATAAAAGGAGAGTACTGGTTCAAGAAGAATGATGTCTAGGATGCGGTATCTGCAAGTTCCAGCATGCATTAAATGGAAACATCGTGGGATACAAGGAAAGATTCATAGCACAAGACTTCTCACAGAAAGAAGGAATAGACTAAAAAGATATATTTGCAGCCACTAAAAGTTAAGACACATGACAGGCAGACTCATGTGTGCAAATTAAAGAAGGACTTGTATGAGATCAGAAGACACCCATGGGATAATACATACATGAGGATCTTGAAGATCACCTAAAGTGATGAAGATCTTAAACGTTTCTACAAGGTTGAAGATGAAAGCCTATAGAGGATGACAAGGTCATAGATGGGTGCGAGAAAAACTTTTGAAAAGGTTCAAGATAGAGGATCTTGGTATCCAGTGACCCTAGATGGATACATAGAATATTGGTAGTAGAGGAAGCTACTTGTCACTCTAGTACAGAATGTTTCAATACATAGAGTACAAAAACCAGAAGGATAATGATGCTCCACTTCATAGGGAGTGACTGCAGAAGATCCTGAGGTTTGACATGGTACGACAAGATGGACAGCTTACTGATGGCTCTAGGATTTACTGATAGTAAAGCAGATTCCAACCTTTTCTTTAAAGTTGAAGGTGGAATACCAGTGATGCTCCTATTATATGTCGATGACTTGTTCCTGACAAAAAAATAGGAAATCATTAAAGTTGCAAGAAGGAGACTTTCTGTCGAGTTCGAGATAAAATACTTGGGTATGATGCACTACTTTCTAGGCGTGGAGGTGTGGCAGAATGTAGATGGAATCTCCTTGAGACAAGGGAAGTATGCAGTAGATATCCTAAAGAGGTTCGAGATGATGGAATACAAGCCCATGACCACACCTATGGCATTGAACCTGAAGCTATTGAGTGATGCTTCATGAGATTCAGTTGATGCTATGATGTATCGTTAGATGATTGGGTCCTTTATGTACCTAATGAATATGAGACCAAATATTTTCTTTGCTGTGAACACATTGAGCTAGTTCCTGATGGATATGAGACATGTTCACTTGATTGCTGCAAATCATATTCTAAGGTACCTAAAGGGTACAGTTGATTATAGGCTCAACTATGAGGTGAATCAGAATATGAACATGGAGGGTTATGTGGATTCGAATTGGGCAAGCAGTGCCATTGATACAAAGAGCACTTTAGGGTGTTGCTTGAGTATGGGATCAGGTGTGATCTCTTAGTTTAGCAACAAGGAGTCCTGGATGGTGCTGAGTATAGCTAAGGAGAAATATTTTGCCACTTGCTCGACTACTTAGTAGAGAGAAGCAGTGAAGCACCAGTTTGTAATCCAGATCAAGATCTCTCGAAAGAGGGATTTCTAGCATAGCCGATGAGATAGGTTGTCTGAGCATAAAATATTAGTGAAGATCGTAGGTTTCTCACACATAAACAATCATGTATGTTTTCCTCATATGTAATTAGTCCTGGCGAAGATCGCAGGTTATCCTTGGATGTAATACACCCTGATATGTTTCTATGATAGAAATGTCCAGAGTGAAGTTTGAGTACTTCAGGGAGAAGCTTAATGTTTTCCATATCGAGGTTCCTTTTAAGGAGAAGTGATGAGTCTGAGATCCTTTATGAAATGGTGGTAGGATTGGTTCCTCCCATGGTCAGATGTACGTATAGGAGCCTTTTTGACATGGTGGCAGGATTGGTTCCTCCCATGGTCAGATGTAAGTGTAGAGCCTTTCTGACATGGTGGCAGGGTGGGCCTCCCATGGTTAGATGTAAGTGCAAAGCCTTTTTTACATGGTGAGAGGTTGGGCCTCCCATGGTCACATGTAAGTGTAGAGCCTTTCTGACATGGTGGTAGGCTAGGCCTCCCATGGTTAGATATAAGTGCTAAGCCTTTCTGACATGGTGGCAGGTTGGCCCTCCCATCGTCAGATGTAAGTGTAAGGGCCTTTCTGACATGGTAGCAGGATGGGCCTCCCATGGTTGGATGTAAGTGCTGAGCCTTTCCGACATGGTCATAGGCTGGGCCTCCCATGGTCAGATGTGAGTGCAGGGCATTTCTGACATGGTGGAAGGCTGTGCCTCCCATGGTCAGATATAAGTTCTAGACGAGCCTTTTTGACATGGTGGTAGGCTCGGCCTCCCATGGTTAGATGTGAGTGCTGGGCCTTTCTGACATGGTGGTAGGCTAGGAATCCCATGGTCAGATATAAGTGTTGGGAGGGCCTTTCTGACATGGTGGTAGGATGGGCCTCCCATGGTCAGATATAAGCACTGAAGAAGATGAATACCTACATGGAGGATATACCTACAACCAGCATGAAAAAGGGCTGGCCCTATAGAACTTCCTATGAAAAGTATAATTGAGAGATAACACCATTTTCTTGAGATAGCGAGAGTAGTGATGATGATGATGATCTAGCTATGATGATGATTCAGCTTTGATGAATGATCCAGTGATGAATTCTTGTGCTAATGAATTGTGTTAAGAGAATACCTTCCTAGTTAAGAGGGAGTGTTGATGTATTTGTAACTTTGGAATGTATTCACTTGTATATTTTATATATTGTATTTCTTTGTACCTCGATATTCCTATTGGGAGAATCATTAATGTAATCAAGTCATGTAAATTCATAGAGGCTAAACCTCCTTTGTAATTCGAGGCAATAGTCCCTACAGTTTCAGGGTACTAGGGTTATTAGACTCTCCTAGAGAAGTCGGCCCTGGTAAGTAATTGTCAAGTTGAGAACTAGTATAAATAGAGAGTGAGCCCCTCTACTTGAGACACACACTCACTCTACTGTAGCGCATGATTGAGAGAAGAGGAGCTCACATAAGTGAGAGATAGAACAACTGTTGGAGATCATCTTTGTGTTTTTGGGTTTTACTTTTTCTATTGGTGCTCATTCTATCTCTTTGAGGAAGTTGCAGGGTTTTCTCCTTTATGGTTTCCCCTAGGAAAACTCTTTGTGTCTCTTCTCTCTATTGATTACTGCTGTGCATGTTATTCTCTCAGATAACATCCTAGATCATATTGATTAAATGATAAAAATCTAACACTAGCTTCTCAACAAAACATGCCTTCTGCATTGATTCTGGAGCTTCCAATCATATGGTTGTATCCAGAGAATCATTCTCTTCCTTGAAGTATTTTGATGTTCCTAGTATTCAGATGGGAAATAATAGTAAAATTCAAGCCAAAAGGAAGGGTTCTATCAAGCTTGAACATGGAAATTTCAAATATGTGCTTTATGTTCCCTCCTTAGCTATAAATATGTTATCTGTATACCATATGACTCATATTGGCTCTCCAAAGTGAATGATATTTGGTCCTAACTTAGTGGAGATCATAGTTATCTCTACTGGGAACATCATAGTGAAGGGTGCTGCAAATCATGCCTCAAAGGCATATGATTTCTCACACTTCATGTTATTTTCAGAACCAGTGCACTCTCAACAGCCACTTGTAAGGGGAGGTAAAAAAATTCCATTTACTTCTTTTGTAGTTTCCACTAGTATTACAGATCCAACTGTATCAGTTTATGAGATTGACATTCAGGGTGATTCGTATCCAAATCTAGTCCCTAATCCCAAGCGAGAAGCTAGGAAGATGACTGGAAATCTGTCTGGCACTCAGAAGACAAATACCCTTGCGCTATGTCATGCAATCTCACCTCCTTCAGAGAGATGCAACAAAATACTTGTGAGATGCTACATGGAAAGGGTTGATCAATCACACAGTGTTTAGAAGAATAGAGTGGATCATACACCTCTTCATCCAGAAAGAGGCAAAGGTTACATTCCTCCTTCCTTCCATCATCATTTTGAGAGAAGATGGAGAAGTATACATGTCAGGCCCCAAGATACCTATGCACAAAACATCATGCATGCTGATTCACTACATCACAGAGGTTGCAACAACATATTTCAAGTTTTTCAAACTTGAATCCTGATTCTATCTTCTTAGTTAGAGGGGGGGATTTTTTTCCCTGTGGTTTTTTCTCCATCTCCTTGTATTGAGTAGTTACTTTACTTATTGTAATTGGTGACCTATGGTCTTAGTTAACAGGGCCCATAAATTTTCCAAGTTAGCATTTAGGGGGGGGTTTAGGATTATAATCCCCCCTTGTCCAATTTGGTCAAGTATGTCTAGATCTAGAGCCATTTCAGTCTATTTTTAGTCACTAGCACCATTGGGTCCACTTGGCCTAATTGGGGCACATGTTCCAGTTACTAAAATGTGAGGAACACTAATTGAGGCAAAATTCCACTAATTGCACTAGAATGCATCAGTTTAGGAGCCTCCTAGAGTGCTCCTAGATCAATTCATTTAAATTAGGAGCCACTGGGAGTGTCGATACCAACCTCCATTAGTTGAGTTGAGTTGGTGACTAGTCAAGCTCAATTAGGAGTCAATTACATTCAATTCTAGTCTATTAGCACTATGATTACATGGATTAATGCAGGTGAGGTGCATTTACTCACCTACCTCATCTAGTTAGACTAGTTAATGATTTAGACAAGGCCAGTTAACCATTCAGTGAAGTAAAGTCAAACCAATTCAACTTTCCTCACATGGATTCAAATTGCATGAGGCTATTTAGCCATTTTACTTCATTGCAATTATTATATAATTACTTTTGATTAATGAAAGCATTCACAGTTGCAAGCCATTTTTGCACTATTTGATTACTTAATTGCTAAGCAAATTGTATGATCTATCTTGTCAGTTGTGTGTTGGTCCACGGATCTGTGTGCTCAATTTAATATTTTTATAGCTCCAAATCTCATAAAAATAGTTGTCCATGCTTATATCTCAAATGGACACCTATTTTTACGAGATTTGGAGCAATAAAAATAGGTATCCATTTTACAGATAAGCATGGAGACATATTTTTGTGAAATTTGGAGCTATAAAAATAGGTACCCATTTGAGAGATAAGCGTGGACACCTATTTCTATGAGATTTGGAGCTATAAAAATAGGTACCCATTTCAGGGATAAGCATGGACACTTATTTTTATGAAATTTGAAGCTATAAAAATAGGTACCCATTTTAGAGATAAGCATGGACAATTAGTTTTATGAGATTCGGAGCTATAAAAATAGTTTTCCATGCTTATCTCTCAAATGGACACCTATTTTTATAGCTTCAAAACTCATGAAAATAGGTGTCTAGGATTATCTCTCAAATGGGTACCTATTTTTATAGCTCCAAATATCATAAATGGGTACCTATTTTTATATATCCAAATCTCATAAAAATAGGTGTCCATGCTTATCTCTAAAATGGGTACCTATTTTTATAGCTCCAAATCTCATAAAAATAGGTGTCCATGCTTCTCTCAAATGGTTACCTATTTTTATAGCTCCAAATCCCATAAAACATAGGTTTTCCATGCTTATATCTCAAATGGGTACCTATTTTTATAGCTCAAAATCTCATAAAAATAGGTTCCCATGCTTATCTCTAAAATGGGTACCAATTTCTATAGCTTCAAATATCATAAAAATAAGTGTCCATTATTTTCTCTAAAATAGGTGTATAGACTTATCTCTCAAATGGGTACATATTTTTATAGCTACATATCTCATAAAAATAGGTATCCAATCTTAGGTTACCTATTTTTATAATTCCAAATCTCATAAGAATAGGTACCCATTTTACAAATAAGCATGGACACCTATTTTATAGATAAGCATTGACACCTATTTTTTTGAGATTTGGAGTTACAAAAATAGGCACCGATTTTAGAGATAAGCATGGACACCTATTTTTATGAGATTTGGAGCTATGAAAATGAGTACCTATTTGAGAGATAAGCATGGACACCTTATTTTTATGAGATTTGGAGCAATAAAAATAGTTACCCATTTTAGAGATGAGCAAGGACACCTATTTTTATGAGATTTGGAGCTATAAAAATAGGTACCCATTTTAGAGATAAGCATGGAAACCTATTTTTATGAGATTTGGAGTTATAAAAATAGGTACCTATTTTAGAGATAAGCATGCACACCTATTTTATGAGATTTGCAGATATAAAAATAGGAACGTTTGTCAACTTTATGGATACTATTTTTATAGGCTCCGAATCTCATACAAATAGGTTTTCATGCTTATCTATAAAATGGTCTGGAGCTATAAAAATAGGTACCCATTTGAGAGATAAGCATGGAGACCCATGCTTATTTTTAAAATGGGTACCTTTTTTATGAGATTTGGAGCTATAAAAATAGGTACCTATTTTAGTTAATTTTATATAAATAAGCATAAATAGGTGTACATATTTATGGGTACACCTACTTTTATAAGATTTGAAGCTATAAAAATAAGTTTCCATGCTTATCTCTCAATGCGTACCTATTTTTATAGTTCCAAATCTCATAAAAATAGGTGTCCATGCTTATCTCTAAAATGGGTACCTTTGAACCCATTCTTATCTCTAAAATGGCTACCTATTTTTATAGCTCCAAATCTCAAAAAATATATGTCCATGCTCATCTCTCAAATGGGTACCTATTTCCATTACTCCAAATCTCATAGAAATAGATGTCCATACTTATCTCTCAAATGGCTACCTACTTGTATACCTCCATAACTTATAAAAATAGTGTCCATGCTTATCTCTCAAATGGGTACCTATTTTAATAGCGCCAAATCTCATAAAAATAGGTGTCCATGCTTATCTCTAAAATTGGTACCTATTTTTATAGCTCCAATTCTCATAAAAATAGGTCTCCATGCTTATCTTTCAAATGGGTACCTATTTTTATAGCTCCAAATTTCATAAAAATAGGTGTCCATGTTTATCTCTCAAATGAGTGCCTATTTTCTCTCAAATGCGTACCTATTTTTATAGCTCCAAATATCATAAAAAAATGTGTCCATGCTTATATCTAAAGTGGGTACCTGTTTTTATAGCTCCAAATCTCATAAAAATAGGTATTCATGCCTATCTCTCAAACGGGTACCTATTTTTACAGTTGCAAATCTCATAAAAATAGGTGTTCATGCTTATATCCTAAATGGGTACCTATTTTTGTAGCTCCAAATCTCAAAAAAAGTAGGTGTCAATGCTTCTCTAAAAAATGGTTACCTGTTTTTATAGCTCCAAATCTCATAAAAATGGGTGTTCATGATTATCTCTAAAATGGGTACCTATTTTTATAGCTCCAAATCTCATAAAAATAGGTGCCCATGCTTATCTCTCAAATGGGTACCTATTTTTATGGCTCAAATTTTCATAAAAATAGGTGTCCATGTTTATCTCTAAAATGGGTACCTATTTTTATACCCTAAAACTCATAAAAATAGGTGTCCATGCATATCTCTCAAATCAGTACCTATTTTTATAGCTCCAAATATCATAAAAATAGGTGTCCATGCTTATATATCAAATGGGTACCTATTTTTATAGCTCCAACTCTCATAAAAATAGGTGTCCATGCTTATCTGTCAAATGGACGCCTATTTTTATAGCTCCAAATCTGATAAAAATAGGTGTCTAATCAAATGGGTACATATTTTTATAGCTCCAATTCTTATAAAAACAAGTGTCTATGCTTATCTCTAAAATGGGTAACTACTTTTATAGCTCCAAATCTCATCAAAATAAAATGGGTAACTATTTTTATAGCTCTAAATCTCATAAAAATAGGTGTTCATGCTTATCTCTCAAATGGGTACCTATTTTTATAGCTCCAAATCTCATAAAAATACGTATCCATGCTTATTTCTAAAATGGGTACTTATTTTATAGCTCCAAATTTCATAAAAATAGGTACCTATGTTTATATCTCAAATGGGTACCTATATTTATAGCTCCAAATCTTATAAAAATAGGTGTCCATGGTTATCTCTAAAATGGGTACCTATTTTTATAGCTCCAAATATCATAAAAATAGGTGTCCATGCTTATCTTTAAAATGGGTACCTATTTTTATAGCTCCAAATCTCTCAAAAATAGGTATCCATGCTTATCTCTAAAATGGGTACCTATTTTTATAGCTAAAAATCTCATAAGAGTAGGTGTTAATGCTTACCTCTAAAATGGGTTTCCATGCTTATCTCTAAAATAGGTACATATTTTTATAGCTCCAAATCTCATAAAAATAGGTCTCCATGCTTATATCTAAAATGGGTACCTATTTTTATGAGATCTGGAGCTATAAAATTAGGTAACTATTTTAGAGTTAATAATAGACACCTATTTTTATGATATTTTGAGCTATAAAAATAGGTATCCATTTCAGTGACAAGCATGGACACCTATTTTTATGAGATTTGGAGCTATAAAATTAAGTACCCATTTAAGAGATAAGCATGGACACCTATTTTTATGAGATTTGGAGTTATAACAATAGATACCCATTTTAGAGATAAGCATGGACAACTATTTTTATGAGTTTTGGAGCTATACAATTAGATACCCATTTGAGAGATAAGCATGGAGACATATTTTTATGAGATTTGGAGTTATAAAAATAGGTACCCATTTGAGAGATAAGCATCAAGATAATCATGGACACCAATTTTTATGATATTTGGATTTATAAAAATAGATACCCATTGATGATATTTGGAGCTATAAAAATAGGTATCCATTTGAGAGATAAGCCTGGACACCTATTTTTATGAGGTTTGGAGCCTATAAAAATAGGTACCCATTTGAGAGATAAGCATGGGTACTTATTTTTATGAGATTTGGAGCTATAAAAATAGGTACCCATTTGAGAGATAAGCATTGAGACCTATTTGTATGATATTTAGGGCTATAAAAATAGGTACCCATTTTAGAGATAAGCATGGACACCTATTTTTATGAGATTTGGAGCTATAAAAATAGGTACCCGTTTGAGAGATAAGCATGGACACCTATTTTAATGGGTACCTATTTTTAATCTCAAAATCTCATAAAAATAGGTGTCCATGATAATCTGTAAAATGGACACTTATTTTTATAAAATTTGGAGCTATAAAAATAGGTACCCATTTTAGAGATAAACATGGAGACGCATTTTTATGAGATTTGGAGCTATAAAAATAGGTACGCATTTTAGAGATAAGCATGGAAATTATTTTTAAGATATTTGGAGCCATACAAATAGGTACCCATTTGAGAGATAAGCATGGACACTTATTTTTAACAGATTTGGAGCTATACAAATATGTACCTATTTTAGAGATAAGCATGGACACCTATTTTTATGATATTTGGAGCTATAAAAATAGGTGCTTATCTCTCAGATGGACACCTATTTTTATAGCTTCAAATATCATAAAAATAGGTGTCCAGGTTTATCTCTCAAATGGGTACCTATTTTTATAGCGCCAAATCTCATAAAAATAGGTGTTCATGCTTATGAGATTTGGAGCTATACACTAGTACAAAATGATGAATTAGCTACTAGGTGACTAAAAACTCTAGTCACCAAGTGTTTTTAAAGTGATTTACTACTAAATATAAGCAATTTTGATTGACCCAACTATAAACGACTAAAATTAATGACTAATTTAGTCACCGGTTAACAAATATGACTAGATAATAAGTGACAGAGTTAAAAATGACTAACATAAATGATTAATTTAGTCACGGCATAAAAAATGACTAGCTAGAAGAATATGAATTAGTCATTTATGTTAGTCATTTTTAATTGTGTTATGGAAAATTGCAAATTTGACAATGTAGTGTAAATTTTGTAAATTTTCTACCTTCTGTTACTAATATTAGTGCCATGCACCTCAATATTCACATATCCAACAAAGCGATTGCATGAAAGATACATCTCAGCAATGAGAACTACAGAATTTGATTCCAAAATCTGACGACTACCATGTCTGAAATTCGACACTAACCTGTCGGGTATTCGACACATACACCTTTTTTTTTGCCGTCGGTGGCATAACATCGGATCTTTGACCAACACCTAATAAGGGTCGAAGCTCCAACAGACCATTATGTCGCATATTCATCTATTATTCCTTCCAAAGTGCCAACCAAAATTGCATAAACCGTTGAAAATCCGACGTCCTTTGACCCCTGAAGCGTCAACCGTCCAATGGACAAAAGTGTCTGAGAAATGGCGGTGTCATCGGTTTTTAATTCCAACCATGTCGGTACTCCGACACACTCCGACACTAGAAGAGTCGGCCTTCCGATGCAGTCCGACACTTGAGTCGTCGGTTGTCCTATGGGAGGAAGCGTCGGAGTCATGGCACGACCGTCGGATGGGTTGACCGGAGTGTCGGAAGAACGTCGAAAAAGCAACGCCTGTTGATGGATTTAAAAAATAAAAATCCAAAGATTTCACTTACGGCCACATGGTTTCAGCCTAGAATTTGACTACGGAAGGAAGCATGGTAGCAAACTAGAGGATTCTATGTTAAGTATATATTTCATCCTTGCACATATAGTTATCACAACTACTTTACTCTTAAATTTACTTTTCGCAAGATAGAAAACCCAATATCCTCAAGAGAAGTACCCTCCTTTCTATTTATGGAATAAGGAAGAGAGTAATTACAAGCAAACCCTGTACTAAGTCTAAAATTGGACCACTTAACAAGACAAAGTCCAATCTAACCAATCCATGAACACTTTAAGATAATGTTCCTTAACTAGAGACATTACATGTGCTAAGGGTAGGTGATTAGAACACAACTTCACGGTATTGTGAACCACATGTACAAAGGTCATGTAATCCCATGCCCGCATGTTCCAACTTACCCACTTAGAAATGGCCTATGTGACTTGAATTTCGAGAGAGTCGGAGAGGGGTTGCTTGCAATGAATTTTTCCTAGTTGAACACAATGCAGTGCTTCTCTGGGTGAGACTATTAGTTGGAAAGTGGAATGAAGCAGTCCCCATACATTGTCTGTGTCCCTAACCTCCGTTTTGAGTTGAATAAAGTTCTAAAGGGTGGTATTTTATAAGATGATTAAGATGAAATGGGTCTAAAGAATTGTGTTTATCCTTCATATGCATTGTGCTGATTGTATAAGTATCTGCATAAGTTTCTCTCTGTATAATAAAGAGCTCTCATGCAAAGAGTGATTTACATCCCCAATCTTAATAAGTGATGATGGAGGACACTGAACCTATAGAGTTTCTAAACAGAGGTGACCAAAGGAGACAACTAAGATAAAAAAAAATAACAGAAATAAACTTGCTGACCAAAAGGAATTCAATGCTTTTAGAATAGTCTAGATTTGATCAAGGAAGGGATATAGAATAAGATTGAATCCTACAAATACATAACCACTTCATATAGCAAAGAGACAAAGAAACAACAGAGTATGTTACCTTAAATCATTATTAATAATGTACAGTAGATATTTAACTTCACTTTTGCAAATTCCAAACAACCAGTAGAATAGTCTAGCAAACTTCTAGGGGATCAATAATTGTTTTCAGAATTATAGTCTTAGGGTAAATAGTAAATGGCAGATATACCTCATTTGGCACATTTGCTACTTTGAAATTTCCTTCAAATTCTGGTTTTGGAGTGTACTCCAAGTCTTCAATGCCTCACCCCTACACACTTAGGAAACAAATGAAAAGGAATTGGAAAACTAAAGAAGAGCAATGATCTTCATAACAATCAATGCAACATCAATCTGCAAACAATAAAAATCCCAAAACATAGCTGAAATAAATCCCAAAACAAATGATAGGCTGATCAATGGGAATAAAACAATGCCAAGTGTTTTTACCTCTTGATTTTTAATAAGATAGCCTTGCCCATCCACCATGTGTGAAATCATCATTATCATGTCATATTTGGCATCAGGGAACTTGAAAGGAAGCTTGGTTGTCTCTATATCAAAAGCACACACAAACTTCAGCTTGTTGAAGAAGATCTGCTTTATTTTCCAAGGTAACCTTTGAAGAGTCCACTTTAACAATGTACCATTGTCCACATCTTGCATCTACAGGATTGCAAAATCCATAAACAAGTAAAGAATGAATGTTAGTTTTTCGGTATATAAAAACTCTTACTGCAAAGGCTGTTGAATGTCGACTTATGATGTAGAGACAAGCCATTCTTTGTTCAAAATCATCTTGAAAACATTGAATGTGGACTTATGATGTAGAAACAAGCCATTATTTGTTCAAAATCATCTTGAAAACATAAAATGAAGACATGACTGTGTTGCAAAAATAAATGCATCTTGCTACAATTGACCAAGTATTCAAACAATCTATCTCCGAAGCTATCATGCCCAACCATCTATATAAACATGTTATATAACATCTATCATTTACTAATTCAATTCAAGTAACTGAGTTCTTTAAAATCATCAAGCAACATTAAATGACACACAATTACTTAATCTAATCAAGGAATTTAAAATATAATGATCTAACATAAATTATGTAAGAAAAAAATTATAATTAGTAAGAATATATCACCTGATAAAACATGGATAACCAAAAATACTATGTATATAAGGCCATTGATCTAATCAAAACTCCATTTCTTGCCTCTTAACTATGGAAATGTTTCTCAACACTATCTGCAACAAGTTCCAATGGAGGAGTCAAATAGCAATAGTGAAAATTACACAGTAAAAATATAGAAATAGATGTTTTTTAATGTATTCTTCCTTACCATTCATTGAGCTCCTCTCTGTTTCGAGAATAATTTAATATTCTCTACTAAACAGAACCAACCACGTGAAGGTGGAAGCTCTTATGGCCCCTCCCCCCCCTCACATCACTCTCAACTCCCCAAAGCCAATGCCTATACTTGCAAATAACAATTTATTTCACTATTTCACAATGCAAATAATAATGAATCTACAATGCAGATTATTTCACTCAATAGTTGAAAAATGATTTCATTAAATCATTCTTTATAACATTCATTAAACCATTCAATTATTCAACAACTGAAAAAACCATTCATTAACTCATTCATTAAAACATTAATTTAGTAAATGGCAGAAAAAAATATCTGTAAACAATTCAGTAAAGCATTCATTCATAAAATAGAGGAAAAAGCATTAATTTTTTTTTTATAAATAAGAATTACTGAAAAATTGTTTAGTCACTTCCTTTTTACTTTTCTTCTCTTTAAATATTTAGTTAGAGTCACATCTTTGGGAATCTGATCATCGGTATCCCTACTAGTCTGCTCAGAAGGTTGAACTTCAGGCGAGGGGCGATGAATTTCTGCAATAATGTCAAAATCTTTCATTAATATATTTATATTTTGATAAAGATGAGTAATTCATTAAAAAAGCATTACGGATGTGTGTTTTCACCTGCCATGTGCACATCAACATGTTGAACATTATCTCGTACTAGCCCAACCTATTCCGTGTTATGATCTGTAGCTACATGCTCTGTAGTTGAATTGTGTAGAATTAGAATTAATGTTCATCATCTGCAATGGTCTATAAAAAAAAGTAGCACATTAGTAAATTCATTACCAGGATGAGAAGCATGATCTTCGTTTGGTTGGTCATGTACTTCATCCTCGACATGAACGGGATCGTTACTTTCCTGCACAAAAAGGAATAAATAATTTATGTTAGTTTATTTATAAGAAACAAATTGCATGAGTATTAATAAATTATCATTAAACTATACATTTTTCACATACCTAGGCACCAAATGGATCAACAGAAGATCGTGCAGTATTCATAGAAAAGCTTCTCTAGCGTTCAACAACGGCGTCAAAGCCATGTTTGAAGCCAAGCTTCATGTAATCTGCACTGGGAAATTCTTTGAACCGGTCGGCCTTCATATTTGCATGATGTCATTAATTTTAAATCCTTTTGTCAGAACAAAAAAAAAAAATCTGTATGATATTTGGATGCGGATTCGGGTTTTGCGATACTTACATATCAGGCCGCCAAGTTGGAGTAACCACCAGGCCCAAGCTTGTGTTGGCCAATTTTTTCAATCCTTGCCTTTGTGGTCTTAGATGTGTCCGAGAGCCTAATTAAGTTTTTAAATAAATTATTCTATGTACCAAAATTGATATAAAAACTAGTCATAATAAGGCTTACCACTACATTTTGGAATGAATTGCATACCTCCCTGTTCCACCTGGTGGTATCTTTCCTGATTTTCTCAGGCCCTTCTCTTTTCCATCTTCCACTAGGACTTTCCACTCCATAGATGGAATCATTGGAGGGCGCTCATACTTAGGGTTCTTTTCTAGGTGAACCCTATATTGGTCTTAGACAATCTTTAGATGTTTTACAGCCTTCTGTAGTACCTTCGATGTATCAAAGGTATCTTTTCCGAACACACTAACCAAGCGATTAGTCAGATCATCCTTTAAGCTTTTGGCTGCTTGTTCCACATTGTGCAGATGGTGGGCCCGACGATCTCCAAGGCCAAATCATATAGATGTTTATAAAATATATCATTTCCTGCAAAACATTATTGCCATCATTAGTGAACATTAGAAAATATTATCGGTATATTAGACACAAATTATAAAAAATAAATTGAACAATCTATAATGACCTGGAATCCTCTCTATCTTTATTGGAAGTAGTTCTTCATTCACCAAAAATGTACACTTTATTGAACCAGTGCTAGTCACACGAGAAGATCTAGGAAATCCTTCCACATCTCTATCTAGCCCTGCATCCACCCCTTCTTCTACAACATTTGTTGTGGGTGGGGCACCATCGACTTCACCCTCTGCTGCCCTCAGCGGTGTCACAAAACGTGTTGTTGATTGTTCAGTGGACAATATGGGAGCAGTATGTGGTGTATGTGGAGTGGTTTGGTCACTGGGACCAACATTTCCTTGACCACCACTGATAATCTCCATAGCACGCTATACATTAAACCCATTGTATTATAAGTTCAAGAGCATATAAAATCAAATATTATAAAGTTTTTATAAATGAATTTACATTTTTATTCGATAACTTACGTCCAGTTGTTTACGTTGTTGTAACAACAATTGAAGCCTTTGTTCGATCCCTTCTGTTAGTGGAACTGCCAATGTCAGATGAACCAATTCCTCATTTTTTTTTTCCCTTGTCCTTTGTAGCACCCTCAACGGGTTTGCAAACTGTCAAAACCCCAAAATTTCCGAAAATTTTAAAATTTTCAAAATACAAATAAATTTCATAAATGCAGTCAACTAATTATTTAATTAGTTAAATGTTAATGAATACATTATCTGAATTATTTATTTGATTATGTTTGTCTTATAGAACAATTTCTTTTTCAGTTTACTGACTTGTTTTTCTTTGCGACCACAAGGTGGAACTGTCATGAAATTCTTGGCTTACTTAGCTTTCGAGCTAACGCGGAAAAATTTTCCTGCTCTTACAGACTTACAGGTAAAAAGTTCGGGTGCTGCTTGTCAAAATTATAAAGCATTCAATTATAAGTTCGTCGCACAATAGTAGCTCAGCAAAAGAATATAAATGCTAAACAATTTCCAAAGCTTATCGAGGTAAAATCATTAAACTGTCCTTCTTTTTAAGACTCTAAGAAATGAGATTCAGTTTTATCAGTAATGACTACAGCTGCCTTCTTTCTAGTAGATGTAAGTTTATAGTTCCTAATGCTTACTGAACTATTCGATGTCTATCATAATCGTCAAGTGTAAAAATGCCTTAAATGTTTCCTTTCAAGTAGTTTTAATAATGACAGAGTTTTTAAGTCAAGGGTCTAGTTTAAATTGTGCACAAATACACTTACATTAAAATGGATTTGGTTACTGCTTGTGATATGAATATAATGTATAATGCTAAGGGGTTTAAGTACTACTGTTCCCATTTTCAAAACTTTGACGTTTAATGGGATTACATCTTTGTTACGAGCTGCTCTTGAAGAGGATTAAACTAATGTTATTAACCATCAAAAGGTTACTTATTATTAAAGTGCGATAGCTACTAAAATGCTTAACACCTTTGTTTACTCATTTAAGGTTTTACACAACAAAATACACCAAAGCATAACTAAAGCTATTCTTATAAGATAGATATTTTGTCGTGAACAGGTTTTATACAAATCCTTTCATAGATGTAAAAAACAAAGGGCATGCCTTAATGGGTTATCCATTGATAGAATACAAGTTATAGTAGTTTAAAGCCCTAACTTTTAAGTTGATGAATCTTTTATTTAAGAATTGAGGGTTAACCCTTGTCAAAATCATTATACTTTGTTGTAAGGCTATTATGCAAGCATAGGCAAAAGGGTTAGGAAAAATAGAACGCGCCATAATGAACTATAGTTTACCTTTAATCTAATCTTTAAAGAATATTGTTACATGCCTCCTTTACAAGTATTAGTTCCATGTCATGCATTGGTATAGATCCACGCTATGATTTTATCTTACTCATCGTTCTAAGTTTTACTTGATTGGAATTTTACAAAATGCAGGTTAGTCGACAAAAGGGTACCACGAACCTTGTAGAACCTTCCCATCGCATGATTTGGATTACAAATCATTGGGATACTTTCTCGCTGTAAACTATATTGTTTCTACCCACTGCATGCCAATTATTAAATTGTCAATGTGGGATCTTCGTAGCCAAGTGTTTGGAGGTTAAAAAGGGTAGTCTCGAACCCTAGTTGGCATCCCTTCATCACCTTCGAGCCTCCGGCCGCTCTGCTAAAACACTTCTATCTGCACTGTCGCCTGCACTGGCTATTGATAGTCTTCTTGCTTGTTATATTCCTCGTGGGCTCGTCTGAATGCACTGTAGAGGAGTGATGTTACTAAATGTTGTTGTTTGGGCATAGGACAGTGTTTCTTTCTCCAGGATTTCACCACTTTAGCACACTCAAACCCGAACCCTTCAACTATAAACAGTCCCCTTCTTCTTTGGCTTGGCACTAAGAGTCGTTGTCCTTCATTTCAGAGTTACTGTAGCATAGGTTTTTATAGTGAACTGTGTTTTTGTCTTGGATTGAGATTCATTACGGCTCTAGGGTTTGTACCTTGTTGGGCCAGTGACTGAAACTCTTTGTTGTCATTAGTCGATGCTGTGTAGTAACTCCGTCTTCCTTGCAGCTGGTGAAGAACTTACCCCTGCTCGTGCTGGTGGTAGCGCTTCTTCTCGCAGGTGGTTATATTTCGGTGAAACTTTGAGGTAAGCAACACCATTTACAGTTTTCGATTTTCATTACGTAGTTGCTTATTATTTAATAATTTGATTTCAGTACAAGATATTAACAGCAAAATATGTGTGATGAATCACAGGTGCGAACCTGTCTCTCTCTCTGCGTAGCTGGTGCGAGACTGAGGCAACAGTTGCTGGTTCTCGGGTAAGCCTGGTTTAACCACGGCAATTCCTCCTTATTTGGTCCCTTTGGGACACTTGTGGGTTGGTCGTTGTGGCCTGCAACCCTTGCGATTTTGGTTTACCCTGTTGCTTGGTTTGTTGTTCTTTTTAGTGGATGATGAGACCCTTGCGTTATGTAGGGTTCTCTGGCTCCGGCCGTGACTGTCAAATTTAGTTTTTATTACTGTTACTGTGTATATGTACAAGTAAATGATAAAAGGCTGTAAAAGCCTCACTCTGTGAGTTTTGTTTGAAGCCATGAGCTCATACACTGTATTAGACTCTTTCAGTTTGCTATCTTTGTTGTACATTTTGGAGTAGTAGGGTTTTTACCCTAACTCGAAGATATATATAAAGTATTTACAGTTTTTTTTTTGAATAATTACCTTTTTATTTATACCACACTTCAATGATTTGTCGGGTTATTATTTAAGTTGAATACTAATGGTTTAGGCTCTGAAAATCGAGCATACAATTGCTCTGTTGGTTAATTCCTGCGCATTATTGCAATGGAGTTTTACTCTGTAATACTATTTAAATTATTATTGCTAGGGTTTTATGTACATTGTTTTTATATTAATTTACTTTATAAAAAAAAGAATTATAAATGTTGTTATCTAATTGTTACTCTTCGGAAAATAAGGACTTTATGTTTTTAATGAAGTACTTAAGTAACTGTAAATTAATCTTTTGAGTACAGAGTTTATAATTTGTTTTGTGTTTACTATTATTAGGTAAGAACATTACTTTAATTACATAATAATACTGTTCCTATAATTTGTATATTACATGCATACTTAGTCCATATAAAGTATATAATAAGAAAGTATTTTGTAAGAATGTTATAGTACCAGAAAGTACTATTGTTCCGATTGTTATTTATACTTAGTATATTTTGTAAATGTATAGGGAGATAGTATGTTGTTGTTTATTTCTCATGCCATCTGTGCTAAGTACTTTATAAAATTTCTCCTAATATATTATGATGTTAGTATATATAAAATAAAACAATTAATAAACTATCTATGATCTATATCGTAAATATATTGTAATATTCGTTTAAACTTTATGAGAGATAGATTAATAGCTATAGATATTATTCGAGCTCATCTAAATAAAAGAAAATGAATGACTTAGTTATATTAACAGTCGTAAATAAATTATGAAACTAACTAGTTCCTCTGTAGAATAAAATCATAGTTTAGTTGTTTTTAATCACAGATTGGTTGTTGTCCATTTCGTAATTAAAATCTGGGAAGAAATCACTGTGGAAAAGAAAATCATTTCTATTTATTCTAACACTACTTACTTTAGCTATTATATTCTTTTCTTGGTTTCAAAATAATATAGTAAAGTTTCTAGAATAAAAGTTGTACAGAAAATCTATTTATCTATCTGAACCTAGTTCTATTGGTAAAAATATATAGCTTATTTTTCTTTACTAAAAACTGACAATCATAGTCTAAGTTTAATCCTAACTTTACTCCTTTTATAGAATGATAATTCTTCTGATAACAAAATATAAGTAATCATTCTCTTACTCAATCTAACATTGCATCATACTCACTTCATTTATATAATTTCACCACCTGTGCTAGAGTACGATTTGGATTACTTTAGATGAGGAAAAACACAGGTAGGGTTTGTTTCGCATTGAGCATAATTTCATTACTAAAAAAATTGAGTTATCCTATCCTCTAGGTTTCTACATCATAAACTGGAAATATATCATTCAATCATACACAGATAATAACACGTAAATTAAATAAAATCAGAACATGTTCTGAGAGCTTGGACGACAACAGCAATGGGAGGTCGTTCCTCCCTACCAACTCCTGGAGAGCGCTCAAACAGTGACTCATCAGGACCCCCGAGCTTGCTCTGGTCTCCTTGGATGGAACTAGGTGCAGCAATAGTTAAGTATTAGTCTTGAGACTCAATACCAGTCCTGGTCCTGTCAGTCAAATCTCTTAGCTAGCAAGCTGTATCAGACCAAGTTACTGCAGCTTATCTCTCAAAACACCTTCCTTACAATTTTTTCCCTTTTTCCCAATGAATTCCTTGAATTGCATTCCTCCTGAATGATTCTTCTCCTTGAAAATATCTGAGCATCCTCAGCTCTCTACATTGGGTACTTTTAAAAGATTGCCTAGGTCTTTTTGGGTTAGTTGTCATTTATTGAGCCACCTGCTCTGATCCCACTTTCTTGGGGGATCATGACCCCAAATGTAGGGAAGTTGCCACCTACAACATAGGAAGTGTTTGAGGATGCTACCACTTGTCTTTTTCCCTCCACCTAGTTCCTCCACCAGTTTGACCAGTAACACTCTTATTAACAGCTCTCCCAAGCTATTGTCTCCACTTTTTATTTATTAAAAATAAAATATTCAGAATTACATTCCACATATTTTGACTCTGCTGAGTCATCAGTTCCTACTTAGCATTAAATTTAACATAATGTATTAGGAAATCAAATTAAAACAATTATCATTATTTTACAAAATTGGGGTATGTGACATACACACCCCCTTAAAATGTAACGTCGTCCTCGATGTTACTTATTCTTCCTCCTCTGCAATCCCCTGGAACAGATTCGGGTATGCCTCCCGCATCTTATTTTCCAGTTCCCATGGGGCCTCTTCAGGACTAAGGTGTTTCCATTGCACCTTCACCTGTCCAATGGTGCAGTTTTGCAGTGTAATTTCCCTCCTCTCGAGGATACAGTCCGGTTCCACCAGAATTTCTCCTTCTGGTTCCACCTGTACAACATTCCAATCAACTACATGAGTAGCATCATGAACATACTTCTTTAAAATAAAGATATGGAAAACATTATATACTTTTAAGATAGGTGGTAATGCTAGTTGGTAAGCAACTTGACCAATTCTAGATAAAATTTCAAATGGACCACAGTATCGTGGTGCTAACTTTGCACAACTCCCCAGTCTTAGAGAGCTTTTCTTTGGCCTTACCTTTATAAACACATGCTCACCTACCTGGAACTCCTTGGGAGTTCTTTTCAAGTCTGCTTGGCTCTTTTGCCGATCCTGTGCTACCTTCAAATTTTCCTGCATTTGTTTCACAATTTCCTCCATTTTCTTCAACAATTCTGGTCCTAACACCAATCTATCTACTGGATTATTCTAGGAGATAGGAGTGTTGCATTTACATCTATATAAAACTTCAAATGGACTAAATTTAGCTGATGACTGATAGTTATTATTATATGCAAACTCTGCTAGATGTAAGTAGGCTTCCCACTTACCTGGCTGATCTTTAACGTACATCCTTAATAAATCCTCCAACACCTGATTCACTCTTTCAGTCTGTCCATCTATTTGAGGATGGAAGGAGGTACTGAAATTCAATGTTGTATTTAATCCCTTAAACAAGGACTTCCAAAAATTTCCTGTGAATTTAGGATCCCTATCTGAAATTATAACCTTCGGTACTCCATGTAACCGAAAAATCTACTTTAAGAAGATATCAGCTATATTGGCAGTCTTGTAAGTAGTTTTGACAGGAATAAAATGTGCTGCCTTGCTCAACTTGTCAACTACCACCATAATAGAGTCATTTTGATTCTGATTTCTGGGCAGTCTAGTAATAAAATCTAAGCTAATCACTTCCCATTTCCAGCTAGGAATAGGTAAAGGTTGTAGCAAACCAGCTGGGTGTTGGTGTTCGGTTTTCTCCTGTTGACAATCTAAACACCTAGCAATGTATTCAACTACCTCAGCTTTCATATTAGGCCAAAAATATTCTTTTCTTAGCATGGTTATAGTCTTTTGGTAACCTGGGTGTCTTGAATAAGGTGTTTTATGGACTTCGTCCAGAATTAACAACTTAACCTTAGACACATTAGGCACATATAGTTTATCTTTAAATAATAAAAATCTATTTTCATTTAAACTATAACCTTTTATTAAGCTTTATATAGGTTCTTCCTTAGCTGTAGTTTGCAATTTCTGATAATTTTCATCTTATTTTACCCCTTCTTTAAGTTGTTCATTTAAATCAAAAGCATAAGTGTTGATTGTTGCTGTAAAGTTCAGCTTTGCATTTCTGCTCAATGCATTAGCCACCTTATTTTCCTTACCCTTTATGTGCTAGATTTCAAAATCATATTCACTCAAGAAGGCTAACCACCTTGCTTGTCTAGCGTTTAAATTAGCCTGATCTAAAAGATATTTCAGTCCTTTATTATCAGTCATTAGAATAAATTTCCTGCCTATTAAATGATGTCGCCACATTTTTAAGGCGTGTATAACAGCCACAAGTTCTAGATCATAAGTTACGTAATTTTTTTCGTGAATTTTTAACTTCCTAGACTCATAGGCAATGACATGCCCGTCTTGAGTTAGAACACCGCCTAAACCATCATTACAGGCATCAGTGCATACTACGAATTCCTTATTATGATCTGCTATTCTTAGAATAGGTGCACTAGTCAATAAGGTTTTTAATTTCTCAAAACTTTCTTCTCATTTTGAGTTCCAATCAAATTTCTTGCCTTTCTTTTGCAAGGAAGTGATCGGATTTGCTATTCTTGAAAAGCCTTCAATGAATCTCCTGTAATAACTGGTAATTCCCATGAATGACCTAACATCTGTTACATCTTTAGGAACCGGCCAATCTTCGATTGCCCGAATCTTTTCAGGATCAACTGAAATTCCTTCCTTAGTCACCACGTGACCTAAATACTGGATTTCATCCTTAATGAAGTCGCACTTTCTAAACTTGACAAAGAGTTGTTGTTCTCGCAACTCTTGTAAAACTATCTTTAGGTGTTCTTTATGTTCTTCTTCCGTTTTAGATTAAATTAAGATGTCGTCGATAAACACGACAACAAATTTATCTAAGTATTTATGCATTATATTATTCATTAAACACATAAAGACAGCTGTGGCGTTGGTAAGCCCGAATGGCATTACGACAAACTCGTAGTGTCCATACCTTGTTCTAAAGGCTGTCTTGAAGATATCTTCATCCTTAATTCTTACTTGATGATATCCTGACCTCAAGTCTATCTTTGAGAACACCGTGGCTCCACGTAGTTGATCAAACAGATCATCTATGTGGGGCAACGTATATCTGTTTTTAATAGTCATCTTGTTTAGTTGATGGTAATCTATGCATAGTCGCATAGTTTCGTCTTTCTTTTTAACAAAGATGACTGGTGCTCCCCAAGGAGACACACTTGGTCGAATATAATTCTTATCTATTAACTCTTTTAATTGTGATTTTAGCTCATTAAGTTCTAAAATGTTCATTCGATAAGGATCTTTTGAACTAGGCACCACACCCGGTACCAGCTCAATGGTGAAATCCAATTCCCTCCTGGGAGGTAATCCTGGAATTTCTTCTGGGAATACATCAGTATAATCTTTTAAAACAGGAATATATTCTATTTTTAACTTATCTGTTTCAGTTTTACCTTCCTCATCTGTAATAGTTACTGCATAGGCTTTACATCCTTTTCTAACAGCTCTTTTAAGTTGTAGAGCAGAAATCTTTCTGATTATAGTTTTTCTAGGAATACCCTTAACCTTTACTGGTTGTTCATTATTACTTAAACACATGAAATTTTTATCGTAACAATTTAAAACTACCTTATGATGTTCTAACCAATCCATACCAATCAGTAAATCATATGAGCCAAGTGGCAAAACATTAAGCTTAACTGTAGTTTTAAATTCATCCATAATTAAAGCACATTCTTTCACAAAACAGGTTACTTTTCTTTTTTCCCCAGTGGCTAATTGAACTAACCAAGAATTCTCAAACTTATCTATAAACAACTTATATTTCTCCACTATCTGAGGTGCAATGTAACTAAGACTAGCTCCTAGATCAATTAAAATGGTTACAGGGGTCTGATTAATCATACCTTCTACTTCCACCATGGAAGTCTGATAGTCATCCTGGCAGTTCTCCAAAGCTGCATTAATTCGGGGCATACTCCTCGCTAGTTCTCCAATGGTCATCTCCTCCTGCACATATGAATATTGCTGATTGACTTTTTTCGGTTTGGGCAGACCAAGGCATAGTGTGAGCCATTACATTCCCACCACTTAACAGGCTCCTTACGTTCAAAACTCTTGGTAAAATTCCCATGGTTATTTGCAGCTTCCTTGCCCTTAAAATTATTCGAATTATTGGAAGTACCATTCCTATTTCCCTGGAAATTCTTATTGTTAGAATAATTTTTAGTCTTATTATTCTTGAAATTCCTCTGGGGTACAAATTCCTTCTTCTTAAACTTAGGTTGATTGTTATTTTTCTTAGCCTTCCAGTTGGCTAAGCCTTCTTTCTTCTGGTTCTGCTCAAAATAGAAATTATCCTTCCTCATGGCTTCCTCCAAAGTCTTCGGGTTGTCATACTCAATTCTGTCCTTAATATTATACGATAAACAGCTGAGAAATCGTTGCACTTTAGGTTTCTCGTCCACTAGGTAAGGTACATACCTAAGCAAACTTAGGAATTTATTGTTCAAATCCTTCATAGTCATTGAACCTAACTTCAATTTGTAAAAAATTTTAGCCCTTTCTTCGTAATATTGCTCGGAAAAAATTTCTTCTTGAAATACCTTTTAAAGGTACTCCAATTAACTTCTTTTTCTCTGATACCCTTGACTCTCTTCATATCTTGCCACCATATGTCATCTTTTCTGGAGAGGTTATATATTGCCATACTTGCCTTTAGCTGATTAGAATAATTGTATATATGAAAATAATTCTTCATCCCGGATAACCATGACTCTGCTTCCTCCCCTTTTTCGGTCTCTCCATTAAAAGTTGGGGGCTTTATATTTTTAAACTCCCCTAAAATTTCCTCATATGGTTTGTACTTGTTCTTTCTGTCATAGAAATCATCTTCACTATTGTCACTAGTAGTGTGATAACTTTGTCATTCACCAAACCCTTTAGATGATGAACTACTTTCAGTTTTCGCCAGCTTCATCTTTTTAGATCTTCTTTGATGACTAACATCCTCATATTCTGATCTTCTACTCCTTCATTCAGTTTGGAACTTTTCTATTAAAATTTGGTTCAACTCTTCCTGAGCCTTCAAAATCCTCTCATTCTCCCTCTTGACTGATTCCATTTCAGTCTTTAAATATTTTACAGTCTGCAACAGCTCTGAAGAGTTGGTAGTCACCTCTTCTAACATAGGTTCTCTGGGCAATTGTCTTGTTTCTGTGTCTAGAGACTCCTCCTGAGCATACTCTCCCAGCTTTTCCATACCTGCTTGTTAAACTTCAGAAAAAGGAAATTTTTATGTTCTTAACATAAAACAAAATATATTTTCGCATCTTATTTTAATTTACTGTTCTATGGAAGCTAGTTGGGATGCATCAAGGCCTAGTGTTTGAACCTTGTGCTCTGATACCACATGTCAAAACACCAAAATTTTTGAAAATTTTAAAATTTTCAAAATACAAATAAATTTCATAAATGTAGTCAACTAATTATTTAATTAGTTAAATGTTAATGAAAACATTATTTGAATTATTTATTTGATTATGTTTGTCTTATAGAACAATTTCTTTTTCATTTTACTGACTTGTTTTTCTTTGCGACCACAAGGTGGAACTGTCATGAAATTCTGGGCTTACTTAGCTTTCGAGCTAACACAGAAAAGTTTTCCTGTTCTTATAGACTTACAGGTAAGAAGTTCGAGTGCTGCTTGTCAAAATTCTAAAGCATTCAATTATAAGTTTGTCGCACAATAGTAGCTCAGTAAAAGAATATAAATGCTAAACAATTTCCAAAGCTTATCGAGGTAAAATCATTAAACTGTCCTTCTTTTTAAGACTCTAAGAAATGAGATTCAGTTTTATCAGTAATGACTACAGCTGCCCTCTTTCTAGCAAATGTAAGTTTATAGTTCCTAATGCTTACTAAACTATTCGATGTCTATCATAATCGTCAAGTGTAAAAATGCCTTAAATGTTTCTTTTCAAGCAGTTTTAATAATGACAGAGTTTTTAAGTCAAGGGTCTAGTTTAAATTGTGCACAAATACACTTACATTAAAATGGATTTGGTTACTGCTTGTGATAAGAATATAATGTATAATGCTAAGGGGTTTAAGTACTACTGTTCCCATTTTCAAAACTTTGACGTTTAATGGGATTACATCTTTGTTACGAGCTGCTCTTGAAGAGGATTAAACTAGTGTTATTAACCATCAAAAGGTTACTTATTATTAAAGTCCGATAGCTACTAAAATGCTTAACACCTTTGTTTACTCATTTAAGGTTTTACACAGCAAAATACACCAAAGCATAACTAAATCTATTCTTATAAGATAGCTATTTTGTCGTGAACAGGTTTTATACAAATCCTTTCATAGATGTAAAAAACAAAGGGCATGCCTTAATGGGTTATCCATTAATAGAATACAAGTTATAGTAGTTTAAAGGCCTAACTTTTAAGTTGATGGATCTTTTATTTAAGAATTGAGGCTTAACCCTTGTCAAAATCATTATACTTTGTTGTAAGGCTATTATGCAAGCATAGGCAAAAGGGTTAGGAAAAATAGAACGCGCCATAATGAACTATAGTTTACCTTTAATCTAATCTTTAAAGACTATTGTTACATGCCTTCTTTACAAGTATTAGCTCCATGTCATGCATTGGTATAGATCCACGCTATGATTTTATCTTACTCATCGTTCTAAGGTTTACTTGATTGGAATTTTACAAAATGCAGGTTAGTTGACAAAAGGGTACCACGAACCTTGTAGAACCTTCCCATCGCATGATTTGGATTACAAATCATTGGGATACTTGCTCGCTATAAACTATATTGTTTCTACCCACTGCATGCCAATTATTAAATTGTCAACATGGGCTCTTCGTAGCCAAGTGTTTGGAGGTTAAAAAGGGTAGTCTCGAACCCTAGTTGACATTCCTTCGTCGCCTTCGGGCCTCCGGCCGCTCTGCTAAAACACTCATGTCTGCAGTGTCGCCTGCACTGGCTGTTGATAGTCTTCTTGCTTGTTATATTCCTAGTGGGCTCATCTGAATGCACTGTAGAGGAGTGTTGTTACTAAATGTTGTTGTTTGGGCATAGGACAGTGTTTCTTTCTCCAGGATTTAACCACTTTAGCACGCTCAAACCCGAACCCTTCAACTGTAAATAGTCCCCTTCTTCTTTGGCTTGGCACTCAGAGTCGTTTTCCTTCATTTCAGAGTTACTGTAGCATAAGTTTTTATAGTGAACTGTGTTTTTGTTTTGGGTTGAGATTCATTACGGCTCTAGGGTTTGTACCTTGTCGGGCTGGTGATTGAAACTCTTTGCTTTCATTAGTTGATGTTGTGTAGTAACCCCGTCTTCCTTGCAGCTGGTGAAGAACTTACCCCTACTCATGCTGGTGGTAGCGCTTCTTCTCACAGGTGGTTATATTTCGGTGAAACTTTGAGGTAAGCAACACCATTTATAGTTTTCAATTTTCATTACGTAGTTGCTTATTATTTAATAAATTGATTTCAGTACAAGATATTAATAGCAAAATATGTGTGATGAATCACAGGTGCGAACCTGTCTCTCTCTCTGCGTAGCTGGTGAGAGACTGAGGCAAGAGTTGTTGGTTCTCGGGTAAGCCTAGTTTAACCATGGCAATTCCTCCTTGTTTGGTCCCTTTGGGACACTTGTGGGTTGGTCGTCATGGCCTACAACCCTTGCAATTTCGGTTTACCTTGTTACTTGGTTTTTTGTTCTTTTTAGTGGATGATGAGACCCTTTCGTTATGTAGTGTTCTCCGGGTCCGGCCGTGACTGTAAAAGTTGGTTTTTATTACTGTTACTGTGTATATGTACAAGTAAATGATAAAATGAGGTAAAAGCCTCACTCTGTGAGTTTTGTTTGAAGCAGTGAGCTCATACAATGTATTAGACTCTTTCAATTTGCTATCTTTGTTGTACATTTTGGAGTAGTATGGTTTTTACCCTAACTCGAAGATATATATAAAGTATTTACAGTTTTTTTTTGAATAATTACCTTTTTATTTATACTACACTTCAATGATTTGTCGGGTTATTATTTAAGTTGAATACTAATGGTTTAGGCTCTGAAAATCGAGCATACAATTTCTCTGTTGGTTAATTCCTGTGCATTATTGCAATGGAGTTTTACTCTGTAATACTATTTAAATTATTACTGCTAGGGTTTTCTGTACATTGTTTTTATATTAATTTACTTTATAAAAAAAGAATTATAAATGTTGTTATCTAATTGTTACTCTTCGGAAAATAAGGACTGTATGTTTTTAATGAAGTACTTAAGGAACTGTCAATTAATCTTTTGAGTACAAAGTTTATAATTTGTTTTGTGTTTACTATTATTAGGTAAGAAAATTACTTTAATTACATAATAATATTGTTCCGATAATTTGTATATTACTTGCATACTTAGTCCATATAAAGTATATAATAAGAAAGTATTTTGTAAGAATGTTATAGTACCAGAAAGTACTATTGCTCCTATTGTTATTTATACTTAGTTTATTTTGTAAATGTATAGGGAGATAGTATGCTATTGTTTATTTCTCATGCCATCTGTGCTAAGTACTTTATAAAAGTTCTCCTAATATATTATGATGTTAGTATATATAAAATAAAACAATTAATAAACTATCTATGATCTATCTCGTAAATATATTGTAATATTCGTTTAAAATTTATGAGAGATAGATTAATAGCTATAGATATTATTCAAGCTCAGCTAAATAAAAAAAATGAATGACTTAGTTATATTAATAGCCATAAATAAATTATAAAACTAACTAGTTTCTCTGTAGAATAAAATCATAGTTTAGCTGTTTTTAATCACAGATTGGTTGTTGTCCATTCCGTAATTAAAATCTGGGAAGAAATAACTGTAGAAAAGAAAATCATTTATATTTATTCTAACACTACTTACTTTAGCTATTATATTATTTTCTTGGTTTCAAAATAATATAGTAAAGTTTCTAGAATAAAAGCTGTACAGAAAATCTATTTATCTATCTAAACCTAGTTCTGTTGGTAAACAGATATAGCTTATTTTTCTTTACTAAAAACTGATAATCATAGTCTAAGTTTAATCCAAACTTTACTCTTTTTACAGAATGCTAATTCTTCTGATAAAAAAATATAAGTAATCATTCTCTTACTCAATCTAACATTGCATCATACTCACTTCATTTATATAATTTCACCACATGTGCTAGAGTACAATCTAGATCACTCCAGATGAGGAAAAACACAGGTAGGGTTTGTTTCTCATTAAGCATAATTTCATTACTAAACAAACTGAGTTATCCTATCCTCTAGGTTGCTACATCATAAACTGCAAATATATCATTCAATCATACACAGATAATAACACAGAAATTAAATAAAATCAGAACCTGTTCTGAGAGCTTGGACGATAACAACAATGGGAGGTCGTTCCTCCCTACCAACTCCTGGAGAGTGCTCAAACAGCGACTCCTCAGGACCCCCAAGCTTGATCTGGTCTCCCTGGCTGGAACTAGGTGCAGCGATAGTTAAGTATTAGTCCTGAGACTCAATACCAGTCCTGATCTTGTCAGTCAAATCTCTCAGCTAGCAAGTTGTATCAGACCAAGTTATTGCAGCTTATCTCTCAAAACACCTTCCTTACAGTTTTCCCTTTTTCCCAATGAATTCGTTGAAGTGCATTCCTCTTGAATGATTCTTCTCCTCGAAAATATCTGAGCAGCCTCAGCTCTCTACATTGGGTACTTTTAAAAGATTTCCTAGGTCTTTTTGGGTTAGTTGTCATTTATTGAACCACCTGCTCTGATCCCACTTTCTTGGGGGATCATGACCCCAAATGTAGGGAAGTTGCCACCTGCAACATAGGAAGTGTTTGAGGATGCTGCCACTTGTCTTTTTCCCTCCACCTAGTTTGTCCACCAGTTTGACCAGTAACACTCTTATTAACAGCTCTCCCAAGATGTTGTGTCCACTTTTTATTTATTAAAAATAAAATATTCAGAATTACATTCCACATCTTTTGACTCTGCTGAGTCATTAGTTCCTACTTAGCATTAAATTTAACATAATGTCTTAGAAAATCAAATTAAAAAAATTATCATTATTTTACAAAATTGGGGTATGTGACACAGACTGTCTAATTTCACTATCTCTCATCAACCGAGAGGCCTCATTCTGTAAAGAGTTTTGAGACACCGTTTCATAAACGGAATCCCCTGTCTGCAATTGGAATATATAAAAAATTGCTTAGTCTTTGAAAATATAGTGTGCACAAATAATTATATTAGGCATTACATCTAGGATTACATGACGCCTAGCTGAGGGCATGTTCTGATCAACAGATGGGGATTTACCTTGATCAACCACGTGCAAAAAAAGTAGAGAACATTATCACAATGAACGCAATATGTATAAGCTAACAAATACAGAACAAAAACAAAAATAAACACTAAGCTACATGTTTTATATGTGTACATTTTTTAGGTATTTATAATGTGGAATTACATTCAGGTTAAATGGTTTCCTCGAGTCTCCAGTCATCTGATCAACTGCTAGGGAGTTTCCCCAGTCAATCTGCAAAAAAGGTAGACAACATTACCATCATGAACGCAACCATAAAAACGAAAGAATACATAAAAAAAATAAACATAATGCATCACGATAGACATGTTTATGATTTTAAAGTATTTGAAATGGAGAATTATATTCGTGTTTGGCTATTAAACTGATGTTGTAGTCGGCTGATCAATAGCCGGTTGGCTTCCCTGATCAACACTCTGCAAGGAAAATAGATAATATTATATAAACGAACCTAATATACTAATGAAAATACATAACAATGTATTTGTATGTCCATCATAAAATTTAATATTACATTGGCAATATCGATGTATACCTGCTGCGTTGACTCGGGTCGACAAACATCTACGGAGATGGAGGTGCCCTTGAGAGAACCATGTATCAAAAACATACTAAAAGTTACATAAGGAAACATGAAATTAAGTAGATAATTTCAATTATATGCTAACAAAAATTCATATAGACGTTAAAATAATTAATAAAAGGACTTATAAATTGTTTGTTGTACCACAACCATACTAACATTGTTTGTATCTACACGGTTCAAATTGTAATCAATAAGTAGTTCTTCTCCAACAACTATTGATTTAATTGCACATACAAAGACACGGTTTCCTTCACGCGACTCAAAAATGTAGTTGGGTTGCTTTAATGTAGACCCTGGTTGTGTACTGTTTATAAACCCCACAATATTACCGGTTGTTTTTGGCCTTCCGTCCATGTACATGGTTCCTCCTTTATTTTGAGCTTTGTCTTTCAATTGTATATAATTTGCTGACAACCCATATCTATGCATACTTTGTGTATATTGGACCAGACGAATCCGATCATTGTAGTTGTAACAGGGTCCAACATACTCCATCAATTCTATACATCTACCATATTCAACCTTTATGTCATCCATGCAAAACAAGCCCAATCCATGCAATGAGGACGGTGCAATTCTATATATCCTCTCATTCACACAAAAATCAGTGTTTACTTTAGGAAGATCACTAGGCACCCATTGTTTCACTAGGTGTTGGTAACTTATGGGCACATCGATGTCTCCCATTGTCTCATCATCATAGGAACATGACCCCTCTCTTTGGAGAAAAAAATTCATGCCTTAGTCAAATTTTCTTCTGATCTTCTGACATCTAGTTGATCTAGCCCGTGTAGACCTACTGGATGTCTCACTTTACTCTAGCCTTCCCAAACTCCCTTCACTGGAGGAAGAAAGGTATGAAAAATACCTGTTTGGTTCTACTCGCTCCGTGGCAAGAAAAAAAATTGGCATAAGCAAGGAAAAATACCAGGAAAAAAACGTGGAAAGACTTAAAAGAAAAAAAACTTTGAAAGAATTGTAAGCCAATAACTTGTTAAAGAAAAATCTTGTCAAGAATGAGTTTGGTAAATAGGTGTGGGAATTTGGTAGCCCTAAAAATTCTAGTGTATGCCCCTCTTTTGGTTACATACAAGTCTCCATTCTAACTTATTGCTTGCATTACCTTTTGCTAACATGAATTGGGTAGGCTTCATAAGCTTCAAATGTATGCTTGTGGCCATTGTACTTTAGCCTTTCAAAATTGTCAAGCTTGAGACGATATGTTATGCATATGCATCACATATAACACTGCAATTTATGCCAATATATGTCTATACAAAACCTGGAGGTTCTCCTTTAATGGACTATCTCCTTCAAAGAACATATCTCCTTTAAGTGGTTTTTAGTTTTCCCATGAATGATTTTGTGATGTTGTAGATGATTTTAATTTTAGAGTGGATGTTTTAACCTCTGTGCTACTCTGAAGTGCATAAGCCAGCACTTCAGAGGAATATTTCCCAGTGGTGGTGAAGAGTGGACATTTCTAGATCTGGCTAGTTGGCATGTTAAATACATTTATATCAGTCTGTAATATTTGTTGATTTATTCCTTTTATCATGTCTTGATGATGCTTGTTTTCCATATTAATTTTCAACCCTAAGGCAATGCTAAATTGTTTTCCCATACTAATTTTCAACCCTAAGGCAACCCTAAGGAATACAATTGATCAGCTTCACAAGAATACTGTACAAACATTCAAAGGTAACACCCCTAATATAGGAATCTTGACTACATCCACATCACTAACCTTCAACAGACTGAGAATTCAAGTCTAATACTGAAGTAGCTAATCCAAAGAAGCAATAAATAAGAGAGATCAGTAATATGAGGGGATCATCCACCTCAATCATCCAAAGGATGTCAATATCAATAGCACATAAAAGACTCAAGTATTGAGGGCTAGAAAAGCTGGAAAGTCCCCTGACCAGTACATTCACCATCAGTGAATTCAGTAAACTGAAAATGGCCTAAGGCCAGACCAAGGTTAATTCTTCTTTGGATAAGCTGTCAGCCTTAGTATTGTGTTCTCTGAATATGTGAACTACTTTTAGCTAGATGAAGTAAGGTTCCATATCACGAATACGTTGACACCAACCATCAAGTGCAAGTAAAATTAGTTATGATTTTCCTTCTGAACCAATTAATGATTAGTGTGGAGTCACCATGAATGTGCAGAGTGGGAAGGACCATGGATTTAGCACAATAAAGGAGATTCCATAAATCAAGTAGTTCAAATCTGGTGTTTGTACTCAGACCAACACCCAATTTGAAGCAAAAATAGTGCTCCTGGGTGATCAAAAGATGAACACCTATACCTCCAATTTGATTGGCTGAAGCCCCATCAAAGAAGATGTAGGTACAATTATCGAAATAGTTTATTTAGTCAAACTTGGAGGTTGGATGGAGTGGAATAATGAGTACAGGCCTCCCCCTAAGGCCGGTTTTAATGGTCGTGCTGCAAACACACCTAACAGCTCTTCATCTGATGGAGAAACCGAAACCCTACTCTCAGTTCCAGCTGTCTAATTTTTCAACGTGTTCTATACTATGTCCGGGGACAGTATACCGGTAATTTTTGGTGAGGAGAAGATGTTGAGCTCTTGCTGCCACGGGTCAACAGAGTTATCTGCCATGTCTACTAGACCTACTCCCAAATTCACAAAAGCCCCCAAATTGAACTGAACTGTCCAAAACAAAACGAGTCGCGACAATGTCCAAATACACTTGTCATTTTTTATTATATATTATATGTATTTTATTATTATTTTATATTATATGTATTTTATTTTTATTATATGTTATTTTATATTATATAAATTGCCATAATAGTATTAGGATATTTTTATTTGCTTCTTTTGATTGAAAGTTGAACTGCCTAAAAGTGCATAGATCTCATTTAATACCCTTTAAGATTCATAATAACAACTATTGTTATAGGATGTTATTCTCCAAATGAAACACCAAAACTATACATCATAACACTATTTGGAGTAAAACACAACTTGCTTTGTGATGCAGGAGCATAGGCTCATGGAAACGAATTCATCCATGGCTTGATCAAATTCATATGAATTGAGAGACCTAGGGTCTCAACACTTGTAAATTATTTTATCTTGATTAAAAATTGAATAATATGGAAGAGGACACTTGTCCTTTCCACTTGTAAATGTTTGGATAAGAGTTGTTAGTTTTTTAGTGAGTCACTAATGACTCGTAGGGGTTATTTGAGTTTATTAAGGACTCTGTTCCTTAATTATAGGATCTGTAAACAGAATTAGAATAGAACTGGAGGTTTATTTAATGCAGATCCAAATCATTTAGTTAGGTAGCTTAGGTTAGCTCGAGGAGATTTTTGTTAGCTCATTTTGAGGTGAGGAAGCTCGTAGAAGCTTGGGTAGCTCGAGAAGGACAGAAAGGGAAGAGAGAAACTAAGGGTTTTCCTGAAATTCACTTTCTGAACAGGGTTTTTGTAAAACTAAGGTCTGTATAGAGTTATGGCAGTTGGTGCTTGAATCACCTGCCAAGCATGTAATATCTCTCATGAAATGGACCAACTCAATGAGTAACCTTCAAGCATGTAATATCTCTCATGAAATGGTGTATAAAATATTCTAAGCATGCTTCAAATGATGCCTCAATGAGTAACATCCTGTATAGTGGATGTTTTAACCTCTGTGCACCCACATTGAGCTAATGCAAATCCAAAAGTTCTATACTCTGGCTAAAAACATAGTCTCCATTTTAACCCCAACATAGTGCATATGATGGCAAGTCAATGGGCTGCGACACCATTGCTACAATGGCGTAGCCCATGTCATAACGCCCCAAGCTCTAGAAGCTTTCTTGAGTTAATTTACAAACAATAAAAGCAGAGTGTCATGCATACTCCCAAACCCAAACCATTATTAATGCATAGAGTAAATCCCATAGGATGAAAGCCACGAATCGAACCCAGTAAGTCAGCAATTCAAATTGCAGCATTAAATCTACTACAAAGTCCCAAATATTTACCCAGTATAATCTTTTATAAATGTCAAATGAAATCATATATACCAAATCACATTGTAGTCCTTACATAAAGGCCAACGCGCAATGTATTTACACAGTGAGGCACGAAGCCTCTTTTACAATAGTCAAACTATTAAAAATGTTAAATGGCAAAGTCATGAGCTATGGCACCATTACAAGTAATGGTGCAGCCACGACCCAAATATGAGAAACCTCCCAAAAAGAGTCCATTAAAAACTAGAGCAAGCTACATTATAAGCCGCGAAGGCAGAGTCAAAAAGTGCCACACAAAACCCCAACCCAGTAAAGTTTTCCAACTCAGAAATGCCCAGAACAAGAGGAGGCAAGTAAATCTTGCTAGCATGCTTACCATGGCCATGAAGAAGAAATCCCAAATCTATAGTGTAGCCTCTCCAAACCTCGGAGCGGCTTCGTGTTCACCTACAGACAAACCAACGATGGCATGAAAAGCATGACCATGCCATGGAGAATACAACAAATCAATGCATTTTTACACAGAGTCGGTCTAGCTTACCTGTGAATCGATGGGGTCGTCTCCCTTCTCCAAATGTGTAGAGGCCACACTAAACCAAAATTCCAAAAACCATATTGCACAAGCAGCTGGTGACCATTAACGCATGAACAAACCTTCAGCTGGTGACCATTAATGCATGCACAAACCTTCAGCTGGTGACCATTAACGCATGTAAAAACCCTCACCATAGTTTATGGAATCAACATTATACCATATACCAACCAAGTCATATGTTAAACCCTATATCCTATGGTTTTTCCACCCTTTAAATATCAGCGCAGACTTAGTACTTAGGACATGGTATTTATACCATAGTCTCCCAACCTTATGGTATGAGCAGTCCTTAACACTATCATATAGTATTTACAATGTTTATCAAGCCTATGCAAAACTAGAGAAATTACGTAATTACATCTATAGATGTGCTACAAAATGAATGATCACTATAATAGTGACTCACAGATACGAGAGAGGGTGAGGCACGAAATCCCTTTTCTAAGTTCATGACCCGAACAACGAGTTTCTCATTTGTAAGTAAGAAGGTTTGTAAATTGAATCCCTGAATAACCCACTAAATGAGGAAGGGTCTGTCTGCATTCAAGCTTGTCCCACAAAGGAGAAAATATCACAGCACGCGCAAAAAATCCTTGTCACCCAAAAACCCTTGTCACAAAAAACATTATATATTATATGTTTTTTTATTTTTATTATATATTATTTTATATTATATGTATTTTATTTTTATTATATGTTATTTTATATTATATAAATTGCCATAATAGTATTAGGATATTTTTATTATATCCTAACTTGAATAATGAACCTTCACATTAATGAGGGAAGAACCATCTTGTGAGCATGGTGGTGATGATGATGATGATGATGATGATGTTGATGATGATGATTATGATTATGATGTTCATGTCGATGATGATGATGTTGTTGATGACGGTGTTGATGATGTTGTTGATGATGATGATGATGTTGATGACGACGATGATAATGATGATGATGATGATAATGATTGTGATGACGATGATGATGATGATCTTGATGATGATGATGATGATCATGAGGATGACGATGAAAATGATGATGACGACGACGACGACGATGATGATGACGATGATGATGAATATTATGATGTTGATGTCGACGATGACAATGATGATGATGTTGATCGTGACAACGATGATGATGATGATGATGATGATGAAGATGATGGTGGTGGTGATGATGAATACGATGACAATGATGATGTTGATGATGATGAAGATGATGACAATGATTATGATGATGATGAAGATGATGAGAATGATGATGATGATGAAAATAATGATGTCAATGATGAAAATGATGATGATGATGACGACGATGATTATGATGCTGACGAAGATGATGATTATGATTATGACGATGATCATGATTATGATGATGATGATGATCTTGATGATGATGATGATGATTATCATCATCATGAGGATGACCATGATGATGATGTTGATGATGAGTATCATCATCATGAGGAAGACAATGATGATGAAGATGATGTGCCATTTGTATCATCATCTATGTCAAAATTGTAAGGATTGGCCATATCATCATCGTCATCATCATCAGTTATGCTCATTATGTCATCGTCGAAATAATATTCAACGGCATTGTCTACTACATCATCTGATTAAACTATTCCTTGGACATCTTCTGTTGGATCATCATCGTCAACTAACTCAAGTTGATCATGCTCTTCGTCATCATATTATTCTTCCAGAGAACCCTCTTCATTACCATCATCTAGGTTATACTTTACCGGCCTTCCCCTTGGATCGTGTCTCACAACAAATGACCAACCCGCTTTACCTGGAACCTCTAAGTAAAATACTTGTTCACATTGGCTTGGAAGAACATAGGGCTCTGTTCTTGGCTCAAACAACCTTGTGTTTACCATGGTAAATCCATTATCATGTTCAATAATAGTTCTATCGGGATCACGTTGATTCAATCGTAACCTGTACCTTTTGACAACGAATAGAACTACCTTAAAGGATTTAAAGTCACACTGTATAATATCTTCCAAATACCCATGGTATCGATTTTCTGAGACTTTTGGATGTATGTCAGTTCTAGATGAAACATTGGTAACCTCAAAGATAGCCGAAACCCCAAAATCTGATGTTTTCTTTATTTCATCCAGTTTTTTGATCCGATATCTACCTCCATTACAGACCATAGCCTTATGGTGTTTTACTTGCAATAAGCAATACACGAAAAAATTACACAACCAATCAGTCATTATGCAACAATACATGGAAAAAAAGAACATGTACGTCAATAAGTATCAAACAAAATAAAAGGTTTAGAGGGATATTTGATTAATTATATACTTTCCATTTTATCTTTTACACCATATGCCAAATCGATTTCCCTTTCTATTAGATTGTTATCTCCATTGCATTGTTCTTATGTTACCAATGAAGCCACACCTTCCCATGATATTCCATGACCCGATTGTGCACATCGTTCAATCCATACCTTCATCCAGTCAAGATTGTTTGCGATGTATAAATGAATTGCATCCCATTCTCGACCAACTGTTTAATGACAATAACCATTAAAATCAAAGAAAGGTGTAAATATCCTGAATAAAGATGTATATGCTCTTAATTGAAGCAATTATGACTAGAAAATACAATTAGAATATGAAGGAAATAATAAAAATCCAATAGCTAATAATTACCTTTCAGCTTCCTCAATATACCTTTCCCCTTCAGTTGCTTCCCTTCAAATTTGTTATTGGAGTCTGGATCACAAATGCGACATAAATTGAGCTTTGACACTAAAATAGGAAGATATTCACTAACATACAACATGTTTTGGTATACTGTATATCCTTCCATCATAGAACCCTCCGGATGTGCTAGTTGTCTCACCAAACCCTTCATAAATTTTGAGTGCCTCTCAACCATCCAAATGGACCTTGAGTGCACAGGTCCACACAACTCAATCTCCTCAACTTGGTGTATGAGGTAGTATTCCTGTGCATTGAAAAATGTCGATGGTAGATGCTTCTGCATTTCACACATGAGACGAGGAATTTCTCTCCTCCAATACTTTATATCTTCTTTATGGATTTCTTTAGATGTCAACCATCTACAAGTGATGCAAACCAATAACGATATTTAACAAAAATAAACATTAAATTACAGTATATGCTAAAATAGTGCGCACAAAAAAACAAATATAAATTATTATACGGAGAATTAAAGAAACACTAAGCACATGCAAGTAATCGCTAGTTACCTCATGTATTTACCAAGATTATATATAACTTGTTTGACATTGTTGTCAAAGTTGTCCATGAGAGAGAGAGGTAGAACATACTGTATCAATATACAAACCATGCCATTTATTAAAAAAAGAGTATACAAACAAGAAAAAATTACATAGACATAACAATAATAATTACCTTGATAAAGACATGCCAATCATGTGTTTTGACCCTCGAAAAATCACCTTTTCTAGTTATGATATTCTTCAAGTTTGCACAAAAACCGGTGGGAAATTTAATTTTCCGCATTACTTCTTTGACAACATTGCTTTGTTGCTCCACAAACATCCATGGAATTGAGTTTATATTAACTTGTTCTCCATTGGTATGAAATTAGATGACGTCTTTCATTGCATGGTTGCTTTCTTGAATGTCTTTGCACACTTTCACAACTTTATCTTTCTCCATCCTTAGCTCTAGTAGTCGTCATAAGATTTCAGTAACATTATTTCCAATATGCATTGTATCAAACAAATGAGCAATTTGTAGGTGCTCATAGTAGGGCAAACTGCTAAATTGAATAGGATAACTTTTCATTCCTCATGGAAGACCATTAATGCCTTCATTATCACGATGGACATCATGAATATTAGTTTATAATTAATAAATTACGTTATAAACCAAATATGGCCACTACAACAAACAACTCACAATAAAAATTAAAATACATAAAAATTCATATACGATGATCCATACGTACCATGATGACAATTTCTATTGTATTGCATCTTCCAAAGGTGAGGTGTCATTCTCCGTGGTTTTAATGCAGTCTCCTGCTTCCCATTGAAAATATTTCTTTCAGTTGTTCTATACCTGTGATTCTTAGAGAGTAAATGCCTATACTCATAAAACACCTCATTTCTTAAGCTTTTTGAACATCGAGATTTTATCTTAGGACCACAAACTGGACATTCAAATTTAGCCTTTTTCTGAAGACCTACAATATTTACATATGGAATATCTATGTCAAATATAATCATTTATAAAATATTCTAACTACTCCATATCATTAAATGCAATTAAAGTGGAACTTAAAATTACAAACCACAAAATGAAGTTAACCCAGGGTCATCGCGTATTCTCCATACAACCATTGCATGGAATTGAAATTGCCTTTGTCGTATTGGTATAGATACGTCATATATAGTTATGTCACTCCATAACTTCAGTAGCTCATCTATAAGAGGTTCGATGTATACATTCATATCTTTGACTTGGAACTTACCTGATTCATAATTTGAAGCACATATAAAATATATCATTATGAGAATCATTAAGATATATAAACCATGCAAAAGAGTAAAATAATAGACATATATATGAAATTAAGATACATATTACGACAAATGAGATGCCACAACTACATTATAAATAAAACAATTTTCATCAATAAAACCTGGAATAATCATCGACAACATTATGTGCTCCCTCTTTATTGAAAACCATGGAGGAATGTTATTGTTGATAACAAAAATAGGCCACACCATGTAAATGGATTTCATCTGTGTAAATGGATTAAAACCATCTACTGCCAAAGAAATCCTAAGATTACGTGGTTCTTCTTTAAAGTGAGGCCACTTTTCCTCAATATCTCTAAAAGCAGTACCATCTGTAGGCATTCGGATAACATCATCTTGACTTATGTTCCTGGCATGGTAATCCATAAATTGCGCTATGTTTTTGCACCTGAATAGTCGTTGCAAACGTGGAATGATAGGAATATAATGAAGAACCTTCCGAGGCACCTTTTTTGTTACTTTATCTGTACGATATCTACTTACATGACATTCCGGACATTCTGTTGCAAATTCATGTTGATTATAATATATAACATGGTCATCGAGGTATGCATGAATTGCTTCATAATACATTCCAATCTCTTTCATGATGGAATATAAATCTCGAAATGTGCGAGGTAAAATATTTGATGGTGGTAACAAAAAATCAGCTATCAAGCTACAAAAAAAAAATTGTTAATGTAATAAATAAATAATATTAACGAAACACGCTTCATCCGTACGTTGATCAATAATGAGTTAACAATACAATTATTAGAGGAATGCAAATAAACTTTATCACGATCCTATATATGTGATGGATTATTTTAGATACCTTAGCATACGTGTGATTGCAATGTTTGAAAGACCATTCATATAACCTTCAAGTTCATTATCAACAATATAGTAGAGAGAAGATTTGTTTTGGGGCCTTCATAAAGGGGTTCATATGCCTTATCGAGAAGACGTATATCGTGAACATCATCAAATTCATCATCATTTTCATTATCAACATCATCGTCAACCATTCTAATGTTAAATGAATCATGGATCAATGTATTTGTACCATCATCTTCTATTACATCATCGGCATGATCATCTTGTTCAATATGATCATTCACTTATTCTCCATTAAACATACACGCTCTGCATGATCCTGATCCTGAACTTGTTCTGAAAGCACTTCCTCTGGACGACATGCTATAGGGTGTCTTTTCTTTAATATAAATACATGGAAACATCAATAGATATACATTAATATATGAAAAAAAAATACATACAATTACAAAAAAAACGAATATAATAATGTTTATAATGCTAAACCTACAAATGGACGATATTCGTTCCCCCCCTCAACGTGTCCATGTTCCCTGCAATGTTTCGTGGCTGTTGAGATCAATATTCTTCTCCTCTTAAATCCCCTGCATTGAGTACACAGACAATAACATTTGCCATCACTCCATTTCGCTGCATCCCCTAGTCTAGCAAGCAATTGTCTGTTGTCTTCGTTTGGATCCAGAATATTTAATCTGTTTGACATTTTGTCATAAACTTCGTTAATGAAGATAACCGGTTGTCTTAAAAAATCAGTTCCATGCATCAAGGTTTTTTCAAACAGAGAGAAATCGAAGAATAAAAAATTCTCGACAAACTATCTATCGATGAAAAAAATAATTCCCACAACCACCTGTTGAAGAATAAAACTATTCCTAAAAACGTTCGTCGAGGAACAAATAATTTTCGCAATCATCCTTCTCTTCTACAACAAACATGTCAAAATGTTTAAAACAATTTATATTTATAATGGACATGCGTCGGATATTCGACGCCTTGAACATAGGTACCGTTAAAAGTATGGGACCATAAAATTTAAAATCATGTAAACCTTAATTTTTTTTGGGTTCACGGATGTCAAAGATCTGACATTTAGGTGTCGAATAACCGCCACTATGGGAGTCGGACATCCGACGCCTATCTAGCACGGATGTGTCGGGTAACCACCACTACAAGCGTCGGAATTCTGACTCCATTGTGTCAGATAATCGACGTCGCTAGAAATATTTTGTTGTCGGCATTCTGTAGATTGATTGTTGTCTGACACATCCGTGCGAAATGTCGGATGACGTCGGATTCTCTCATCGGATTTCGGGTTCAAATTCTAGTTTATTTTTTAATGATTTATTTATGTTCATGAATTTATTTAAGTTTATTTCATTGACAAATTTGATTAATAAATAGTTTTGTTTACTATCTATTTGCATTAGATTCACATGTGCACGAATTCAGCTGAAGTTTAGATCATTTCAGTTAATTTTTATTATTTTAACTGTGCAGACTGTCATTTGGACAACTTGTTCAGTCTGTTATTCAGCCACCCCTTTCAAACCCACAGTTCAGTCTGTCATTCAGCCCATAGTTTCATTTTTAGTGTTTTTAATGTGTTTTGAGATTGTTTTCAGTTCTGTTTCTTTAATGTTTGAAGTATGCTTTGACTGTAATAGTTAGATGATAGTTTTGTTTAACATTGAAGTTAAATTTTAATTGTTTTAAGTTGTTTATTATCATTTTTTCTTACCTCCTTTTACCTTGAAAATGGTTTGAATTATTTTTATGTTTTGTTTCTTAAGTTTGTTTCTGATTTTGTTTTACTGTTGTATTGTTTTGTGTTCATGCATTTTGGATTGATTTATCCGTTTGCATGTAACATTTAGTGTTATATGTGTTATCCTTAGTATATTTTTAGGTTGTTTCTTTTACATTGTGTTATTGTTGAAATATTTTGTAGGATAGAATCTAAAGATATTTATTTTATTAAGTTTTCTACTTGCTTATAAGTTAAGTCTTCCTTACACTCTAGTTTCCCATTTGAATAGTCAGTTGTTGATTGTATCTTTTTCAATTTAAAGTTATAAAATAAATTATCAATTGTTTAGTTTGTTATTCTGTTTCAGTTTAATTACCTTAATAATTGCATTCTTAGGATTTTGACTTATTTTTTCATTTTGAAATATCTTTTGATCTTTTGTTTGTTAAAATATTTACACGACACCCTCTACCTTCGCATATATTTTGTATCAACTCTAAGCCTACCAACCCCGGTCGATAATTAAATATTAGGTGAATTAATCTAGACATTATAACACCCAACAAGCTGTGTTTTGGGATAAATATCACTGCTATTAGGATTTATAATCCTCCCTTGACCAAACTATCTATTAGATTATTTTAGCCTAACTTAGGAGTTTTATTTAATTATTTGGGTCCACTAGTACCATTGGCTCCACTTGGCCTAATGGGGCCACATGTACCAGTTACTAGAGTGTGGGGACCATCGATAGAGGATAAATTCCACTGAATGCACTTACATGCATCAGTGTATGCTCCTCCTTGGCCATTCTATACATTTTAGGAGCCACTGGAAGTCCCAGCACCAACCTCCTTCAGTTAGTTGGAGTTGGAACTAGTTAAGCTTAATTATTTTCTAGTTACATTCAGTTAGATCACAATCAATTCCGTTAACACCAGTTATGCATGGCTACATGTGGATAATGTGGAAATTGAACCCAGGTGTTAGGACAATTACACTCACAACAATGGTCAATTACACATGCAAATTACTCACAAATGAGACTGAATATGGAGCAGAACACTAATCTGTATTGAATAAGTGTACAATAGCCAACCCTATGAAGTCATAGGATGCCACAATAAATAATTACATGAGAGATTCGAATGCATAAGGATTCCATTCGAATTTGGTCAAAAACAGGCTTACTAAATCTAAGCAAATCCCCCATAGGTGCATAAAGCAGTTTCCAAAACTGTCTAGGAGCTCACGAATTGGAAAAATAAATTAGGAAAGCTAATATATGGTGTAAGGAAAACTCATACATGATTTTCATAGGAGAAAAGAGTGGAGGATGATGAGTACAAAAAACAAGTTAACTTCACCTAGTCAAACTTTCCCAATTGCCTTAAAACTCAGAAAAAGCAAGCAATAAAGCAGAAAAAGCAGACATGTGCTAGGGAGGCCAGGAATAAAGAATATTTGATTCCAAGAGATTTCCCAAGTGCTCCATGACTCAAATTTAGCAATTTTGGCCACTATGGATGTGTGGAGGACAACTTGCATAAGGTGAAATATGGAAACTAGGAAAATAAGACAAAAATTGGATTAATTAATGTCTAAGGTAGCTAACTATGGGTTGATTATTCTAACACCCCCACTTAAGCCTGAATTATGAGTAAAATATCATAAAATTATAGGGCCTAGAAACAAGGCTTAGTCACCCTTTACATACTGCATGTCCATTTAACCAAGGAAAGAGGCAAAAACCAAGTGGGAAAAATCCTCCCTTAAACATGGACAGCAAAACAAAATTTGAAAATAGTGTCATCACTCATGCTTCACAGCATGATCAGCAATCCCCAACAGTGATTTGATATTGTTGAATGTCTTCTCACAAAAAACTTTGGTGAAGATATCTGCTACTTGTTCTGAAGATGAACATAAGAGTAAGTGAATGGTGCCATCATGCACAAGTTGTCTGATGTAGTGCATATGGATCTCAATGTGTTTGGTTCTCTAGTTCTGAACTGGATCATTGCAGATTCGAATGGTACTCTAATTATCACAATATATAGTAGTTGAGTATTCTGATTCGAAGCCACACTCTCCAAGTAACCCCTGCAACCATAAACATTGAGTTGCTGCATTTACAACTCCTCTGTACTTTGCTTCTGTAGAGAGAGTGCAATGGCACTCTGTTTCTTGCTTGACCAGTTGATTGACCCTTATACAAGCATGAACACATATCCTGATGTTGAATTTCGATCTGTGCTGTCACCTACCCAATCACTGTCAGTAAAACCAATCAAATCAAGATCAAATTTAGCTTTGTAGAAGATCCCATGAGTCCTTGTTCCCTGAACAAAGTTAAGGATCCTTTTGGATGCTCTCCAATGGATCTCATGAGGCTGATCCATGTATCTTGAAGCCAAACTTATTACATAAGAAATATTAGGTCTAGTATGTGTAAGATACAACAAACATTCAATCAATTTCCTATGCAGTGTATTGTTTACCATAGGTGAAGAATTAGCTTCTTCAAGCTTAACTCCTGAAAGGAAAGGATTCTTGCTTGGCTTGCAATCCTTCATATTGAATTTGTTCAGAAAATCCAAGGCATACTTGGATTGATGTACTTTGATTCCTTCTTTGGTTTGAGCAATCTCGAGCCCCAAGAATTGGCTCAATAAGCCCAAATCTGTCATTAAGAAGGAATGGTTCATTGCATCCTTCAAGGAGGCAATTTCATCATTTGAGATTCCTGTAATGAGAAGGTCATCAACATACAAAACAATTATCATTAATGAACCATGAATCAGCTTCAAATATACATTTGGATCTGACTTGCATCGAACAAAATTCAGTGATAGCAGAAAGCTATCAATCTTGGCATACCAAGCCCTGGGGGCTTGCTTAAGCCCATACAATGACTTCTTTATCTTGCACACAAGAGATGGGTTAGTATAAAATCCTTGAGGATGCTGCATGTAAATCACTTCAGTGAGATCTCCATTTAGGAAAGCACACTTCACATCCATGTGATGTACCTTCCACTGCTTTGAAGCTGCAATGGCTAAGGCTAGCCTGATGGAGTCCATCTTTGCCATTGGTGCAAAGGTCTCATTGTAGTCTATGCCATGTACCTATGAGTATCCCTTGGCTACCAATATGGCCTTGTACTTCAAAGTTGAACCATCAACAGCAAATTTGGTTTTGTACACCCACTTACACTGAACTAGCTTCCTCCCCGGGGGAAGATCAACCAACTCCCAAGTGTTGCTCTTCTAGAGTGAGCTGAACTCTTCTTTCATGGCTGCTTGCCATATTGGATCATTTGCTGCATCTTCATATGTCTGTGGGTTTGATTCAACCATCATATATCATTTCTCTACAAACATAGGATCTTTCATGCACAAAGCACTCTCAAACTGAGATATAGTCCTCCTAGGATCATTAGGATTTCCAGCTAGTTCTCTAGCTGCATGAATGGTCTTTGCTGCCGATTTTGGTCTTGTAGGACTATTAGGGTCTGAAATTAAATAATCATTATTAGAAATATTAGAATCAGCATGTTCAACTATCTCTTCACTTACATATAGAGGTTCTGGTGGTGAAGAGGATTCTCCAACTTCCACTGCTGCTAGGGGTTCTTCTTGAAAATGAACACACCTTTCAATGAAGGATTTGTTTGTGATCAAATTGATCAGCTTGTACCCTTTTGAATCTTCAGAGTACCCAACAAATAGACACTCTTGGATTTGGGGCTGCAAAGCCTTCCTCTTTTTTGTTGGAATTCTAGCCCAAGCCCTTGAGCCAAAAATCCTGAAATGGGTCACATCTGGCTTGTGCCCACTCCATGATTTGAAAGGAGTCATACCATAAAGCTATTTATGAGGAACCCTATTCTGGATATAGGCTACACATTTTATAGCTTCAGCCCAAAACATTGGTGGCAAAGTCTTAGCCTCCATCATGTATGTTGCCACCTCTTTCAGTGATATGTTATTCCTCTCCGCAACACCATTCTGTTGTGGTGTGTAAGGGATAGAATGTTGCATTTGAATACCTACATCTGCACAATATTGAATGGACTTAGACTTGACATAATCACCACCATTGTCAGATCTGAGGACCTTGAGTTTCCTCCCAGACTGATTTTCAACCAAAGCCTTAAAGACTTTGAAGAGGCCAAAAACTTCAGACTTGTGTTTCAGGAAGTAAACCCAGCAATACCTAGAAAATTCATCTATGAATTTCAATTCATATTTGGCCTAACTC